>VZRW01011432.1:0-55388 GCA_013398125.1 Aegotheles bennettii | reverse complement strand
GTGTGGGGCCGTTAAAGACGAATCCCCTTCGTTCTGAACGAGTCCCTGCCAACAAGGGACCGCTGGGTTTAAATGTGTGCTTAGTGTGTGTGTGTGCCTGTGCCTGTCTGTGCCTGTGACTGCGTGTGCTGATTCTCACCCCTGTAACATTCAGAATCGTTCACATCTTCCTTGTGGTAGGGAAGCCCGAGGCTGGAGTTTTGGTTGGATAATGATCATAGAATCATTATGGTTGGAAGGGACCTCCAGGGTCATCCAGTCCAACCCGTTTTTTGAACACCCCCAGGGACGGTGACTCCACCACCTCCCTGGGCAGCCTATTCCAGTGCCCAACCACCCTCTCAGTAAAGAACTTCTTCCTAATATCCAACCTAAACTTCCCCTGAAGTAACTTGAGGCCATTTCCTCTCGTCCTGTCATTAGCAATTTGGGAGAAGAGACCAACACCAGCCTCACTACAACCTCCCTTTAGGTAGTTGTAGAGGGCAATAAGGTCTCCTCTCAGTCTCCTCCAGGCTAAATAACCCCAGTTCCCTCAGCCGGTCTCCATAAGGCTTGTTTTCCAGACCTCTCACCAGCCTCGTTGCCCTTCTCTGGACTCGCTCCAGTACCTCAATGTCCTTCCCATCCTGCGGTGCCCAGAACTGGACGCAGCACTCAAGGTGCGGTCTCACCAGTGCCGAGTACAGGGGCACTCTTGGATACTTTTGTCAGAAAGTTAGCAGCTTCTAGTATTGTTCATCTGTGACTTTTGACTAACTGGTTTCTTTTAAAGGCTAAAGTTTGCATGTGTGCCCAAGCGGGCAAGTGGCATCCTGGCATGCATCAAAAACAGTGTGGCCAGCAGGACTGGGGAAGTAATGATCCCCCTACACTCAGCACTGGTGAGGCCACACCTGGAATACCACGTTCAGTTCTGGGCCCCTCACTGCAAGAGAGAGACTGAGATGCTGGAGCGGGTCCAGAGAAAGGCAACAAAGCTGGTGAAGGGTCTGGAGCACAGGTCTTACGAGGAGCGGCTGAGGGAGCTGGGGTTGTTCAGTCTGAAGAAGAGGAGGCTCAGGGGAGACCTGATCACTCTACAACTGCCTGAAAGAAGGTTGAAGTGAGGGGGTGGCAGGTCTCCCAAGTGATGAACAATGGGACAAGAGGGAATGGCCTCAAGTTGCACCAGGGGAAGTTCAGGCTGGATATTAGGAAAATTTTTTTTATGGAAAGAGTAGTCAAGCATTGGAACAGGCCACCCAGAGGAGTGGTGGAGTCACCGTCCCTGGAAGGGGTCACAAAAGGTTTGGATGTGGCCCTTGGGGACATGATTTAGTGGTGGACTTGACAGTCCTGGGTTGATGGTTGGACTTGATCTTGAAGGTCTTTTCCAACCAGAGCAATTCTTTGATTCTATGTGCTGCAAAGTAAATTTTGTCTGTAATGTTTGTTCATCTGTTAATGGAGGTGATGACCAAGTTTCCAACTCTGGGTTTGTCAGTGTTACTGCTGTAGGATACATTTTCCCAGACTGCCTTCTTGTTTTCTTCAGTCTGTACTGTTTGGAGGAAGGACAGCTTTCACTGTGGCCTGAGGTGCTTGTTACCACACACTGCTTGCGCTGGTCATCCAAAGCACTCTGTTGTGCTCACTTGGAGCCTCATTATTGTAAAGGTAGAAGAAATGTCAGACAAAAGGCAATTGGCTCATTGGAGACACTGTTTTCTTACCTAAGGACTGGGTCAGTGCCTAGCCATGAAATTCAACTTTGCACCCTTGTGTTGCTCTTAGTTTAACATAGCAAAACTGAAAACAAACTTAGAAAAGAGCAAGGAGAGGAAATTCACTAAGAGTTTGTACAATGGCAGTAATATTTGCCTGTATCTCCGGTGTTTATGTTACTGTGCCTGCCTTTCAGGACTGTATCGTAACAGTAGTTCATACGCATTTTGCAGTCTGTTATGTCTCATGGCTTTTTCATCCCCCTGTTTCTAAGAGTCAGAAATAATTAACAGACATCTTTGAGCATGTTACCTTGCATTTTGTGTAGCTAATTGTCACCCCATATTTATTCTTGCCCTCTTCTAAATCAGTTATTTTTGTATGATGTTATGTCTTTGATTTATACAGCTCTGTCATCTGCAGCTTTCATTAATGCATTCCTGTTTTCTGTGCCAATGTCATTAATCAAGATGTGAAATTAAAGACTGATCCTTTTATAACTTAATTTTTTACCTTCCACTCTAAGGACTTGCCTGAGGAAATAAGTGCACCCAAATCCTCATGCTGTTGAAGCTGGACTGCTTTTAGAACCCAAATTTACTTGGTTAAATCTGGTTTGAGCATACATGTGCTCCAGTGCTGCTGAGAACAGTCTAAATCCAGGCTGGGGTAGTCCTGTGTTCTGGCCGTGTGGATCTTGTACTCTGCCAGGCAGAGGAACCAGCACATGTGAGTTCAGGGAATCTGGTTAGCTTCCTGAACCAGCACAAAGAAGGATGTGCGGAAGCATGCCTGGTTGGTAGTGATACTGCACTGCACCTTCGGTCAGCTTAAAGATGTGTGGGACTGTATCCTGAGCAGGCATCAAGAGTATGATGGTATCCTTATTTGATGGTAACATCAGGGTCAGGATCTTTGAATGCAGATTTGGGAATCCAAGTGATTTCATAAAAAAAGACCTCTCCAGTGCTGTAAATTCATAATTTTACTATGCTGTCTAAACATTTTTTGAAAGTTAGCAGCGTTGATTTATTTTTTTTTTCTGAGGATTTACAGGAATAAGGAAAGGAGAATGTGCATGATTTTTCTCTTTCAGCTGAGGGAGTTAATGGGACCTGGTGTCCTGTCTGCAAACAAGCCAGGGATGAATTAGAGGTGACTGTGTCTTGTTAATGGGTTTATATGCAACAACATTCTCCTCAACTCCAGAAAATCTGTTCTATTCCCAATGAAGTCTGCCCTCCTCTCCCTGCAAGTGAAACCAGGAAAACGGGTTCTTTATTGTTTTTTTCCCCTACCGCTCATATGTAGTTAGATTTCTGTGACAGCAATGAGACACAGCTTTGGCTTTTCTAACTGACACACAGAATGACAATTTGAGCAATTAGAACAATTGGGATATTTGGCAATTTGTAAGCACATTAGTAAAATAGAAAGCTTTTAAGTCAGGAAAACATAAAAAAACCCACAAAACGAACAAAACAAACAAACAAACAAAAAAACCCAAAACAAAACAAAACAAAAAAAACCAACCAGGAAATAACAAAAAAAAAAATCCCTCGGAATGCTAAGATGTGACTGAGATGAATTAAAATACCTCTGACAACACATCAAGGAAATCCTTCCAATTGTAAATATCATTGCAAAAGAGAAAAGCAGTGCAATACATAGGAGCTGTTCATCCCCCATGCCTGTATTGCACAGGACCTAGTTTAATAGAGAGGGGAAATACACAGAATAATAAGAAAGGAAGTGGAATTTTAAAAGTACAAAAAAATTACCAAGACTCATTGGTCAGTATTTAACTACCTGAGGAAGATGATGGCATTTCATAGCAAAGGGTAAAATTGTTCTAGAAGCTGCAGCTGTTCCTTGAAATAAGGTGAAACATGTAAAATTACAGTGGGGCATAAAGGGAGGTGTTTGTTTCTCAAGTAGTTGCGTTCTATATGGAGGCATTTCCTTACTTGTAGCTTGATTACAATTTCCTAATAAACATTTTTTGAGTTGCCATAATTAATTACTGTAATTACTTACATGCAACATGGGGAAAAAAAGCTATTTGATAGTATTTTGTACACTCTTTCAGAGGAGTAAAGGACAATGTAGAGTACAATATGCTGGAGAACTGTGTTTAAAGCAATGTTGCATAGCCTGGTTTTTCCTCCCTCATTTCCTTTTCTCCCTCACTGTAGTCTCTGTCAGGTGAGACGGTGAGCATTCAGTTAGAGCAGCCCCACGATGCAGAGCTGGGAATCACAATTTCCCCTCATCCGGCCACGCAGCCACAGGTTAGAGTCAGGCCATAAAACTAAGCTGCAGTGTTTGTGTTCTTGCAAGATTTCTTCTTTGTTTCTGAAGCACACAGTGTGTCTTAAAATCTTTTAAACTTTGTATGTATTTCAAACATTTATGAGTGCATGTGCCCTTGGAAGAACAGCAATCTCTATGCTACAAAACAAGTGCCTATGTGGAGGGAAGTTACCACAGAAGCATCTGGCCTGAGAACTCTGTGGAAGTATCAAACCTGGAATTTTAAGAAATGCGGTAAAATATCTCCCACCTGCAAAAGGTGCTTTCAACCATTTCTGTTTTGGACTGAATAAGGAACATTTAACTTCCATGAATCTTTTCTGAAAAAGCACTGAACTAAGCCATTTAGCAGGAACTGAGAAAATTAAATCTTGGCACTCAGCAAGCTTTTCTTCTGTGCTCGCAAATGAGCATTGCCAAGCAATGTGTTCTAGAAGGTAGAGAGGGAGGCAAAGGAAACGGGGATTCTCCAAACAAGCACTTCCATAAGCACATGGATAACAGTCCAGTTCCTTCTGCTCTTAGTGAGGCTGTGGTTTCACCAGATGGATTCCGAAGTGCTAACCCCCATGAAAAAGGAGAGGTCCTGTTTCTTCTCCCACTTCTGCCTCGCTCTCTGTTCCTGGCCTCCTGCCTGCTTGCTGCTCCTTGCTCTGGGTTTGTTGCTTAGCAGATCCCCCTGTGAGTCAATTCAAATTAGCAGAAGACCTGGATGTTTCCCTGCTGGCTCAGAGCGCTGAGTCAGCTCAGGGGAAGTTCTGAGCCATCGCAGCAGAGGAGGCAAGGAGATGTCCCTCTTCTGTCAGTAGGGACATGGGATAAGGCTTCCTCTTGATACCATTTCCTATAGTCGGAGGGCTGGGGTCCTCCTCTGGTGGGTACATCCCCTTGACTCTCCTTTAGCTCAGCATGGTGGTGTGTCTCTTGGCTCTACCCCTGATCCAGGTCCAGCTCATCAATGGTAAACATGCGATTCTCCCAGTGGGTCTAGAGGCACCATCTCAGCTGCAGGGTCTTGCCATGTCAGCAGGAGTCAGCTGCTTGTCTTGGGCAGATTCTGCTCCTGATTGCTCTGGTGAGATCTGTCTAGGAAATTCAGCCCCTCAGGAAGGAAGCAATAGCTCTGTATGATCTCTGAGATGTTTTTGTTGCGGAGCCTGAAAATCTGACTTTGTGTAAGTATCTGTATTCCAAAGCTATGAGTGGCAGTAGTTGGCTAGACTGACTGCTCTGTCAGCACAGCTGCTGTAGTCGTGTTGCCCTGACTTTACTTCCCAACAATTACAGATTTTATATCTTCTTTCTCTCTCTTTTATTTTTAATAATTAAAATAAATAAGTAAATAAATAGAGATGTAACATACAAGGTAAATTTAGCCTGTGTAAACTAGTCCGTTGGTACCTACCAGTGAGAAACCTCCTTTGAACAGGGAGTTTCCACCTTCATGAGCCTGCATCCCATGTGAGACAAAAGTAGTTTTCTATTATGTACTGTGTCATTGAGCATTGTAAAATATAGGCATACAGGGGATTTTTAAAAAGCATTGATAAGCCAAAAACAGAGGATTACAACACTTCAGGAATGCAGTGTAAAGTTAAGAATCCAACAAGTTAACACACCTTCATAATGTTTCTTCAACAAAATAACAAAGACCTATTATAGTTCTCTTGTGCCACATTTTACAAGATTAGATGTCCACATACAAATGTTATATCTGTCATATAGAAATCATAATGTTAGGTCTCTAGACTAAAGAAGTTGGGCATTTTTTTGTGTGTATTGGATAGTACAGATAACTATACCAAACCAAGGATTTGTCTTCTGAAGCATCAGTGCTGTATGTGAGAGCTGTAGATAGTGTTTCTTATTACACATATGAAAGTTTGTTGTTTGTTTTTTTTCTTTTTTTTTTTTCAGTTGCTTAGAAAAACTATTTATTTAGAAATCTTTAAATCAAAAGGATAATAAGCATTTAGCAGGAAAAAATAACTGAAAGAGGCAAAAGTGGGTATTCTTACAGAACTAAGAATATCTGACATTTTTTGTCAATGAATTTGATTTAAGATAACACCTTTGTTATATAGATGTACTGTGTCCTATTTTCCAGAATTTGTTTGAAATCACTTTAACGTTGAATAATTTTCCAAGTGTCCTATTCATGTTAAAAGCAGTTTGATTTATACATCTTTTGTCATGATGAGAATGATGATGTTTTTGTTAGTTAATGCTTATGTGTTATTTTGTTTTTATACGCAGGAAATGTTTTTAGAAGTAGTTTCCATATGATTCATATCCATGATAATTATGTTTTAATTGGGCACTAAGAAGCAGAGGTTCATCTTTTCATTTGAGTGTGTCTAATAAACTGTAGTTCTTCAGGTCTGGAGGGTGCCTATTCCTCTAGTGAGGAAAGGAAGACATTTTTTGAGAAGATATGAATATAAAGTTTGCGTGTCCAGATCTGCAGATTTAAACTTTTCCCATAATTGCTAACTTTATCAAAATCCTTTTTGCTTGCAGAGGCAGCAAACACAATTAGCTTAGGGTTTAATAGAATATTTTATTAACTATGTTTTGTTGAGTTGTAAAAAGATTGTATTTTGTCAGCTAGTCACCAGTCTCAGGAAAAACGTGTACCTTTATTACCTGCCTGCTGCAAGCAGTGAATTCTGTGATCTTAGCATGCTGTTCTGAGATGGCCCAGTATGTATTTTCATCTAATTATGCAGATTCTTTTATCCAGTAAGCTTTCCTGTATGTTGATTTGCTTGCGCCCATCATCAGGCTGTACAGTTTTATTGTTTATTTTTACTACCATCACATACTACAGTGGATTAGCTTGCTACTGGAGATAAAATCACCTTGTTCACAAGATGATTCAGAGAACCAGACAATATACATGGATATATTGCAAATTCCTATAGTGAAACATAAGCATGTACAGAGGCACAAATCCAGGCTAAGCATGTTTTTATTGTAGTATCCTTTTCTTCTGTAGAGCATAAATACAAATCCAACTGAGGTGCTTTTGCAATACTAACCAGGGTAGCTTTCTTATGTTCTGTTTCATGTCTTAAGCAGGTTGTGCCTTACATGCAAAATTAAATCGTAACTAAGTTCATGAAAATTCAGCAAGAGACCAAAATTTCATCCTTTAAGTGTAGCCATGATAAAAAAGCCCAGCAAGAGTCCTGATTCAGTTCCTATGGCAGTTTAATTACTCATAAAGTGCCTAGCCTGTTAGATTTTTTTTTTTTTTAGAGAGATACTAAAGAAGAAACTAATTTCAAGTCCAGGAACTTGTGATTTCAACAGGCTTAGTACAAGATGTTAACTGTAGACACAGTTCTCTAAACAAGGTCATCTTGTATGTATTTTCTTTATTCAGTCATTTGTTATGAAGATACCTCTCATATTTTTCCTCTTCTCCTTTCTGTTCTCTTTGATGGCAAGCCCAGAAAAGAATTTATATTGTCTACGAGTATTACTACAAGAGGGAGGTTTTCACTAACACGGGGGTGAGGTTACACAGATCACTAGTTTAGTGTTTGAAGGGATTAGAAGAGAGATACACTGAGATGTGCATCTCTGTGGAAATGAAAGGGAAGTGAAAACTTACATTGTGTTTGCAAAGCCTGGATTTTTAAATTGCTAAAGCTTTGTTTGGCAACAAGATAAACACGACCTTTAATTTTCTTCATCTAGAACAGGCCTTTCTAACCTGCTGTGGTTCAGGACACCAGACTTCAAATCTTGACTCGGTTCTTCAGGCTTTGCCTTCTAATTTCTTTGGGTACAAAGCCAAGAATTTCTCTGCATGTTGCCTTCCTGTAGGCTTCTTAATGGATCTGAGGTTTAGCTAGAATGTTCTGACCTGGGAAATACGCCTCCTCATTTGGTGCTTGCTGTAGCACAACGGGAAAGATTTGTCTGAACATTTAAGATGCTTTTGTGTTAGACGTGGTGAGAAACTTCTTGCTTCTGGACCATTATCCATAAAGCAAAATTAATTCTAGCAAGTGCAAAGTTATGTCGACACAAGGGATTTTTAAGCTTTAAAGTGTAACACTGTTAGAAATAATCAAGAAACAAGCAGCAAACTGAAAATAACCCTTACATAGCAGATGAAGACTTAAGCTGTGTTGTACCAAATGAGTTTCTGAGTAATGTGTAATTCCTTTCAGTAACTTTTTGTTTGCTTTCAATTGCAGGGTTTTTATAGAGTATATCACCTTGTTAGGATATTTTTGTGCTATCTCCTAAATTCTACTGTTTAACAAGACTTAAGAAAATATATTAACACCTTTAAATCTTCTGATTGCAGTAAGTTTTAATTACAAATCCAACACTACCAACAGAAGAGGTAGACTTCAGCTGACCAAATGTTGGTGCCAACGTTGTAAAAATCTATACCTAAGCTAGTTCACTTAGGCTCCCTTTATATTCAAAGCAAGGAAGGTAATTCTAGTGTGCCATTTGTATCATTCTGAAGTAGATATCTAAAAAGATGAACTATTCCCTCGAAGTGCCTGTTTCTCCCCAGAGAGACTAGGCCGACTAGCTCTTGTATTGACATCTACTTTATACAAACAACAGGATTTAGTGAGATGAATGCTCCTATGCTGTTCTGGGCTTTGTAATCCAGAGCCCCTGTTCCACTGCTCCTCTCATATAACTTTAGGCACCCAGTTGAACTCAACTCGATTTTATATGGTTCTCTTGTTAGAATATGGGGAGAGATGAGTAACTTCAGGTTGTAAGAATTGCTCTTTCGAGTTGTTCTGATTTTTGTAGGTCCAAAAAGAAATTATTTCTTGGATTTTCTCTTTATACAGTATTCTTAAAGTTAAAATATTACAAAGCATAACAGATTATATCAATCTTTAATTAAAAAAAAAATCTCATTTAACAATCATGACATGCACAAAAATAAAATCAGATTAAGATCTGGAAGAAGAAGAAAGTGCAAATAGGATTTCAGTGGATAAATATGGTAATGGTTACCATTCTCATGCAAGAGCAAAATCAAAACTACATTTCACATTTCAAGACTAGTGTCAGTTGAAGCTGATGTGATGTCTTCACAGAAGAGGGCATCTTCCATCTATAAAAAGCTTGCATAATTAAACCCTTAAGGTTTTCCTGCTATGAAAAGAGAAAAATCTAAAACAATTGTTTCACTGGTAATTTTAATATTCACTTAGATGTCTGTCCTTCATGCCCTCTATCCTACAGTCCTCATCGCTCCTACTGGGATCAGTTGTTGCACCCCTCCTATGGAGTCAGTCTGGGCTATTGTACCTTTAACTTTAGCAGATAATTGTCTTTTTCTGAAAACTCCATTGCATCTATTCCCATTGCACCAGGGCTGCCTGAGCCAAGCAGGAATTCCATGTGACCCGTGAGTGGTAGCCTGGAATGCAGCTTTAGGATATGCTTGACCCAAACTGGACTGCCGTCAGCTCCAGGAGAGCATCCCCTTCCTCTTGTGCAGCTCTGTGTTTCTCCTCTTCTCTTACTTGTGTCTACTGAGCATGTGAATTGCAATCTAAGCCTTCATTTGGATGTTGGGAGCGAGAAAGTGTTTTTGGCACACTTATTTGCACTCTGTGTATATTTTTCCTCTTCCCCATGATGTGCTCCCTGTGCTCAATCGTGTTGTTTGTATTGCACAAATTACCAGTTCTTAACCAGTTCTCACCTTCCATTTGTTTTTCTTAATTTATAAGCCAAGAGATGGCTGCTGCAAGATGGTCATATAACATTAAAATCATAGTGTTATCTATTACATTAAAATGTTTAAAATGTGTGGTCTGTTGTAGATAGTAAGCTCCTGGGTCTGGTTTGTTTTGCCATACAGAGTAATCAGCAGTAGAGTTTTGATTAATGTATTTCAAGTTAATCACTTGTATGGAGGAGCAAATATAAATGTTGCATAAAAAGAGGATTAGTGCTTTCCTCTGTACCACATTCAACCTACTATAAAAACAGCAGATTTCCCAACACAGAAGACCAAAATTAAAAAATACCACATGGAAAAAAACAGAACCTATAAATTGCATAATAAAATATATAATATTTACAAGTTTTTATATAATGGTGCATGTTTTTGCAGGAACTCCAGAAACTAAAATGTTAATGTGACATTCATTATGACATAACAACAAATCTTAATACACAAGTTGTAACAGGAATCATATTCTTACAGAATTGAGCATTCATTAGTTAGTAGGTTCCAAAATTATAATAGTGTAAGTGAAATAACAACTAAAGACAAATCCCCTCACAAATAAACTAGTTTGATAGACTTACTGCTCCTACTGGATCTGTACCATAGCTTTTAATCTGTATTCTCTATATCTATATCACAAATAAGCTGATCATCTTCAATAAAGCTATTGTGGAAAAACTTGGTAAAGGAACAAATGTTGTTATCTCAAGGAAATACTGTCTACTCAAAAGTTCCTGCAACTGTCATTTTTATAGGAAATTATTGTTTCAGATGGTTTAGAGGATTCGGGAGGTTTTGGGGAGGGGGTTTTGTTTGTTTGTTTATTATTTTTATATTTCAAGTTATTCATCTTGAAAGGGAGAATGTTAGAGAGGTATTAGTTAAGCTTAGGTTTTTGAGGAGTATTCGTTGGTAGTAAGTGAAATTCGTGCTATATTCTACAGATTCAGTTTAGCCAAAACCCCCTAGATCAGATAAGAGTGCATTTGCTCTATTTTGCCTGTTGTTTTCTTGCAGTTTGTACTGAATTAAGGCATGAAGTAGAATGTGGGGTTTTTTACAGATAAAGCTCCTATTGGCCTCCTAGACAGAAAAAAGAATGGAGAAACTAATGTTCTTCTGAAGTAGAACTTCCCATGATTGTGTTTGTTCAGTGACTTCCTGCCACATACAAAGTAGTCCTGCTTGCTGTTGATATGTTACAGGGTATGGCAGAAGATAGGAGGGAGTCCTGAACCCTCTCTGTTCTGTCCCCTGGATCCCTCGGGTTCCTAAACAACTCCCTCTGTCTAGGTCCTCGTATGGATACCATGAAATCAGCTTGTGCCCCTTCACACCATAACACTTTGTAAATCTGTGCTGATTGTTCCCAGTCACCTCCAGTCCCATCATATGCCTGAGATAAAGAATCCAGGAGGATTTGCTCCATAACCTTCCCAGGGACTGATGTGAGAATGACTGGTCTGTAGTTCCCCAGAGCCTCCTTCTTACCCTTGTTACAGTGTTGCATTGCAGTGACACTGGCCAGTTCTACCTTTATCTCAGAAGTTATTAAAAAACCACATCATCTTAGACATTGCATTAGCATACATATTTCTGCTTCTCTCTCTCCCTGTACACATGTAAAAAGAGAGAAATGTGTAAGTTAATATTTAGGTAGAGAAATTCCAAGCCAGTGGTAAGAGAATGTAGATTTTCAAGAAAATGTTAGAAGAGAATAGAGCCTAGATTTCTGAAATTTTTGAAGTCAAAGGGAGTTTTGGAATTTTTCCAATTGATCCAAAATTTCCCTCACAGTATTTATGACTATATAAAATTTGGAATGTAACCTGCCTTTGAATCATGTGTAGAAATTTCTTAGAAACTACTTCTGAAGTTTTAGAGAAAAAAAAAAATCGGAATTGTAAATAAAAAGAATTGAGAAGTGAGGCATTCCCATTTTTTTCCATAAACTATTGTCAGATTCTATGAAAAATTTCCATTTTTTTGTTTGACAGCAAATCTTTATTCTTTATATTGGGTCAATATTAAGCCATTCATGTGACTCCATTCATACAAAGTCTGTATGTAGGATCCCCTTCCGACCAAGAATGTATATTTTACATGTAGCTGCCAAGAAGCTGACCAAAAGAGATGATGGCTGTGAAAGTGAAGTTTTGCCTGGGAGTGGCTTAGTGGTTGAAAGCATTTTATTTGGCCACACTTATGCAATTTGAAATATACAAGGAGTACATTCAGACAATAAAATTATATGCACACTTTAAAGAACATAAACACATTTAAGCACTAAACCAGTTGTATTAAGAAAGAAAATCAACCATTTTAGGGCAGTTTTTAAATGCGAGTCTACACGTAAAATGTCTCACTGGAGATGAAGAGATTGCAGTAAAAATGGAGTCCAGCAGATGTGATAACCTTCAGCACATTAGAACAGGAAGTCAACTGAGATGTGAATGTCTTCATTGCCTCAGTATAATGAAGATCAGTGTGATAGTGAAAATGGAAGGTCAAGCAAATTGGTGGAAAACCTAATTAAGAGCGATACAATTTTCTTACTGGTATATAATGAGAGTTGGTAAAACCAGGGACAGTTTCAGGAGGAGAAAATCCATTGAGGTAATACTCAAAATAGACACTACTAAGTTTCCCCCAAAAGAAAGGAAAACATTTTCTAAATATATATACTTCACTAGTCACGTTTACTGAAGTGTAAGACATGCTTCTACAAATTCGTAGAAAAAGGAATGGATTAATTTTAATCCACATGAAATTCATCAAAAAGACAGAAATTATTAGATATAATAGAAATTATTATACTTGAGCAGCTAGGCTCTTCATCCAGTCGGTTTAGCAGAAACTGAAAATGAACACATCCCACTTATAATATTTGCAGATTTCTTATTTGGGGAGAGCTATTTTTGATGCTGGCGAGAGTTCAGTTAGGGTTTGGACTTCTTTTTAAACTTCAGTTCTGCAACACGTATTTAGAGCCAATTTGTTAACATTTTCTTTGCTTGTTCAAATAATGCTTGTTTTACCCCATATTAATGCTTGCCTGATCAACCCAGGGAATTTTTTTCACCCTGTACCCCAATATCATAAAAACTAACAACAATGGTGTGACTTTCTCACCAAGTTTTCTTTAGGAAGCAATAACTCCTGCTTTTTTACCTACCATAGAGGAACTAGGAAAGGAGACTGAGGCAGAGGGCCTTTTAGCATGGAGTAGTATGGCGTGTGCCATCTTCATGCCATCTCATGTCTGCGTGGACATCTTTCTTGTGGATCTTAACAATGTCTGATCAGTCAGTCTGAAACCCCTGCTGAAGATCCTGCTTGGAAAGCTGTATTTCTTAGCTATAGTGTGTCTTTTAGAAGGGACTCCAGACCTTTGTCAGAGTCTCAGAGGACTTCTCAGAAAGGTCCAGCATACACACTTCTTTTCTCACCATAAAAAGGGTCTGAGAAACCACTGAAGTGTCTGATTTTGTTCTGCTGTCTTTTGTTCATGTAATTCAATCATTTCAGGGCAGTGTCATTCGGGTAGGACAGGATTCAGTTTTCTTAAAATATTTTCACTGGTGCCATTTGAAACACTCTTTGTCTACCTAAGCCAACGACTTGGGGCTGACAAGTATGACATACTTTAGAGAGATTTGCACCCATCTTGCTTTTCAGTGCAATACCCAGGATACATAATGGCAGCTAAAATGACCCTAACTGCCAGCGTTGTACATCAGGCTCCTGTATCTAGTGGCTGGACAGCTGAATCACTCCTTAGGCTCTGAAATAATGTCAGCATCTCTGCAGAGTACAACAGCTTAACCACCTAGATTTAGGCGGTCGTGACTTCTGGCTGAATCCCACCCTGGTGCCTAGTCTCCCATTATGGCCAATAGAGAAAAGACAGCTATTCTAAAGTAAGATTCATATGCACAATTTGAAAAGTTCACCTTAAGGTGAGTTATATCCTTAAAATGTCTGTTTCTCATTACTCAGTCTTGAGGGGTGCTACACGCAGGTATCTGTGTCTGATTTCTGTGTACCGCATTTGTGGTCAGTGGCTCGGTGGCACAGCTTAACAATGCAGACAGGTTTTGGCATAGAAAGTACTGAATCTTGTTGTCAAATTCTCCTTGCATAATACATCAGATTATCTTTCAAAAAATGAGCAAAAGAGAGTCTGTCATAACGTACCTGCATTTTTTGTAGATTGGAAAGCATTCCAAATATTTTTTGGTAATGATTTGCTGTTATTACTTATCATACCTTAATTATGGCTACTTATATTGCTTTTCCAGTTTCCATCTCTCCAGTCAGATTTTGCATGTATTAGTCTTCTCTGAGTATTATTGATATTGTACAGCATAATAATAAAGTAAATGTGGATGTTCCAGTAAAATAGCCCTTCCATCTAGCTAAAGAGGAATGAAAGCGAAGTAAAGGAGAGTAGAAATTGAAAATTGAAGCCTTTGCTCAATCACCAAACATCATGAACCTGAATCTTTGCTGTTATATTTCTAGATCCAGAGAACTGGTGTAAGGTACCTGCACTTAAAAACTAAAGCCAGCTTAATAAACTTTTCTTGGTCTTTATAAGACAATATATAAATATCTAGATTTAACTACATACTCCAATTTTATTTAGGATTTGTACATTTCTTAATGTGCAAATGGGTTCTGATATATATATATATATAACTGCTGTGGTTTTTATTCAGTTTAGTAATCCTACTCTGAAGTAAAAGCTTTTCTTTCTTTTTATTAGTAAGGGCTTACATCCTCTGGGCAGAAAGCCCGAGAAAGGTACTTCTCGTTAACTTGATTTTATATGAAAACAAATTATATTAATCAGCTTGCAGATACTCTCAGCATGTGGAAAAGTTATTAACATAGGTAGATACCTTGTGATATGAAGTTTATTCACAGATTTCGATTTAGCAACTTTGCCAGTAGTCAAATCAGCAGAACATTGATATGAAGCTGAAGAAGAAAATGCTGTGTGAAGAAACACATCCTACTCTATTAGAAATGGAAAACAAGTAAAAATGAAGACATAAAACAGATTTATGTTTAGGCCTAATTCATTTTCATAGCCCACTACCAAAACCAGTGTTCCCCCACTTGCCAGTGCTAAAGCGCATTTAACCAATACTTTTTTAAACATTCAGACCATTTAAGTCGGTTAGCATAACAATTTTTTGGCAATTCTGCTTGAATACTGTGTATTTTTCTTTCCTTAAAACTTATAATGGAAAACATCTTATCTAAATTAAATTAGAACAAAACAGACTTATCAGGCATAATGCCCCATATCTGCCATGGAAATGGAAAGGCTCACCCAGAACTTTGTATAGGAGTAGAAAAAGATACAATACAGTTATTCATTAAGAAAATAAGCAAGACCCCACAATACTGAGTATTTTATTCAGACTTTTTGTTGTAAGCTACGGTGCTGAATATGTAACAAAGGAGCTCTGCTGCTACCTTTTCATTCTGTAGATAGAGCTGGAAAAGTCTCTCCCTCTCCCAGGGCCCCATTTCACTGGCTGCTTTCCCAAGGACTCAATGACCTTGGTGAAAATGTGATGCAATATTTCTGTAACTTCAAAGGAATGAGACATCAGGTTGTTGGAGCCATACACACATGGTTTATTTTACTGTCGAAATCTAAAGTAGCTAAGAACCTAACCCTAAAGATAAAACCTAAAATTCTGATTTACAATGAGCTATTGAAAGGCATGCATATAAAATGCTCTAATGCTCTCTGTCACAGCTTCAGTCAGTTCTGTCAGGAGTGACAAAGTCGTCTTCACAAAGAACTTGGATGCTCTAATTGTAACAACTGGAGACATCAGAGATGCAAATTCAATTTTTTTGCACCAGCAAATGTAGGCTGAACATAGATGGTAAAAGCATGTTATCTGGCTGTGACTTTTGCCTGATCATGCTAGCAGCAAAGAAACACAAGATGTTTGGACCACAGATCGTAACAGCCTTCCCTTCTATGTATTTTGTTAAATTGTCAGGTATCTCTGTCTTGTATAAGCTGTGGATAATAAGGCAGTCAGTTTTGCCTGTGCCCCAAGTTTCTGGAAATTTGGGTATGGACAACCCAGGTAAGGAGCAAAAAAGCATCAAAGCTTAGTTGTTATACTGATATGACCAGAGGTGCCATCTTTTTCACTGCATCTTGAAGTGTAAGAGAGAAAAACATTTTGAGTATCCATAGAAGCCCTCAGATGATATGAACATTTTTCTCAACTTTGTTTTCTTGCTTCATCTACAAATGTCTGGCATCTGTGCCCTGTCTGTCTCATTTGATCTCACTAAGGTTCACCACAATCATGGGCTGCTTCTTTCATGTCCCAGTGCTTGACCTTTGAGAAATCCAGTAACAGCTCATATACTTTGCACACAGAAAGTTAAATAGCTGTGTCTTTTTTGCATTGACAATCTATTGATCAAGAAAATGTCAAAACAGAGAGCAAGATACGACATTTTAGCACAACAAAATTCAATAATCCTTTTTGTGGTATTTCCCTGAGCTGTGGAATACTAATACAGAATGAAGGTGAAGGACAGAAACTGAGATATGGCAGTGGAGTGTAAGAAATCCACAGGAAGGGCTTAGTTTTACTAAAATTCATTTATTATTTTATATTGAGAGTTATTCTAAGCAAAGTCCTAAGGAAAAATATTGACATTAACACCATAGGTGCTCATTATGAATCAGAAAATTACTCTGAGGCATAGATTTGTTCCCGTCCTGTCTCAGACTGGCAGCCCTGAAAGTGGTAGTTTTGTGTGGCCTTTTAAAATGATTATTTCTTTTTTAATGGCAGAGAAATTTGAAACGCCTTTGAATACAACTTCTTACTCCAGTTTGGCATAGAAAGCATGTAACCAAATATCAGCTGCCCTACTCTTGAGTGGGATTCTGTGACATGAAGACAAAAGGAGAACTTGCATCCTATGTTAGCCAGTGATGTGCAGAGTTGGCTGAGGCACAGAACACCACAACCTCCGGGTGCTGCCGGTTCAGCAACTCTGCGAACTACATTTGGGTAGTTAAGCATGTCCCTTATTGAACCTCTTAAAGTTCGAGTTGTCCAGCTAATTAGTTCTGGTGGGGCCTCCAGGCTCTCTTCTAATGTATTAAAAGTCAGAAAAGACCTTCCCAGCTTTTGTCCCATTGCCTTATTTTATCTTAGGTGCTTTAAGCATAGATCGTTCCCAGAAAAACTGGGCTGAGTGTTACATCATTCTCTGCAGAGCTTTTTAAATAAAGTCTCCACATTTGAAAATTATGGAGACTGCTTGTTCATTTTTGATTTCTTCATTCCCACTGGCAATACTGAATTTGTTAGGTTAAATGAAAAGCCTCATTTTTTTGTAGTGGCTTATTTTTTCCAAGTTATTTGCATAACAGGAACTACAATTCCTTTCAAACCTACAGCAACACATTTATTTTTTAATATATATTGTTGTAAATGTATATTAATTAATTTAACTGCATGTAAATCCTGAATTCATGTTGAAATATTTGTTGAAATAGAAGTGAAGAAAATTCAGAGGTCATTCAAACTAGAAATTTTATTTATTCATCATCTGAGTAGCAATTAGCAGGGTTAGGAGCTGAGAACAAAGGTAGTCTATTACCATAATGAAATTAAAATGACCTTATTCATTCTAGTGATATCACACCTGAAATTACATGTAGGATGCTACATTTTGAAACTAGCTGTGCTAGACAATACATAATCCATCTTTTTGGTAACTATTTTTTGAATGTAGAATGTCAAACTTTTTGCTAGAAATTGTTATGCTGGTTACAAGGCTTCACACTATTATCATATCTTTGTTTCCTTAGGTTCACAAGTATTATCAAGTCCCAAATGATCAATTATAACACAAATTATAGTTTTGCTGCATTGTGTACATAAACACAGTGTCTCCACAATGCAATGTAAATGTAATTTGTGTTACAACTTTCTCTGAAGTATTTCAATTTCACATACTATTATACATTAGAAGTCACAGTCCTAGTAGGAATAAGCATGAACACTGTTCTTCTATCATTTTTTTCATTTGCTTGATGATTTTGTGACTGGAACTATTTTCAAGTGGTGTGCTATTACAAAAATATTACAATGGAAACTCTTTGATTTGGCACTCTGTCCACCAAAACTCCTCTTCCATTAGTATCCTTTCAATTTCACCTCTCCAGTTATCTCCCCTTATATCAAAAAGGTAAGATATAAATTAAGCTAGTCGAAATCCATCTTGAACATACCAGCTCTGAGATATGGTTTCTCTCATTCTCTTTCTTCTCTCTTTTTTCTGAGTTTTACATTTTGAAATGTTAGCTCATCACAAAGATTTGAATGTGGCCATCAAGCAAATAATTTTTTTCTGTGGACACATATGGGTGACTCACTTGTCATACCAGATATTTCAATATAAAAATATATCCCATTCTTACAATCATGAGACAAGTGTTACTTAGAACATTTTTTTAAAAATTTGGAAAGGAAGAATCATTAAACCAATTTTCTACAAAGGGAAGAAGGAAGTGTTGGGATTATATGAGCAGTAGTATAGCCAGCAGGTTGAGAGGAGTGATCATTACCCTCTGTTCAACATGCATGAGATGGCAATATTTTGCTTTTTGGCTCCCTAGAACAAAATACTGACCACTGAAGCAAGTCCAATGGAGAGATGCCAAGGTGGTTGGGGGCTGGAGTACTTGATGTGCAACAAAAGGCTGAGAGAGCCAAGGTTGTTCAGCCTTGACATAAGGTGAAAGGGAGACCTTACTGCTTCCTGTGACTACCTAATGGTAGGGGGTAGGGAGGTTGACTCAGACTTCTCAGAAGAGCATGGCTACAGGACAGGAAACTATAGCTACAAGTTACCACAAGGGAAATTTTGAATAGGTATTAGAAAAAAAGAATTCACCGTGAGGGTGATAGAACACTGGCACAGATTATTCAGAGAGACTGAGAGTCTTCATCTTTGGAGATGTTCAAAACTCAACGGGACAAGGCCCTCAGCTCTGAGCTAGTTGATCTTGCTCTGAGTGGGCTTTGTACCATATGATTTCCAGGACCCTTTCCAACCTCAGTTGTTCTATGATTCTGTAGAGTGACTTATCCAAAGCTAAGCTAAACCTGTAAGCTTTTCTTCATTGGCTTATCTGCCTTATCTTTTTTTTGTTTCATTTATGTTTTTACAATCTGGTCAAAATAACATACCTAAAATTTATACACAACTCTTGTGCTTTTTTCTAGCCTGAAATTCAAGCTTATTGTCTTCACTGTTAAACATCTCCAAGGTATTATCCTGTTTATATCATAGTCTCTGTCAAGACTTAATGCGGTCCAGTTCTCTCTGACCTAATCCACTAGATTAATTCCCCATAAAGTACAACTGAAAAAATTAAAATATCTCTGTTCAAAGGAACCAAGAGCTGTTTCTTTTACTTCAGAGAAAGCCTTTGATCTAATGAACTGAACTCTTTGAAAAAGTTTGCATAGGACAAAAACTTCCATGCATGAGTGGAATAGTTTTGTTTTATTGCAAATGAATGAGTCATCATGAAGAAATGGTAACAGAGGACCACAGAGCTTGGTTTTGCCACTGGTGTTAACAACACAAGGAACCAACTATGCTAGTAATAGGACAGGAGTATTTTCTATATGAGTATCACAGTATATGTCACTGAGCCATAGACGTTTTCTAAAAATCAAGAAAATCTAGCAGATCTAGTAAAATGTACAATGTAAGATTCATTGTGATAAATTCACATTGTTGCATATAGTAACAAAATACCATAGAAAATATTGTGCAGACTGAAGTTACAACTGAGTGACAGAAAATATTAAAACACTTGGGGATTAGAGTAAATAAAGAACAAAATTAAATTGGCTGTGCAGCAAAATGGGTTCTTCAGATTCTGTCTGGCTTCCTGGAATCTACTGCAGTAAAGAATATAGATTAAAGGAGAGCTAATTGAGTGTGTTTCAGACAGACATATCTTAGCAACCTTGATTTTTAGGGGAGAAACGTTAGACTGGATAAAAGGAGCAGTATGTTTTGAGTAATTAAAAGACTTTTTTAATGGCAGAAGATTTAAATCACTTGCTTCAAAAATCCAGACCATTGTGGGAAAGTTAGTGAAGGACTGACTCAATTGAAAAAAAAAGTGTTTTGTTAAAATGTCATCTTCCAAAACATTCTGCTGGAGGTAGGATGGGCAAGCCTACTACCAACTGAGGGGATGTATCCACAGTCATATTTCAAGGGACAGCAAATTTTATCCTTTGCTTGTTGATCTTGTTGTGTTGCTAGGACCTGAGAGGACAATTAGCCCTTCTGAGTATATTCTATGAGGACTGTTACTTAATCTAATAGATACTGGAGTTGTCTATTCCAGTAAAAGTGAAAATAGTGAATTAGATAGATTTAAGAGTAAGAATAACAACAGCCGGAATGATTGTATTGCTGTTTATAGTGTAATAAAGATTGTATATGAATGTAATAATTTGTTATAAGGAACCTGGTTTTGTTTTGTTTTCTTGAAGATCATTACATTAGAAATATTTTATGTGAAAAATGAGCAAGTGAATGATCAATGATACAGTTAGTGGGGGAAAAGTAGCCCCAGTGATCAAATGATATCTGGGATTTCAGCAGACAGCTCTGTAACAGCTTGGCATATTGAAAAATCTGGCTACATTCCCTGTAGTACTATAAATTATAATCAGAAAGATCATATACATATGTATATATGTGTGTGTGTATATATATATATATGGGTCATCCTAGCATGCCAAACTAAGTTACTGAATTTCATGGGAGAGTACAGCACTCTTCCTGTAGTCAAGACCTGAAAATAATTTCACCAACTATTTTTTTCCCCATCTTAATTATTATCGACTTCTTACAATACTTAATGGAATCACTGACAGTATCTTTACATCCATAATTTAATGTCCAGCTTTCCTCCTGCTGTTAAAAGTGGTGGTGGAATTTCAAATAGCAATGAATTACTCAGCATCTAAGTATGTGCAAGTGAATGTTTTAGTTAGCTATTTTTAGTGATAAATTCAATGCCTACCCTATATACAGATACCTGGGCTCAAAACTTTTCAGCTGCATTTTATTTCTCTGCAAGAGGCTGAGAAGAAAGGAGGCAGCTGAATAAGATGTCTGCTATTTCAGATCTGTCCAGGATTTGTTTTCTCGAACCTCATAAAGTTACTACTTCCAGTCTTTTGGAAATTCCTACCTCCCAAATTCCAGGATTGTCAGGGGATTTATTGAAAACATTCTGACGTGTTGTTGTTCACAAACCTACAATGCCTTTCATAATGAAATGCATCTTTTTATGCTGTAGTGTGGCTCTTCCAGGTCTGTAATTTTGCAAGGGGAGAATACTTCAGGGCAAATAATCTGGAAGAACTCAGGAAGCAGATCAGTGTCTGGATAGCATTAAATTTTGGATACTTTTCTGTCACAATTGTTTTGCCCTTTTTAAGATCTGATCACAGGCCCCCAGTACATAACAGCCCTTTGAAAAAGCTTACATTTAGAAAGGACTATGTCTCAGACACAGTCGGGCAGTGTCTTCGTTAGGTGGTTCTCTGTTACTGAGAAGAGTAAATTACTGAAAGCAGTAACTGCCTCACTGAGAAGCATTTTAGTGATGATCAGTTTTAACCAGTTTTACTGTGTTTGTCAATCTGTTTTAAAGAGCTTCCCAGGGAGTTTAGCGTGCGTGTTTGTGAGCTTTTAGTCTCTGTTTTTACAACTAAACACTGTAAGTACTGGACACAAAACCATGGAGAATGGGAAATAGATAAGTACATTATACTTCAAATTACTAGGTTGAAGGTTCCACATCACTTAGAAAAATAATAATTTTATTTAATGGGTATATTACTGAAGGTACATAAAGATTGTTTTTTCCTAAAGTTATTACTTCAGTCATTGGTATATATGAACATTGAAAGTGTCTTTCAAATGTTAATCCTTCTGCTTTTCTGCAGACAAATTTCACTTGCCATCTCAAAGTGTAGTCAGGATAAAATCTTGAGAAGGGATTTCCGAAGTTCTTAGACAACCTTTTAAGAATATGTACACTCTGTGGTTTATATCTCCAGCTGCTTCCTCAAGAAAGACCCCTCAGGAGCATTGGGGCTGGGTCTACTTAGAACAACTTGCACAGAAATGGTAAAGTATGGTGCAGCTGCTTTGGAAGAAATGATTTCCCCTCGCAATAGGCCTGGCAGCTGACCTGGGAAAGCTGTATGCATTTGGACTGGTGCATTAGTCAACCAGAAAAGGATTTTTGTGTCTTCCTCTGTATTTTGCTGACATTTAAATACTACCTTTCCCCTCCTCAGTTTCCTCAGAAATCCTCCTGAATTGAGAAGATTTGGCTTTTTCCTGCATCTGTGCTAAGAAACATGAACAAACTGAAGAGAGGAAGCTTTGTCCTTCTGCACTTTCAGACTTCGGGAGAGGCTGTATATTATTATGTATCTTTCTAGCCAGAAAGTCCAGAAAATGTTCTCAAACTCTTTCAGGCTTCTGTATGCAACCAGCTGGGAGATACAGACTCTTTGGGAAGGAAAGGGTGGTAGGTGTAGGAGGTGGAAGAAGGGCAACCTTTGTGTTGAGTAGGTTGAGCTGTTTCACAGCTACAGCCAAAGACGTTTTCAACAGGAGAGAGCTCTAAATGCATTAGTGAGCCATTTGGTTCAGAGAGAATAAAAGATGTGAAGAAATTCAAAGAGAAAAAACACACCCCCTTCTTTCACGTTTGAACATTCTGGATTTTCAATATAATCCATTAACCTACACATAGCCTTTCATTAGAGCCCTTGGGAGACTGGAATATTTTTGGCAATGTACTCTTATGAAAAATACAAGTAAAAAACCCACATAACTGCCCCCTCCCCAGCAACTGAAGGGGTCATAGAGAAATTAAAATCTTTGAGCATACCAAGAAGTGTGTGAAATAAATGCACATCAAGTATGTTTCACTCCATATTTCTGTAATTTTTGTGAAGAAATAAAAAATCACCCATAATTTTACCATAATTTGTCTGCTTAGTACCCAGTACATAAAGCATACACAAAGCCCTTTAAATATGTATAATTAGGAAAAAAATACTTACAGGGTGGGAGAAATAATGTGATTTTTTTGTTTGGAAGATACCTGGAAAAACAGACAGGACTAAACACTGAACAAGTAAATTCTGAGTTATCAAAGAACTATTCCATTGGTTTCATTGAAGGCATCTGGAGTGTAATACAAGAATTTGCTAGTCATTCTAGTTGACATGATAGCACATTCTTTTCCTGTTGCAGTCTGAGTCACTGCTATGATGCTCTACATCATTTGCCCTGGTGTCTTTTAAAGGATCTTCAAGATTCCCATTTTATTACTTTAGCTACTGTCTTCTTAACTCTTGTCTGGGATGACATCAAGGGCGCTTGTGATTAGCCGTGTGACAAACAGTTGCACCGATATTGCACTAAGCAATATTTTAAAGAGTTTTTGAACTGCAAAGTTCTAAAGTCTGTGATCAAAACCTCTTTGAAAAGTAGAGAACAATATTTCCTGCATTTTTTCTAGGCTTTTCTTAATGTCAGCATTATCCCATAGAACTTCAAAATTAAGAAATTGCATTAAATATCTATATTTCTATTTCCATGCATTGATCTACACATAGAATAAAGCACAATAATCCTGCTGGATTTTTTTTAACAAAATACACCCTTCCAGATACCTGTTTGAAGTCCATACAGTTCACTTGGAGAAGGTGCTACAAATTTGTGGAGAAAGTAAAATTGAAAACGTTTTCAGTTTTGTGTGTAATAGGTGAGATATTGCCTCTGCGGAAGTAATTCATATGTTCAATGTTTTACCAGCAGATTATGTTTGAGGACTAACCTGACTTTGCAGAGAAGCTCTACAAATACAATAAAAGATATCTGAGTGACGTTAGAACACTGATACCATAATTACGTTTTTAAAATAGTGTATTCAAAGCTTTATTTTTGCTTGAAAGCCACCTCTGATTAACTAGACAAACACAATTTCCTCTATGGCCATTCGTTAAGAATGACAACTTGTAACTGTTTCATCTCTGAAGTGTGTTTTGGCCACATTTAAAGAAATCCATGGTGGGAGAATGCTTCAGGCAGAATACATGCTATTTTTCCCATTCAGTTATTTGTTGTAGCTAACAGATGCTATACAAACATATTATTGGCAAGTATATCTTGTTGCAGCATTATTTTATCTTTTTTCCTAATAGCTATTTTATAACTTCCAACAGTTCTCTGTGAGTTCAGAATTTCTAGTATCAGCTGCTGGATAAGAAAATTTCCACAAGGTGGCATGTGAGAATCAGTCTGGCTGTATTCTAATTAATAAAATTCAGTTAAGGTACACTTTGTATATGTCAAATGCATGTGCATACTCAATGAAGAAGAAATAAGTTCATAGGACAAAGTATACTGTGATTGACTATTTAAATACAGTGTAGCAAGTGATGATCTATCACTAGCTAAGTTACAGAGTTGACTATCATGTATAATTTACAGAATGATTTATCAAAATAAAATCTAACCTAAGCACCTCATAGTTACTAATATCATGAAATGAGGTTAAAACCTGATTCATAGAATTCTGTGAATCCAATTCTGTGGAATTGTCCAGTTACTTCAGGAAAAAATATTTATTAATTATTAATAATTATTTTTTCATGCTTACATTTTATGAAAGGCAAATATCAGTATCAATATATGGGTTTTTACAATTTTCATAGCAGGCATTTAGTTATTAAGAACTCTTCATGCAGCCATTCAATTTGTGAGTTACTGAGCAGTTTCTGTTTAAAAAACTTACTATTCAAAACAAGAAATAGTTCTAAGTTGCTATTCAAGCACAAACTAGTCATAATTTTTGCAGACCTAATAGTTTTCAGCTAATGAATGGTTTCTTCCAGTGCTGCAGTTCTCCGAATTCTTTAAGTTTCCTAGTAGTGCAATAAATCAAAGAAATAAAATCTTCTCAACCACCACCAAAAAGTTGCTACTATACTATTTTTTCCATCTTATTTAGAAGCTCAGTGGACAAGAAATATTGAGATAATCTTTGCCTATAACAGATTTTCAGCAAAGAGACTTGGCATCTGAAAAACTGGGAACTGATCAGAACTGAACAATCTCCTGCGATCCTACAACTTGAATAGGATTCATCCTGGGCTATGTCACGATGTCAGAGTTAGATGTCTGAATATGTAAAGCTGTTTGTGTTATTCCAGGGACACCAAAACTGGTATAAATTTACTATTGTTGGTTGATAAGGAGCATCTCATGTTCAGCCATCTTCAGGAGAGCAGGGCTCCATCACATTATAACAGTTACTTTGGATGATAAATGTCAAAATTCTGAATGTCTCCCGCTTCCTTCCTCTTCCCCCTGGCTTTTATTGCCGAGTGTCACATCATGTGGTATGGGATTTCCGCTCGGTCAGACCAGGCCAGCAACCCCAGCTGTGCTCCCTCTCAACCTTCTGTGCACCCCCGGCACGCCCGCTGGCAGGGCAGCCCCGACGCTGTGCAGGCACAGTTCATCAACACTTGAGTCATCCCCTTTCCATTAACACCACCCTTGTGACAAATCCAAAACATAACCCCAT
The DNA here is from genome assembly GCA_013398125.1 of Aegotheles bennettii. NCBI lineage: Eukaryota > Metazoa > Chordata > Aves > Caprimulgiformes > Aegothelidae > Aegotheles > Aegotheles bennettii. The sequence goes on along the minus strand of VZRW01011432.1, from coordinate 29,916 downwards.
ACAAGGTGCCACAAAGAAATTTAACTCCATCCCAGCTCAAACCAGTACATGATCCCAGTTCTCAAAATGTCCCTTTTTGAACTGCAGACAACCCAAGATAATTCAACACTGTGCCTTCTTTGACCAGTCTCTTTTTACTGCTAGGTAAACCCCAATATCAGAAGGAAATTAAGTGATTTAAAGTGATTTAAATTAAGTGATTTAAATTTAAGTAATTTAAAGATTTGGTTTTCATATGGTTCAGCTTCGGTCCCTGAGGCTCAAAGACCTCCTTATTCATCATAGAAAGTTGGTGCTGAAGAATAAACTTCAGATTAAGACTCCTTCCTGAGATCCTTAACGGTGTGTCTGAAGTGTATTTTTTAAGACTAAAAACTTTGGAATATTGGAGTAAAATATTTCTAGACTTGCAGATCAAGAAAATTGGAGGAAATGTAATTGTCAAAAGTTGTATCTCAGTTGAAAAATTTATGGAATTTTTTAACAATTAATTGCAATGTAATTTATTTAACAATTTATTTATATAGTTTATTGAACAAATAATTGCTATTTATGCAATTTATGCAGTAATCATAGGTGAGTTTTTAATTTACCTTTAATCTATATGGTTAAAAACTTCATCATTATAGATTCCAGATATGCGAACATGTCCAAGGATAAACAACAGGATACAAATACTAGAGGCAAAAACATCTCACCAGTTTGACTTCAACTTCAAAACCCAGTCAGTCATCTTGTATTAATACATTCATTGGCAAGTAGTGAACAAACTCATTCTTTTTTCTGTTGTGTGTTATGTCCACTATTCCAGCTTCCCATTAAAAAAAAAAAAGAAAAAAAAAAGGCTTGTTCTGCCCCCACGTTGCTGTGTTTGGTGCAGTTGAAACCACAGCAGATGGCTGAGAACTTCTTAAGCCATGTTTGCTACAAAGGAAAACATACCAGGGTACTGTTCTCGTAAGTAGCCTGAAGTCTGGTACTGCCCATTTTGCCTCTCATTTTATCTTATTGCTAAGGTATAAGGCAGAAGATGTGCCTTTCAGCCTGCTGATACATTTGCCCATCCAGATCTGTGGAGGGAGAACAACTGCTTTTTGCACTGGCATTAAAAAATCTCTCTCTGGACAAAAATCTCTCTCTGGTGACAAATAACTCATTTTATCCATGGCAGTTGGAGAAAAAATATATTCACATTATAGAGAATGATCTCGTTCTTCCCACACATATGTAAATTTTGTGGCCAGATACACAAAGTTTTCATAAATTCAATATGAACCAACTTTAGAGACATTTCTCATTTTTAAATTTAAACAACAAAGCAATCCATACGGTGATCAATACAGTGAATAATAAACCACAGGCCCAGATGGAATCATACCAAGAAAGAAAATAACATTTTAACCAGACTGCAAACACCATATACAAGACATCTAATTTTGCAATCACTCTGCAGCAGATCTCTGCCTCTTTCTAGAAATGTGAAATATAATCTAGCAGTACAAAGCAATGGTCTCAAGTCCATATCAAAGACATATAATTGTTTGCTATCTGCTAGGAAAAGTTCCCTGAAAAATATATTACCTTTTAAAATTTTATTGCTCAAGAAGACTATTTTCCCATGGATGGTGGAAGAGTAACATCATTTTAAGTGAGCAGGGGGCATCTGTAATCATATCTATGCCAAATGTGGCTTAGCAAAATATGTACAAGGGTTGAGAAGGAAGAAAATCAGCAATGTGGCTTTGGCAACCAAATTCTAAATTCAGAGTCATTATCATAAGTAACAGAGATAATTGTGTCTGAAATGCTTAGAAAGTATTCTTAACCCAGGGGAATGTTAATGCTGAAATGTTGAACTTGATCCTCTATCTCAGATATTGATCATTTCTGGAACTGATCATCTCTGGAATTAATCCTTCATCAACTAAAATTCTTGGAAAGCCACAGAAGTGTCTTTTCACTTGAGGCTTTCCAAGTTTGCTGTTGGCATTTTCCTTACATTTCAATACAGCAAAAATTAACACTGGAAGTTCCCATATGCTGCCATTTTAGGAAACAAATTTTCAGGCAATGTAGAAGAGAAGACAAAAAATGATAGAAGGGTAAACAAGCAATTAAGAACTGTAATGAGTTCAGGCATCATTCACAGAGTCCTACGTTCACATGCAGTGACAGTGGAGAGTATTGTGCATACTGAAGCTGCTGCTCTGCCAGTGTTAGTGATCTGGATACACTTGACTCCTTACCCAAGCAAATCATATTGACAGCTGAAGGACAGTTAGCAGCATTGGTGGCAGAAGAATTTATAATTTTATGCTTGAGAAGACTGATGCTTGCCAGTTTTCACTAAAATTGCTCCCTTAAGCTGTGATACAGAATTTGAGCACCAGATATTTTTTTTTTTAACTCCTGAAACAACTGCTGCTCCAGCCCCTTCAATGTGCCTGCTTGCACTTCTGAAGGTGAAGAGTTAAGGCATTTTGTCAGCTTACAGAACACTCCATTTGAATATTTTTATTTTTTTGTGTGTGTGTAACCAGCTCCTTCACTATCTGTCTCAAGATGTTTGCAATTTTAAAAAGTGAACTAAGAACTGTCAGGGGTTGTGGGTTTAACCCCTTATTTCTTCCCTTTCTCTGTGCATGACAGACAGAAGCTGGGGCAGCAGAGCAGCGAGACACTACAAAGCATGAACTTGCTGTTTTTAGAGCTCTTTCTCCACAATATGCTATGGACTGCATGTGCCCCCTTGGAATGTTTTTACTACAATAACCACAGAGCTTCCTTGAAGCAAAGGAAGAGTTACTTTCCTGTTACTATTGCTAAAACAGTTGCAAACAATTGAAACCCCAAAAGAGTTGGCTAGTGTTGGCAGCTCACTATCTTTTTGAAAAATTGTAATTATTAGTAATTAAGTAATTAAGCCAACCATATGAAGTTTAGGCCTCTTGAGATGCTGTTCATGATAAATTTTATAACTGTATCTACAGTGTTCTTCAATATGAAAGATTTCCATCCTCTTAATGATTATTCCAAAGTCATTTCAGCAAGAATTATGGTACTAAATATGGAAGTGTAGAAGTCTAGTCAATGCAATTCCCTCAAAATCTTACAACATTCTTATGGTACCATCAGAATGTTTGAAATAATATTATCTATTTATATGCTGAAAAAGAAATCCAGGATTGCAGTTTAATTGACTGTTTGTAATTAAGTAGAAGTACAGTGTGCTGAATAAAATTTAAGTGATAAAAATTTAAGTGACTAAAAATGTTTTTGAAATTTCTGTCTCCATGGAAGAAGGAAAATCCTTTATTCTTAACAACAGTTGTTATTCAGTTGATATATAATAAGAACGTAAACAAGCTGACTATTTTGTACTTCATTATTGTTACTAGCATGGCTCCAAAGCAGATCAAATGTTGTTGACATAGTCCCCTGAGTTTATTCATCAAACTGACTTGTTTCTTCTGCTTTGAAGATACAGATATAGGCAAACTGAAATGTAAGGACCATTTTAAGCCTCAAACATAATGAGTATCGGTAGTGTTTTTGACGTCAAATAACTATGCTACTGCTAACCCACAAAAACATTAGTAGAAAAGTGAGATTTGAGAAAAATCAATTTTTTTTGCTTTTATTCATGGTCCCTCATGAAATATCTTCACCTTTCTTTCACATTTATCAGGCTTCAGCAAGAAGCTACAATAGGAATTCTGAGACTGATTCTTTTGCTGCATTTGCTACATCTAGTATTTGAATTTTATTTGCTTTTCTCACACCAAGATACTGGAGCATAGGTCACTTGTGAGGAACATCCATACCTTCTTTCATTCTCACTGTGTCACCCTGAAAACGCTTGCTTGGATTTGACTAAATCTAAACCTAAAATAAGGATTTTGGTACAATTCTACTGGGTTAAACCACATTCCTGGATTTATGAATTCATGGCCCTGGTCATTCTGACTAGAGCATGATATTAAAAAACTATATGCATTGATATCAAGGTTCTAAAGCTAATTGTTCTCTTCTGCTATAACTTAGTCTAGGCAATGTTAAAGATTTAAACTGGGCTGATTTTACGATACTCCATCTTTGATATTGATGAAATAGTTTCTAGTAGTTCCCAGTCATGCACTTATTAGGTACGTTTACTGAGTTTTTAAAAAAGTTCATTGTGTTCATATATTGATCCAAACCTTATTTGATGGACTGGCTATGGGTATTACTTAAAGTTACACTTATCTTTTTGCAACCAGTACTACAAAATCAACAAAACAGAAATTCTCCACTTCAGTAAATGCACATTTCTGCCATATGTTGGTAAAGTCAATTTTATTTTTCTTGGCTTTGCACAAATTCACACAATGGTCATGACAGCCTGTCATGTCATTCTTTACATTTTATCTAGAGGAAAATACGTATATTAGAAAAAGGAGATTCATAGGATGAATATATTAGAAATATCATATATTAGAAAAAGGAGATTCAAGGATTCATAGGACAATCATAAAATGGTTTGTGTTGGAAGGGACCTTAAAGATCATCCAGTTCCAACCCCTCTGCCATGGGCAGGGACACCTTCCACTAGATCAGGTGGCTCAAAGCCCCATCCACCCTGGCCTTGAACACTGACAGGTAGAGGGCAGTCACAACTCCTCTGGGCAACCTGTGCCAGTGTCTTACCTTTCACATAGTAAAGAACTTTTTCCTAATATCCAGTCTAAATCTACCCTCTTTTAGTTTGAACCTATTCCCCCTTGTCCTATCACTATATGCCCTTGTAAAAAGTTCCTCTCCAGGTTTTCTGTAGGTCCCTTCAGGTACTGGAAGGCTGCTATGAGGTGTCCCTGGAGCCTTCTCTTCTCCAGTCTGAACAACCCCAACTCTTTCAGCCTGTCTCTATAAGGGAGGTGCTCCAGCCCCCTGATCATCTTTGTGGCCCTCCTCTGGGCTTGCTTCAATAGCTCCATGTCTTTCTTGTGTTGGGGACTCCAGAACTGGACAGAGTACTCCAGGTGGGGTCTCAAAAGAGCAGAGGGGAAGAATCACCTCCCTCGGCCTGCTGGTCACTCTTCTTTTGATACAGCCCAGGATACCATTGGCTTTTTGAGCTACAAATGCACACTGCTGGCTCATGCTGAGCTTCTCATGAACCAACACCCCCAAATCCTTCTCCTCTGGGCTCTTCTCAATTCATTCTTTGTCCAGCCTGTGTTTGTGCATGGGTGAACATCTGAGCTACCACCTCATACTCCAGTTATTGTCAAAGGAGAATAACAATTTTCGAAGAAAACAATTTTCTAAGTCAAATCTGGCCTATTTGAGATGGTCATATTAGAAAGAAATAAGCTATGCCATTAAAAAACTTATTTCTCTCTCTTATCTCTGAGAGGGATCCTTGATGATATCTTTGATATGGAGGTCTACAGAATGGTCTCATCCACTCTGTTACTAGCCTACACATATGCTTTAAGTGTTTAAAGGAAGACAATTTGACAAAGTCTTTAGGAACTGTAGACAATTGACTTAGCTGGCAGTCATACTTGATGAGTTCATCATTTATTTCTGGGCCAAAATAAACTATCTCTACACTGTGATGCAAAAGACCAATAGCAGATGCTTCATCAGGGGTGCTGTAGCTTGCTGGCCTCAACTGTCTCCTTGACAGAGCTCCCAAATATATCAATGCTCTCAGGCTGAACAGCTTCAGTGGGTTTTGTCTTGCTATATCTGAACCATGTGTCGTTATTGTTAGAGGAGAAAAAAAATAGGCATTTTCAGGACATGATTAATCAGATCTATTTAAGTGTCTACTTTAGGATGAGACAAATTCCCCAGTGATGTCTTTATCTCTCCACAGATAAAAGGTATCTCACTATTCAGCTGTGAAGGAATTCTCACTATCTTCTGTGATCTAAACGATTCAGTGTGACAGATATCATCTTGACCTTAGTTTAATGGAAATTATATTTTCCTGAGTCTTTGCCCCCTTCTTGTACTATATATTTGCTTTGCCTTGTATATACCCTGTGAGTATTGATTCCCTGACATTGCTTCCTCCAGGATACCCAGCTCCTGTGTCATGGGTCATATAGGAACTATCATCCCTTTACAGAGACTTTTGCAGCCATCTCTTCCCTATGCCAGTTAAAGGTCAACTCCGTTGAAACCTCACCTCAAAGATGCATTCATTTTGAAGAATCAGTAATGTGTAGTAATGTCTTTTCTTTATGAATCCTCCACTTACTGGGCATGAGGAGACTACTGACTGCACAGGCATCCTTGGACATTGTCTGCAAGCCTTAATCTTAAATTCAGACTAGTCATAAAAATGTACTTACTCTGTTAATGAGATGCTGTCTATTACAGTGCAAGCTTTTGAAACGACTCTACAATCCCCTCTCTGGGCAGCCTGAGGCAGATTCATTGCCTTGGTTACTGGTAAGAAAGGAACATGAAAATGTTCAGCGAGTATAAAAAAAAAACAAACCCTGAATTGTTGCAGGTGTTTTACATTAGTGCATAATCTTTTAAAATGCATCATGGACAATCAGTTATAAAATTGTTGAAGGACTTTTTGTTTCTATTTGTTTTCTATTGTTGAAGGAATGAAACTTACTACCAGTTCTAAACAGAGATCTGACAAATTTGGAACTGACAACAGATTTGGATTTAATAGTACCCAAATCTCAATGTGGTACATGTGCAGGACACATCTCTCACAACTATGTTGAATCTTCTGCATGTTATGATTTTTATTTTTATTTTTTTTTTTAAAGGGAGAAGCAGCCACCTGTTAATATGTATTCATACTGAGTCTCTAAGTACTGCATCAAAGAATTTCTAGGCCAGATACTTTTGGTCATTCCTAAGCTCACATGCTATGCCTCACTGTTGCTGCTCTTCAACTGAAAGCTTTGAAAATAAATCAATCATAGAAGCATAGGTATGGTTTATTTCTTAGTGAGAATTACTTTAGATATGCAAGTAAGATAATTAATTTTGAGCTTACCAATAAATTCAATTATGGCAAATATACATTACTGCTAAACATACTGATGTAGTAGTATTTTTTTATTATTTAATGGATTAAAACTAAGCTATTAGTTTTCTGTGCAATGCATTTCAAATTACTCTGACTGTCCTTTTATAAAGACAAAGAGCTTTGAAGAGTGTGTTTTATAAATTCCATCATGACAAGAAAGATGTGATCAGTTCTGTGGTAATTACATTTCTTAAAAGCTTTTCCATTTCAGTATCAATTAGAAATATTGTGGCTTTCTTCCACTATCTCATAACATTTACCCAGAAGGTGGTTTGTCTTTTTAATCCTTTCTGCTGTAGAGTTTTGTATTTATGATTACATTCCTGAGTTATTAAGTTCTAAGAATTATCTGGACTCCCTTGGATACTTGAAAACATGAATAGTAAATATACTTGTTGAAGTGTGGAGACTATGATCCACTGTACCTCTCATCTCCCTGACATCTGTAATTTTTTAAGGTTAAATTTCTAATCTGTGAACTTTGTAAAATCCATTTTTTGTAAATAAACAAAGGACTACTATGCAAATACATGCATTTCCAGAGGCAGCTACTATTGTTGTCAACAGGGAAAGCTGAATTTCCTGCCATAGAATTTGGACCATTAAAACACTAATAAGTAGGAAACACAAATAAGTATGCAACCACCTGTATGGGTCATAAACCCTGAATCCTTATGGTGAAGCTCTATGGAAAACTTTATCCTTGGATCATACAGCTTTGAAACAATATCTGATTACCATCAAAAGTCAGCAGGTCTGCATTCATGATGGAGAATCCCAAAGCAGGCCCAGATATTCTGGTATGTTGTATGGAATATGTAGACCTTTTGTAAAGCCCATGAAATGGCAATAGCAGGATTTTGACTTTCAAAGGTACTATTTACTCATGTTATCCTTTTGTGAGGACACATGCTGCCTCTGTGACCCATATACTCCCAGATCTCTCTGTTCTTAGCTGATTTATAGAGGTAACCTCTAGGAGTAGTTCAAAATAATAACCTGTGATGTGTGGACCAAACACTATCAGCATCAGGAGCAGAGCCTTGGGTGTACAACCTTGCTATAGCAGTAACACCTCTAATTTTTAAAAGCAGAGAGTGCCTCACACACTTTAGTAACAGTGCTGGTTTGCAGATCAATTATGCATTTTTACAGGGTCGTTATAATGTTGCAGGAGATAAAGGCATCTAGAAAAGCTGCCCCTGCCCCTGACGTGATTACTCAGTTAAGCAACAATCAGGGATTTGTAGTGGTATGAACTGTGGTAATGGGTCATCATTTTGGATTTTTAGCAGCAAACCTTCCAGATTGTGAGAGGAATGTAAGGAGGACAAACGATAAACATAAGAAAACCTATGGAGGCCTCTTGCAATGGGATCAAAAGGTCGGACTGATGGAGAACTAACCTTCCTTATCCACGATACCTCCAGATAAGCTTATCAGAAAAGGCTATTAGTACATTATACTTTAAATTAGCAGTGATTTGTCAGAGCAGGAACATGGTTTCACAGGTATTTTGCCTTTTTGGAGCTGAATACTATTTCTTTATTAGTTTTCACCCATATATTTAACTAGGTCATTAGTCATTATCTATTTATGTTATGCTAGTTCAGAATAAATAACTACTACATTTCACTGATGGAACTATATGCTTCAAATACTCTAAAGTTAGATACATGAAGGTACTTAATTATTTGAGGAAGTAAATTATCCATGCTAATTGAAATATCGAACTGTACTGGATAAAATGGATCACACTTCTGATTGATCTAATTTTTTTAAATACATTGCTGTTTTTAAAGGTGTAAATCCTTTTTTTTTTTTTTTTTTACTATCTGTGTATGTACATACACTCAGCTTTTGCTAGGAGGCAGGTCTAGTATTTGGTGACTCGATGTCAATCAGAAGCCTAGGTTGAAATCTTAATGCACTTGCTGTTGACACTGTTCAAAACCTGAGCCCAAATACTCCCTAAATCAGCATTTAAAACTTGTAATCCCTACCTTGAGCTTGGCAGCTGAGTCTACTTGGGTTTGACATGTAAGGCAAGCTCCAGTGTGGTAACCAAAGGCTACTTTACATCATAAAACCATGTTTTGGGACCCTTAAGGCTGTTTTGACTGTGAATTTTCTCACCTCTCCTGCTAACAAGCTTAAAGGTAATACCTGTTTCTCAGCCTCCTCTGCACTCACCTACCATCTCACAAGCTGTCAAATGCTTATTCAAGTGCTAAAATATGAATACAAATCTGACATAATTAAGTTAAACTTAGAGCGATTTACGTTTTTCTTGGAATTTTCTTCCTGCACATGAAGTCTGAATACAGTCTTCGCTTGTCTGAAAGCTGGTCTATTTATCTGCTGATAAACCTTAGTGTAATAATGACAATATTTTTCTTTACAACACATATACTACTTAAGAACCAGAGTTTTATCTGAAGTGTTACCAGGTAGCTGAATATTATCAATCACATGGTTACCTGCAGCTGTGAAACAGGTGATGAAAATTAGTTTTTAACTGACTGTTCTCAAAGACTAGGTAGAAGGTTTGCTAGTTGCCCCTACCCTACTCTTACTGCTGTTGCTAGGGCTGTCTGTGTGGTGGTGGCTTCTCTCAACTTTCAGAGCTATCTACTGGCATGGCAGGTAGCTGAAAGGCACAGACAGGCAACACAAAAGAACAGCACCTTAAGAGCTTGCTTTTCTTTCTCTTGATTAAAAATTGAACCTCCTCTTAGTAGTGGAGATGTAAACAAAAATTAACAATATCTAAAATTAAGTGTGGTGAATCACACCCAGCTAAAATGTGGTTGTGTCACCTCTTTACTTTCTCCCATGACAACCTAAAAAGGGACAAAAGGTTCTGAAAAGCAAATGCCAGTTCAGGTGATATGTGCTGTACTGTTATGGCAATCAATAGGAGGGTCAAAGTTGTCCACCTACTTATAACAAAACATAAGATGCATGTAGAAACCTTAATTTCTCATTCCTTTAAAAGTCTAGTCATGCAGTTATTTAATAATTCCTGAAATCATATCTGACCTGAACAGATTTATTTTGTGTGAGAAGTCTCTGACACTCTGCTGCCAGTTTTGTTACTTATATTTATAGAGCAGCATTTTTTATTCAGCTTTTAAAAACAGGCAATTGTAAGATACGTTACCTTTAAAGTGGCAGATCTGGATTTCTTCATAGTTAAATTCGATGAGCTAATTTTATACTCGTGAAAAAATACATAATTTCATGGATGTTTGACAGTGCCAATCAATTTATTTCAGAATGCTGAGGAAGCTTTTGTTCTTGTCTGAAAATTAATGAACTACTGCACAGCAAAAGAAGAAAGCAAGAAAAAAAACCCACCCTCATTTTTACTCTGCCAACAGAAGAATATCCCATAAGGGAAAAAAGTGTATGTGGTGACATAATATAGCAATGAATAGATACAGCAGATTTATTTCTCTACCAGAAAATTCAAAGCCAATGAACATGGTGTGGAGAGTAGATGAACAACAAATGGAGAGCAGATGAACTCGGAGAAAGAGGGGCTGGGACCAGGTTGCTTCATTGAAGATTATAATGCTAAGTTACATATTTGCTTAGCAATACCATAATCATCTTCCACATAATCATTCTGTTTTTTTCCATATGGTATTAACTTTTCTGATCTTCTGGTAGCTACCAGACACAGCCTCAGAGAACTACAAAACAAGGTCTCTGTCTTACCTTGAAGGAAGAACATATCAAAGGTGTAACTTCTTGCTCTTTTGCTGAATACGTCATGGAAGATTCCTTTTCTTCTATAAGATCTTGGATGAAGACTAGTAGGTATATATAGTGTGTTTCATATTTTCAAAATGAAAACTGACTTTTTCCTTCTTGCAGAACCAAATAGTCTTTAAAACATCTCAGGGTAAATGACATGATTGACAATTATAAGATACTTATTGAGTTGATGACATGAGAATCTCCCAAGCTCAAATGGAAGCAAAGCAGATGAAAAGAAGATGAAATAGTGAGTATGTTCAAGGAGAAGTGCTTATGACTTTGAGACAGGTAATTCAGCCTTATTTTTGCAAGAGTTTTTTTCCCTTTTGAGTTGTGTACAGAACAGTTTCTAGAGCTCATCTTTTCTCCTGTGCACCATTAGTTATCTTTATTTATGTACAGCAAGAATATTGAGCCCTACAAGTGATGCTGAGGTCAAACAAAGGGCAGGCTTAAGCATTTACCTCCTGTCAAAACCGCTTATATTTATGACAAAATCTAAGAATTTTGAAAAGAAGGATCCATATGTGCTACAGCCCTGGGGTACAAAGTGCGTGTGCATTGCCTTTGTACTCTAGTCTTGTGTGTATTGGCTTTATTTAATTGCACCCTAAGGCTTCCACAGAAAAAAAACCCCACTTTTAAAATACGTTAAACAGGACACGCATACCATCTATAAGATACCAGGAATGCTAGCAACATGTGAATAAGAAAAGAAACAAATTTGCCTCAATTGTTTTCAGCATTGTTCAACACTGGATCTTTCAGGGTAACAATACTCACTTGCTAACAATGATCATATTAAGTAGGTCAGCTAAGTAGACCCTGTGTCACACAGCAGCACCAGTTTCTGCCTAAAGTACTTAAAAAATTTTAAAGGGCACAATATAGAAGAAACAAGAAGATGGAAAGTGAGAAGAAAGTTATAACAGGCAGCCCAGAGGCAGCATGATCAAGCCATGCCACTTGAAAGGATTGATTTAATTGGCTGGTTGAATTGCCAAACCAGAAACTGTGGAAAATGAGCTGAGGTTATCAATTCAGGAGAGGTGCTCGTTTAGTCAGACTTGCTTTCTCTGTTCAGGGCATCACCTCTGGGGATTCATAGTCTGCCCTGGTCTGTGTGAGGGTGGAATTGTAGTCCATCTGTAACATTAGATTCCCACAACCAATCATTTTTCATGTCAAGAATCAATGGCAACCTTCTGACAAAGAGTTATTTCTTTAGCAATTAGAAGACTGCAATAATGGGGAAAGAAAGTTTTAATAAACAATCTCTTCCAGTATTATGACATACCATCTTGGGAAAGAAACACTGAACAAAACAGGTCAATGGAATGGGAGAAAGACCATTGCTCTGTTCTGAAGAAGTGTGACATGCAGGACTTACATTGGGTAGAAGAGGGACAGATGAGACAGCTGTATGTGTGAAGTCTCATGGCAACTTTCAAATAATGATACACATGTTATGAGAGCTCCTGAAGCTGTGTTATGGTAGGCCTTTTCCTTATATTCCATTCTGAATTTAATTTCCCTCACACAAGATTATTTTCATGCCTTCTTGTGCTATACCTTTGCACATCTTTGCTTCATAGGATGCTGTGGCTGTAAGCCAACCCTGATACCTACACAGTCCTTCAAAAAGATGATGGTGCACAGAACAAGCAGCCCCTGCTTAGTTTCTGAGTAAAACTACCAAAGCCTTCTCCCTCTCACCCCAATAAATGCACCAGTTAACCTTTCTTTATAAAACCATAAACCAGTTTTGGCAAGCATTATCTTAGAAAGGAAAATTATTCTTAAATATTTTTGATATTTTAAAATTTCATATCACTAAGGTAATTTTAATATTAAATTTTAAACAATTTATTTATTACATAAAATATTTCTGTTAACAATTTACTTATTTCTAAGATCTGCCTAATGACTAGAAATTACCATGCTAAACTTACATGAATCTGCCATTATGAAATTATGTCAGATATCTGTTGAATGTAATTATTTTTAAAAAACTTGTTTCACTCAAATCACTGTAAGTTACAGGATGTACTTGTTATTTACATACTAATACATATAAATATTTTCTAAAGCATATTGTTTTGTGAGAGTATAAAGCAAAATAATTTCCTATTTAAAAGTGCATAACATTGAGAAAAAACAAAGAAATTCTCTATGACACTACATGTTTCTTTTCAATATGATTCCAGTTATACTGACACATTTGATTGTTAATCATTGTTTTAATGACAATATCTCAAAGCAGCATTTGGAATCAAGAGATCATCAAGGCCTGCAATGAATAAGCAAATTAAGAACACATCCTTGTTAATCCAGAGAGGACCGTGCCACCTCTGAAGAATTAGGCCCCAAGGTCACTTTGAGTTCAAGTGCAGACTGCCTGGAAGAGCAAGAATTCTCATGCAGTGAGGAACTGGTATCCTAAAAGAGGGTCAGGAACAGTATTCACTCTTCAAGAGAAGTATTTCTTTTCATATAATTCTTCATGCAATCATTTTTGATGGACCTTTCACCTTTAGAAATTATGGTTTAGTCTTTAGCTAGAATTGTATGTCTTGAGGGAGATCCCTATTACTTATGTATTGTGAGGACCTTTATCTCCCCTGTTCTGCAGTCTGCCACACGTTGTTTCTGGTGCACAAACTTTTTATTTCAGACAGAAGTATGGGGTATTATTTTAGAGCATTGTTTTTACAACTTTTCAGCTTTTTTGAGATCTTTTCTCAGTAAAGGACAAGCTAGATTAAGCCACCACTGAGGTGACAAATAATAATTAAACATTAAGGCATACCTATTGTATTCCAGAAGGAGGAAAGTGCACACCAGCAGTTACCAGTCCAGCTGTGCAGATCATGCATAAAACTGTAGCTCTTTAGTGTATGATGCTTTTTGTAGAATCGTTTTTTGAAGGAGACAAATTAATTGCACTCAATTTACTTCACATCACAAAATACCATTAACTATCACAATCAGACATTACTACAACCCTTACTTCAATGAAAATCCAGGTTGGCAGCCCTTTAGTCTTCTCACACGCTGCCAGTGATTCTGAAAGCATCCTCTCTGGATTATTTTAAATGGTGTTCTACATAAATCTAGACCGTTTCATCCATGGCTGGGAACAGAATTGGTCATTCAGAAACGATATTGTACAGCTTACAGTTACAACACATCTAAACTTCTACGTTCTAAAAAACTTCGCAAAAACTTTGTAATTCATAGATCCCAAGGATTTTATTTTCTTATATAAAATGTTTTTATTATTTTCCAGTAGTGTGTTGAATAAAGGATGGACTTTGTGTTCATAAATATATTTTGAGAGGCAGTTCTCTATTTTTCCAGGGAACTGCTCCTCTCTTCCTGGAATTTTGCTGGGCAAGATTTGGGAATAAAAAAAGAGAGATAGAGATAAACAGACATAAACAGACATAAATAAAGAGAACATCTGTGTGGTCTGGTCTCAAACTCAACACAAGCTTCTAAACTTAAAGGAAAAAAATAGGGAAGCCTGAGTTAAATACCAAACCTTAGGGAAGTATTTGTTAAAGATGTTTGCCTTTTAACTCAAAATATTAGAGATTGTATTAAAAACTTTTTAAAGCAGTATTTCCTCAAGCAATATTCCCTGAAGGAATTAATGCAAAAAGGGAGAAAATGGAGAAAAGGTTAACGGAAAGTATACAAAGAACTTCATCAACCTTTCACATTCTGAAAGAGGTGCCTATGCTTAGAAGTTAAATCATTTTGATTTCAGTAATATTGAATTTTCATAGCTGACCATCAGTGGCAATTCACAGGTTAAATAAAATCCTCAGAAACCTCAGGTCCAATGGTGGCCTTCTGGACTCTATATCAAATTTAAAAGTGGAACAAAAGCCTTGTTGTGCAACAACAGATCTTTGTTATTAGAGAAGCAAACTTTCCCTTCTAAAATATGACAATGGCAATGATTGTGATTATTAAGGAAACACTTGTAGGGTTATGTGAAAAAAAGCAGAAAAACTCCTGTGTTTTGGTGGAGTCCTGCTGAAAGAAACTTGGATCTGTGAGTGAAGGAACTATCTACTGTTCATTTATTCTCACCAAAATGTCTGGAAAACACATCTTTATGCAATATTTATGAGCAAAAAAAACTGCATCAGAGACATACCTAACCTATCACCAGATATTCCTACAAACACAAACTAACTGCAAGACTCCACACTTTAACTATCTGCTAGGTGACAAGGGTGTAATAACATAAAGAAAAATAAGAGTTTTGATGTATAATCAACCTACCTAATTTATAATTTAAATTATTAGAGTAGGAGTATATTCACACTTGGCTCCAATGTTAGTCAAAAATGCGAGATACCTCCAGAGCAAACTCCTATCAGCAACTAGATGTGGCTGTATAAGGAATCTAGTGCAAATATGGGGAAATCTAGAGAAAATCCAAGTGGTTCTGGAATACAGAAATAACAGGGAAAAATCCAGACCACAATATTTTTAAGAAAAACATAGAAACCCCATTCACTTACCAGGGGAAGTAATAGAAGGCATTCTTATTTCATAAACAGATAAGCTTCTTTGGTTGGAATGATAATTCCAAATTGCACAGAACTGGATATTTTAGGGGTATATTTTCTATTTTTTTTACTAACAGTTGTGTAGGTTTTGTTGTGCTGTGATAATTCAAAATTTTCTGAAAGAACAACTGATCTTGGTCACTTGCCCCAGTACATTATGAGTTCAGTTTTAAGTCTGGACCACTTTGCTGAATGCAATAAAAAAAAAAAAACCAAATTCCAGAAGTTCTAATAATTTTGTTAGTCACAGTAAGTATTTTTGCTTAGTAGTAGTTCTTAGACTTCATATGACTCCATTCATCCATAAAATAAAAGAAAATAACATAAAATTACTTTGTAATTTAACATCAGTGAGCAATCTCTGTGTGTATTGAAATCTGGTGAGCTCTTCTGGGTAATGTATTTAGCAAATGTTGGGAAAAAGCTGTAAGCTTTCAATCATGTAATTGTGTATTATTGCCATAATAACGTCTCCCTCTTTTCTGTTTTCTTGTTCAAGAATATTCAAGTGGTATTTCCAGTTTGCTGTATCAGTGACATCATTAAGAACAGATTTCAAAGATTTTCCTTTCTCTGGTTTTGAAGCATATCATCCTCTGCAAAAGAAACCAATTAGAAGCAGATAGTCCTATTAGATACTACTCAATGACAAAATTAATTTTCAAAACACAATGTCTGGTTTTGGGATTGCATTTTATCTAATACTGTGGCATTACTGGAAGTTCTGTGACAGGATATCGAAGTCCCTTGACTATTTAATGTCCTCTGGATCCTCGTTTCCTTGAATCCTGACTGTGTCTCAGAATTCAATGTCCAGCGGCTTAATGTCCAAGCGGAGATCAGTGACAAGTGGCATTTCTCAGGGATCGATATTGGGATGAGTGCTCTTTAACATCTTTGTTAGTGACATGAACAGTGGGATCAAGTGTACCCTCAGCACGTTTGCCAACAACACCAAGCTGTGTGGTGCAGTTGACATGCTGGAGGGAAGGGATGCCATCCAGAGGGACCTTGACAGGCTTTAGAGGTGGGCCCATGCAAACCCCATGAAGTTCAACAAGGCCAAATGCAAGGTCCTGCACATGGGTGGGGGTAATCCCATGCACAAATATAGGTGGGGTGGAGAATGTATTGAGAACAGCCTTGAGGAGAAGGGCTTGGGGGTGTTGGTTGATGAGAAGCTCAACATGAGTCAGCAATGTGCGCTTGCAGCCCAGAAAACCAACGATATTCTGGGCTGCATCAAAAGAAGTGTGACCAGCAGGTTAAGGGAGGGGATTCTCCCTCTCTACTCTGCTTTTGTGAGACCCCACCTGGAGTACTGTGTCCAGTTCTGGAGTCTCCTAACATAAGGGCGACAAAGATGCTCAGAGGGCTGGAGCATTTCTCCTATGAAGACAGGCTGAGAGTTGGGGTTGTTCAGCCTGGAGAAGAAAAGGCTCTAGGGAAACCTCATAGCAGCCTTCTAGTACCGAAGGGGCTTTTTACAAGGACATGTAGTGACAGGACAAGTAACAGTTTCAAACTGCAAGAGGGTAGATTTAGATTGGATATTAGGAAGGAGTTCTTTCCTGTGAGAGTGGTGAGACGCTGGAACAGGTTGCCCAGAGAAGCTGTGGATGCCCCTCCCTGGCAGTGTTCAAGGCCAGGTTGGATGGGGCTTTGAGCAACCTGGTCTAGTGGGAGATGTCCCTGCATATGGGATGTCCCTGCATAGAATTAGATGATCTTTAAGGTCCCTTTCAGCCCAAACCATTCTATGATTTTATGATTCCATGATGAGCTCTATGAATTCCTTGATTGCAAAGGGGAAACTATATTCCAGAGAGAGCTGAATCATCTGGGCTTGTTCAGAAGGAAGCCCTCCGAGGGAAACTATTCAGAAGAGGTTTTAAGTAGAGTGGGAGTTCACATCCAAGACAACAGCTTAAAATCTATCTTAAGGAGTTTCTTAACTAGACCACCAAGTCCCAGTCCTGGATGAAATTTATCAAAACCAGTTCCCCACACAAGATTTCTTGATATGAGTTTACTAATGGACAGAGATTTCTGTGGCTGAATCCTCCTGTAAAAGATTCACTCTCATATATTATTGTAGTTCCCAAAGAATTTCAGAAAGCACCTTTGGTGCCATAGGAACCTGTTCCTTTAAGATTTGCCAGAGGTAGCTTGAACTTGTCTTGGAACAGCATTAGACCAAAGTTTCAAAACCAAAAAATTAAGCTTAGCAATTGCTTAGCAAACTGTGCTTGTCATCTCCTCCAGGTGGAAGATGTTACAGAAAAGAGTGCTTTTTCCTCCCTAAGGCTTTCTTTTTCCAGGTCAGATATAAATATTCTCCATCATCAATATTGAAAGGTTGCTCATGTGCTGTCTTTTAAAAGCTTAGTTGTGCTATGAAACATATAACTGCAAAAATGATGGAGCAGCAGAAAACATCCTTTTTTCATCCCTATCAAAATATATGCAGGTGAATGGGGACAAGCAGTCATTTCCTTATCATTTTTACTTAATCCAAAGGGGAAATGCTCCTAGGAACATGATCTGTGACAGTTTTTCATTCTGTTGTAACTCAGCCTCTCCTTTGTTCATTGATGTAGTCTTTATTTCTACCATGTTTCTTGTAATAGCTCCCATTTCTATTTGTGTGTCCCCCTTTCCTTTTATACGGTATTTCCACAATACCATATAAATATTAAACTTGATTAAGACTGTTTGAAGCAGAGCAACATGAGGTTGGATTAATTAGGCAGTTAAATTTAGTGAGAGGAATCCCTCTCTTACAAGTCCTCAGAGACACCATCCATTGATTATACACAAACAAGGAAATATAAATTAGAAAAATTGGTTCACCTGATGACTGAAACTCAAGTGCAAGTTTGAATTTTGAATTATGAAGTGAATTTTGCAGTCTAGGATAACTAATAGGATTTATATTTGCCTAGGAGAAGGTGTTTCAAGGATGAAATGGAGTTACCTAAGAATAAAAGGAACTGCTATGTTAGGTCTACATAAATGCTTTTGAACAACTTATTAGCAGAATATGAAAATGTTTGAAATGAAGACCATTTCTTTCACTTAATGCTTAACATAGAATTTGATAGATAGAGTTAATAAATCTCCCATTGATCTATTTGATTTTTTTTAAAAATTGTTGCTGAAAAGTAATTTTCAGAAGCCTAGCCTTGCATTTTAGCAGAATTCTCCTGTTTGCATCCTGCAAAACTGAGGAGTTCTGTATACAAGGGTGAGGAAAGATTTGTGTCTGAGTACTCGTTACAAACCTCAGTGATGATAACCGAGAAGGGTAACTTCAGTGTCTTTGGTCCCAAGGTCCCTGAAGATGCAGTACAGAGCTTGGTGACTCTTGGCCCATTGGGAAGTTCCAGTTATCTCCTTGCAGTCAGCCCCACTGTCCATCTCAGTGGCTCCCTGCTTTGCTAATGTTTTATTTTCCACTGTCTTTCTTACTCTGCACGTCTTCCACTGCATGTCCCCTATTTTCCACTTTCACTGTAACATCTTCCCTTTTCTTGCCTGGTCTGTTGGAGAGCCCATGTGCATTGATCAGCTGTCTGCGTAGTCAGAAAAATAATGTGTGCTTCTCTCCTCTGGCCAGATCACTAAATAAAACTGTTCCATCACTCAAGACATAGAGTAGTGATTTACAACTACCTGCCAGATTTAAAAAAGATTTTTTTTCTTTTTGTGTTTAGAAATATGAAGTTTCAGGCCATTGGCAGTAGGTTTGAGTTGCTGTTAATGGCAAGAAGTACTTCTCATTAGTGAGTTGCATTCACTGGTTGATTGTACATGAATCTCTCCTCATGTTGTACACCACTCTGTTGTCTAAGAAAGAAGTTCCTACTTCTGTAGTTATGCTATCAATGGTTTCCTGTCTGCATCAGGCTTTGCTTTTCTTTTTATTTCTCTTGGTTGACTCTTTTCACTCCTTTATGCATATTTTTATCTAGAGGAAATTTAGAGGGAAATAAAGGGAGTGTTCTCTTAAATATGCTTAGAATTTCCTTGTCTGCTCTCATTTTCACTGCAGATGAAAAAGCTAACAACAAATATATCAAGATTATGACAATTACATGTTATAAAACAAACCTTTAAAAATATGCTTTAGTTTTGTTTATTAAACCAGCAGACAGACCCAGAAACTTTCCTGCTCCTGTACCTGCATGACTGCAGCCTGCTGTGTCTCTGTTATGCAATGTACCGTGTGTAGTCTGGGGAAGGACAATGATGGATGCCTTGAATATTTGATGAAATTCCAGTCAATATTTTAAACAACTATTTACTGATTCAGTGGAATGTAATGTACCTCAAGAAGTGATACAGTAAGAAAGCTATTTTCTATTTCAAAGAAACCAGGTTTGGTTTAGAGAAAGTACATGAGTAATTCCAATCAAAAATATGTACTTGATATTACAGAAAGAGAGGTCTGGACTTAACAGGGAAAATAATAACAAATTATTTGTGGAAGTGGTGAATTCTGCATCTTTTAAAATGTTCCAAATAAGATACTATGCTTTCCTGGCAGACATAATTTTGTCAGATATAAGTTACTGGGCTCATTGTGATTACAGGACCAAATTAATTAAATGACATACTGTGACTTACAGGAGATCTAATTAGGTGATATGATAGTCCACTCTCTGAAGACTATGTATTTTATAACTTTTTATTGAATATGATTTATTTGTTGTGTTTCCTTGAGTAATGTTATCATCATAGATTTATGGGTAATTTGAATATGAAATTGTTTACATTTTACACTCTTGTGATCTATGAGTTTCAAACTGCCAAACTCTTGGATACTTCTCATATTGTTACTGTTATTATTACATACCTTGTCTGCTGACTAAGTTGCAGCTGTGCGTAACAAGGTGAAGTGTTTGTACTAGTCTTATCCACAACTTTTAAAGGAATATGGAGACAAAAATTACCCATGCCAGAAGAGCAAAATTTCTCCCATATCCTGTTTAGAGAAATACAGTTCTGATAGCAACCACTTGCAATATTAATATGTATCTATCTTACTGTCATAGGTGGGGCTGATCAGTTCTCAATCTTTACTTCAGCTATCCTCATGCTACTGCTTTTAAGTGAGATTTCTCTTTTAAACCACCATTGCCTAAATACATACTGGAGCATTGGCCTTTAGGCAGTCCTGGTTTGGATTGTGACAAATTGTGCCAAGTCTTCCATCTTACACCTCAGAAGTTTCTCTCACTGGAAATCATGGTACCCAGCTGCTGAGGAAGCAGGAGTTCGGGAGCTCTTGGGTCTTGCTTTATAATGAAGCTGAGATACACTCTTGAGCATATATTTTCCTGGGATCTCAGAGTATTTCAAGTATGAACTGTGGGTGTAATCAGAAAAATGAAGGCCACCACCCTCTGACCATTAAGTCTGCAACTGTGCAAAATCCAGATCAGATGTGAGCACAAACCTGCATTCTTACCAAATTGACTGGAGTTCAGCCCACTGTTTTTATGCTTGCTTTGTATTAGCTGCAAAAAAGCAGAGGGTACCTGGTTCTGGCATTCAAGTTAAGTTTCTCAGTCACTGTTTTTAGAGCAAATTTGAGTCAGTAGACACAGATTTTATGAGTCAGAACTTTGTATCATGTGACTTTAATGTTCCTTTTTCTATCTTGTGTTAGGAACTTTAAAACGGAAATTATTGTTCAGTCAAACTGGAGATTGCAATTGAGATTCAGTGAAGGTTTTCTGTAATGAGGATGGATTTGGTGGAAGTTGGTTACCTGCATCCATAATGTTAGTTCTCACAATTTCAGCGAAGTTTGGAATTGTCTAGATGTCTCAAAAGCGTTATATATTTGTTGATTAATTGATGTTTACTTTTTCATTTGCCAGTTGCTGATAGGTGTTTTTTCCACCTCTACAGAATTGTCCTGATCTTGAAGTAGCTCAATACTTGGTTGCTTCCCCTGTGTGAAACCTACTAACAGTCCAGATTTTAGCAAAATGACATTTTAATTCAATATGTATGCTTGAAATTCTATTTAGTATTTCAGTCCCTATTGGATTCTTTAGACTTCCAGCACTATTTTCAAGTTTCTTATTAAGACTTTGTGGAATCCTATTATTTACAGCTTCCATTCCATTTATTTCTCCCTGCATAATATTGAGATCAGTAAAACTTAAATATTCTTGCTCTACTATTTATCTAGATGTACTAGAATAAATAAAACATTTTAAAATGAGACCAGCCCTTATTAAGTATATGGAGAAATAGTTAGTCAAGAAACACACTTTGAAGTAAAGGAGAACCATGTTTTGAGTTTGTTAGCATTTTAATTTTGAATTTTGAAACCACAGATATTCAAAAAGTCAGGAAAACATCTTTGTTGATCAAGTGAATAGATAATACCCTTTAAAACTTGCTTTTCCTCAGAATACTAAAAGGACAACCTCTGTTATCTCCTGAAACTTTTACATTAATTCAGCATATTTTTCCTTAAAACAAAGGCATTCGTGTTTTAAAATGAAACCCAAGAATGGCTTAATAGACCAGATAACATGCATTTTCTATTAAATAGAGCTTTGTTTTAATATACCGTACTAAGCAATGTACTAGCATTATCTGATACAGCTCTATGCAACACAGAAAAACCAAGCTTTTAATGAAAGATAAACTCCTCACAGGCATTAGTAAGAAATATTATCCAAGTTTTAAACAAGAGGACTGAAAAAACAAATTGAAACAAAATAGTTCAAACAGTTTGTTTGCATTTCAAATTTTCCACAAAGACAATGAGAGAACTTAGTTTAGAATTTTTTTTAAAAATTACAAATTTACTTTAAAACCATTTATTGTGTATACAGTATAGAAAATCGACTACTAAACTATTTTAACTATTATTCTCATTACAAAGAGCTGAATTTCTCTCAGAGTCCTGATGCCACATTATTGCCGTGAACATACTTGATTTTCTAAACTGAACCAAAATAGGATGTAAAGGACTCAGTTTTATCTGAGTTAACAGAAAAAGGAGAGGATACATTTGTAGCTTTTATCTTATTGTTTGTTGTGACTTAACGATGCTATTAGATGCTTCCTTCTGCTTAGGACTCCCAGCTCATATTCATTGCTTGAGGAAGCATCTGAAGGGGTTTTTTTTTTCCCTGTTTTGATAAGAATCATAGTGGACAGCAAGAGGTTTTAGTTTTTAAAATACATGTGGAGATGAAGCAATGCCTTCCTTGTCTACAAAAGCTCATTTTTTAGAGAAATCACTGAGCATACTAGAGACCTGAGTTCTCTTCTCTGCTTGAGAGATTTCAGAATCATATCAGCCATAAAAGTGCCATAAATGTCAGCCTAATAACAGAGAAAGTGAATGGGAGCATGTGCGTGCCACTGCACCACACATGCATGCTTCTCAGTGTTTTCTCCTTTTGCATGCCCCAATGTCGTTTGACTCAGCCGGCAGAAGTGAGACCTGGTCCCCACATTGGAATAGCTGACAGCCTGGTACACTGGGCACTTAACAGAACTACAGACACACTCTCATATAAAAATTTTTGCTTTAATATTTTTTATATAATTTATATAAATGTAATTAGGACGTTAGCAAAGTAGAGTAATGGAAGAGATGTCAGTCAAAAGTAAACATTGCAAAAATTATTTCCTTTCATGTAAGTTGAACACAGCATGTTTCAATGCAATTTCTTCAATTTACACTTTAGACAGTATTGGACCTGATTCTGTAGTCTTTAGAGTTGCTGAGACTGCTTTTCCTTGAACAAATCAGCAAGCTTTGAAAAAATTAATATAATTACTCTTTTTATTCAGAATATAGCAGTTACCTGTTTTAAGGGACTTTTCCTGTTTTTTGTGCAGTTATCTCATCTTTGTCTAAAATGTATTTTTTAGGAAACCGAAGTAGGGACCAGATACAAGAATGCACTTAAACATAAGACTAAGTTCCCTCACTGCATAGGGTCCTAATATCTTAATTGGGGATTGAAAGTCTATAGCTAGATCCTTGTGAAGAGTTGACCAATTCTACATTTATCAACAGCTTTCTGTTGATTTTGATTCCCTTAACACTGAAAAAAACCACCCATTTGCTGAGTCTGAATTGATTAATCTGTTCTCATTTATAGATTTCCAGATAATTTTCTAGGGAGAAGTAAACAGGAGAAAAGAGATAAAGTAGTTTCTAACTAACATTTCCAATCCCTTTGTCTTAATATGATAAATATGGAATAACTTTTAAATATTGACCATCATTACTCACCTGATAGAACAGATCCTCTACTCAGACAGGAGAAACAACAGTCTGCAAATATTTTTCAAAAGGATTTTAACTTTCACTTACTCCTTTGAGAGAATTTTCTGAAGTTATGAGTTATACCATTTTATTACTATTCAACTCCTATGTCACATTTTCTCTTTATTCATCTGAGACAACATATGTGCAATGAACCTTCAGAAATTCCTCCACCTATTTTACAGCTGGCTCCGAGATATGCTGGATTTTGAGAAGCATCTCTGGGATTCATTCAAGCATGTAAATTAAATTTAAATAAAAGATTCTTTTTGTCCTGAATCAAGTATTGCAGCCATGCATATTGTTACAGAAAGGAGATCTATTAGATAGGGTTAGACAGTCTTTGGGTCTTAGTTTAATAGGAAGTATTTGAATCCTGGTTCCAGAAATGTGTTATTTGAACACAGAAAATAAAGCACTTCAGTGCCAGCCAACTGCAAATGCTGTAAAGTCCATGTGAAATCTTGCCATTCGCTTGGATAAAGTGCCAAAAATCCCTTTATAAGATCTGATCTTATATAAGACTAATTTTTGAAAAATAGATAAAAATTTTAAAAAACATATATGAGAATATGCCTGTTTAATGGAGAAAATGAATTTTTCTAAGGGCTCGCAAGCATTTCTGTTTGAACCAATGTTTTGAATATTTTTATAAGAAATCTAGGGAAAAAACTCACCAGGGATTTTATAGAAAATTAGAGAAATTAATCTGGCTTTCAGGGCTCCTGATAATTAGGTAGCATAATGTGAAGTCTAAACACTTTTAATGGTCTATTTAGCTTTTCAGAATTGACTTAAACATTGATTTGATTGTGGTCAAGAAGCTCTACACAGTCAGACAATCTTTATGCAACCTTTTATAAAGTCTTTGATATCCAATGGCTGGAAACACTAGAAAATCTAAAAGGAAAATATTTTAGAAAGGCATGGCTGGCTATTGGAATAATAGGGCTGGAGCTAAGCATTTGTGTCATAGGGATGAAATTGCCATTTCTACGTACTACCCAAAAGAGTAAATGAGCTCACCCATGCCCAGCCCATTGACAAACCTCCTAAGACCATCCTTCCTTCTGAGAAGTGGCAGTAAGAACATACTGGGCAGGGGAGAATAGAGAGACTGTAAATATCAGACATCTAAGAAGACCTTAAGGCAGCTTAGGAACATGCCTAATTTAGATTTATAGCTTATTTAAGTTATGCATGAATTCCTTAGTCGACTTGTTCAGTTCAAACAGTTCAAAACAAAGTGTTATGGTCCATGCCCTCCTTGGCTGAATCAAAAGAGTACAGTATGTGCTTTACATAAACCCTCAAATCATGTCTGTATGTGGTCTAGACTAAGGGGTCCTTACTTGCCCATGGGTACTATACTGTGCAAGCAGAGTACTGTGGGCAGCATCACTCTTATTGCTTCATGTCAGCAGCCAGCAGCTACTTCTTATGGTGTTGAAGGGCTTTATAGGCAGTAAAGTAAGCCTTGAGCCATGCACTGAAGATTGGTGTAAATTTCTCTGCAAGAATGGCTGAGAGAAATGTTCAGATTTGTCCTTTGCTGCAAGTCAGACTGAGTAATCAAAATTGTCCTTTCAGCCTCTTAGCATTCTTTAACAAGAAAAATGTCAGGCATTTATTTTCCATCACATTTCCAAGATACAAGATAAAGCAGCTTGCTGACAGTTCAGAATACTTGCAAATAGGTAATGTGTTATAAAAATTGATGAGGCAATGAAGGACTTATTCCGCATATTAAACAATTCAGCAAAACGGTCAAGGATTAAAAATTGGAGAAGAGAAACAGAGTTAAGAAATTCACTTTAAAGGAATTGGCAAATACAAGACAATAAAGAATGATGCAGTATTTTGGTTTAATTCTTTAAGAGCATATTGAATTATGTATTAAAATAACAACAACAATGATAAAAAAGTGAAAGCAAAAGCAAAACTGAACAAAAATCAATGCAGCGTCTCCAGAAAATACCTTTGGAATTTGTTCTGTGTTTGTATACCATATAGCATCCTGCCTTGTCAAGTTCATCAAGGAAGGTGGGAGAAGGACAATGAGAAGGAAGATAGGTGCTAGTCTGGCCTTTTACTTTAATGCTTTAATTAATGTAATGGGAAGCAGTTATGGCACTTACCATGTTCTTTCCTTTGCCATTTGTTCAACCACATTGCAGTTCAGTCCAGAGTGAAGTTGTCGTCCAGGACTAAGAATCTAGATACAGACAGATGGCAGTGAATAAGCCTTAGTTGAAGCTAAATTATTGCCCTTTTGGGGGTTTTGGATGTTTTGGGTATCTTTGATACTTCCTAGAACCAAAGATGACCAACAGTCAGATTGAAAATTACCAAGGAAGGGGCAATTCTGAAAATTTTGAGAACTGTTAGAATTTTTCTTCAGTGGTGAGGATGAATTTGCCTCCCCTACTCAAGCCTTTTCATGGTTTAGAATCAGATACTTCCTATGCCAATTAGCATATATATATAAAAATAATTATATATTATATATATTTCCTTTAATATAAACAATTAAGAAAGTTATTTCCAAAAAGGACTGTTTAACGGCAATGAATTATGTCAAAAAGGAACAGCTAGAAGTCAAAAATGTTCCGATAGGTGTAAAGCTGAGATTTCTAAGGTTGCAAACATCTTTAGTAATTAAAACCAGAGTATTGCTGGAAAATTCTGTTCCTGTTTTGACATTGACAGGATCAGACAGGTGAATTTAGTTCAGATTTGCTTTGTCAGAAATCACAACACTACCTTAGGGCTATTAAATCCTCAGGTACTTTTCAAGGGAAAACCAATGGGAATAAATGCTCAAAGTAATTGATTGAAGGCAGTGGATAATTCTGACAGTGAGTAAGTAGAAAAATGACCCAGCACTGCTTTTAAAAGATAGTAAATTATCCCTAGTATAGATTAAAAATAAAAAGCTACACTTTAAAAAAAGCCTCAATTAAAAGCAAGTGGAGAGGTATGCTTGTAAAGATAGAACTGATATGGTCAGTTTATTCAGTTTTGTATATGAAATGTTTAGATAAAAGGCACTTTGGAATACCCTTGGCTAATTGTGCACCTTTTGTGGTGCCACAGTAGAGATGAAATATCATCCTTTCTCCAACACAGGTTTCTTGCTTGCCCTTAACTGATCATGCTTGGAGGCAAAAGCAAAATACAGCTCCTGCAAATTTATGAAACTTGATTTATAAACCCGCAAACAAATGAACTGTTCATTCACTGTCTGACAAGACTTGGCAATACAACAGAGCTCATGAGATGCTGGAGTCAGTGGTTATCATCTGTCAGTTGCTTTCCACGTCCCACCTCTTCGGGGCATAATTATTATCACAAGTTTCAGGCTCTGGTGTAACATTTCCTTCTCTTGAAATGTGTGTGAATGTGAGGTTGAGAGTGTTATTCAACAAATACTTTTTCAAAACAACAAAGTGATTCAGGTTTAGAAACCCTCTCCTTAAAGAGAGAACATGCTCAGCACCGTCCCACACATAAGCTCATGTGCTCTCATAACTGAGAGTAGTAATCAGCCCCACAGGCACAGGAGCCAGAGTCCCACCTACAGTAAATGTACTTCTATCCTAGCCCCTGTTACTCCAGTCTAAATCTCGATTGGATGTCAGCTAAATGCCATGGCCTCATCTGGACCATCTGTCAATAAAGATTCATTATTTAAAATGCTTAAACAGTGTTCCGTCCCTCTCCATAATGACCACTCTCCTGACTTGGGAACACAGGGATGACAGATGAAGAGGCTTGGATATTATGGGTGTGGTTATTTTTGGGTCAAGGTGGACTTTACAAATTTACTTTTGCTAAGTCATTATCAGAGTTTTGCTTTCCAAGGGACAGACTTGATGAGGTTTTTCTTTTTCAAAATAAAATAAAAAATTACATTACAACTAGTTAGTGCACTTAGGTCCATACTAATATGTGCATTTGTGCTATGAACACTGATTTGAAACAGCAGTGCTGTCAAGATAAAAAGAACCTATCTTGAGAAGTATTTTATCTCTGAATTAACTTGCCGTGTACTGTCATTTGTGTTTTTTTCTTTCTGCCATTAAGTCTGCATTTTCCTATATTTTGTTTCTGGCCCTTCTACAGTTTTCTCAAGTAATTACTCATGGATAGTGAAGAAACATTTGGAAGACACCAAGGCAACTTCCTAGAAAACAGCCAAGCCATTTTAGAGGGGCTTACTCACCACAGCGTGGGCAAGAGCCACACCTGAGCAGCTCTCCAGGATTGCTGCCTGGGGTGGATGATGGTAGCAGCATAAGCATGCTACTCAGTACCATAGCGCATTGATACCAAGAGTGCAGCTTGCAGCTAGCATAATTTTTCTCCAAGTCCTTGCATCCTTCCCAGAACCCTAAATCCACTTGAACCACAGCAGATAAACATTCCTGTGTGTTAATCCCATTAATCCCCTATGCCTTAATCCCTCCCTTAGGCACTTGAAGGCCAATTTCACTCTAGAAGAGCTGCTGGATATATGCTCTGCAATGCATTAACCACTGGCAAAAGTCAAGGGCTAATATGAATGCTAGTCCTGCTTTTGTGTTGTCTGAGGCAGTGGGGATGGGAGCAAGAGATTTCTGGTATCAGAGGGAGAGCAGGTGTAAACACAGCTCTGCAGATCAGAGAGTACGATGCCTGCCTCAGACTTTAGAGGCTCTGGGATTGTGCTGGTTTAGCAAACGGCCAGGGCGAGCCACAAACCAGACAGAATTTGTTTCTATCACTCCCCCGAAAATTAGAAGGGGAGTAAGAAAGAACAGGCTCCGGTTGGAAATTCAAAAAACTTATAGCAAATTTAATGGCACAGGGAGAAAGAGTTAACCAGTGGGGAAAAGAAAAATATATACAAAATATACAATATACAAAAATATACAACCCGAGCTCAGATGACCGGCGTTACAGGCTGCTGAGAAGGTCCTTTACTGCAAAGCCGACGGGATGAAAAAGAGTCCAAAACTTCAGTTACTCGGTGCAGTTGGAATGCTGGAATGCTGCAGATCACGTGGCGAAGCTGGTAGCTAAAAGCTGGGCCTCTTCTCTCTGGTCTCCACGTGGCGAGCTTGCAGGCAGGGAAGTGCAGGAGCGAGGCAGAGCAGGAGACTTGAGGCAGGAGACTCCACGAGGGCTGGAGAGAGAAAGGGACAAGAGACCTCCCCCACCCCGTCCTCCTCGCTTTTATAGAGTCTGGCAGGAAAATGGGTGTGGAAATACTGGAACCTGATACTTGATACCTGATACCTAGACCCCTTTCCACAACAGGGGCCGAAACTCCACCCCTGGTTCACTGGGTCTTGGCAGCAAAAAGCCAATAAGATTTTGCCTGCCCTTTTCAAACTATAACAGGGATGTTTAATATGGGAGCCATGAAGTGTCCAGAGAACCGGACTCCCTTCTACGGGCTCTGTTTGTACTTGTTTGTGCAGACTTTTACACATGTCTCTAGGCTTCATTGCACCACAGCTCTCAGCAGATAGAACATTTTCAACTTGCACCATGAAACTGGCTTCTCATGCAGGGTAGTGGGTTTTGGTGACTCACAGTCTGTGCACACATGGCCTCATTTTCTCCTGTTTTATGGGAAATTGTTCTCTGCTAGAAGATGGTTATATTGAGGCACAAAGGGAAAAATGGGGCAAACAAGGCCACTTAAAAACCTCCTTATCTGCTAGAACACCTGGCCCATGCAACACTTGCTCCTGTGTCATCTCACGTTGCCCCATGGTCCATCACCCTCTCTTGGCTACTTTATAAGGCATAGACACAAGCATCACTAGTGAATGAGTTTTCTATACTTAAAGGGTGATTTAGATACTAAATTCAGGGAAGTGCCTGTGGCTATGAAACCAAATCTCATATACCTGAAGCGGCAGAAAACCCCTGTAGTCACAAGAAAGCCTGGATTTAATGTGTACTCCTTCGCTTTGGTGTTTACTGATTACAAGTTAAAGTGTTTAGCATGTCACCTGCTGTGACTCTTTCCTGGTTAGATAAGCAGAAGTTTCCAGGCAAGATAGTGCCATTGTGTGACGTGAGAGTAGGTTCACTACTTGCATGACTTCTTCATAGAATCACAGAATGTTAGGAGTTGGAAGGGACCTTGAAAGATCATCTAGTCCAATCCCCCTGCCGGAGCAAGACAATCTAGGTCAGGTCACACGGGAATG
>VZRW01011431.1:125479-155483 GCA_013398125.1 Aegotheles bennettii | reverse complement strand
CATGATCCATAGATTCTTTTCTCAGCTTTTCTCAGCTGTTTTCCAGAGACTTGGTCAGAAATAGCCAAATCCCTTACCCCTTTTCAGGAGTGGGTCATGTTGATAATAATGAGTTATTCCTGATCAGACTCGGGGGGAAAGGCCTTGTCTGTGTATTCACATTCAAAAATAAACTGAACAATTACACGACTTCCCTGTGAGGGTGGTGAGACACTGGCCCAGGTTGCCCAGAGAAGCTGTGGTTGCCCCCTCCCTGGCAGTGTTCAAGGCCAGATTGGATGGGGCTTGGAGCAACCTGGTCTGGTGGAAGTTGTCTCTGCCCATGGCAGGGGGGGTGGAACTAGGTGACCTTTAAGGTCCCTTCCAACCCAAATCATTTTATGATTATATGACCACCATGCACGTTAGCTCTACAGATTTAAACAACTCACACCAAGTTTTCTGAGAACAAATTTCTTAGTTCCAGTTGCATTAGCTGCACGCTTCGCTGATTTTTCACAGGGTCCCAATCTGACTTACACAAGGAAAATAAGTACGTTAAGAAGAATCTTTTTTGCACCAAAGCACAACATGGCAGGCCTTGTAGTGTTACATTTTTGAGACCAAATTTAATCAGACATGTTATACAATGGGTGCTTGCATTTATTGAGTCCAGATGTGGCTCTGAAAAGAGCTTTATAATTTTAGGGGTTTCCCCTTCCAATTGTTTTTCAGCTGACAATTCAGAAGGGCATATGGCATTGCTTAAATAGCTTCCAGGATTTTCAGCTTGACAGCAATAACACAGCAATGCTGACTGCAATCTGAGCCTTTTCAAGTTCTAGAGAAGACAGTCATTTTCCACTTCTCCCAAAAAAACTACTCTACATTTTATTCTATATTCCTCCTACACTGAAACCCTACATTGTTTAACATGGAAAAGATTTATATTTCCATCAATTAAATGCACTCCTTTCTTTAAAATAAATGTATAATAATGCTTTTCCTTACCAACTTCTCAGTAATTACCTCACTGCTTGGCTCTCTAGTTGATTTGAGGAGGCGAGGGAGGTCTCTACTAGACATCTAGACAAGCAGACAGATTTCCTGCTCCACAAACACATCACTCAAGTCGGGTATTTCTCATGCTCCTGGTTATTAAGTGACAAGATGCAAAAAACCAGTCCCATCACTACTTACAGTGAAGCAGTTATGTTGGTCCCTTGCCTACCACTGGCTCGCTAGGACTCACAGTGAGAAGAGTTACATGAACTGCACCACGACACTATAAATGAAGTCATTCCTATCGATGTATCTGCATAGCTGCCACGTCTGATCAGGCTCTGAGATGACTTTGACTCTATTGAATCAGTGTCCTGAAGGCTACCAAACAAGGTTTAAGTATATAAAGATTAAATAGTTTTTTTATAGCCTAAAAGCATGATTTTTTTAAATAGAGTAGATCAGCCATAGTTACTTATCTAACAAGACTCATGAGTGCTACAAGAAAATTTTAAAGCTCTGTCCTGTTTCTGTCTACAGAACTCAGCAACTGGTAAATGAACTCATCCAGCTGAATTGTTCTGGAACAGATTTTCACAACAGCTTTTATCAGCTGTGTTCAGAAACTGTCGGCAACTCTTCCCATTTCCATAGTATTGTCTCAGAATAAAGGTCAAGATGAAAAGGTAGCAGCAGGAAACAATATACTGAATGCTACAACCAAAATTTGCCTGTGGTAGTGCCCTTTGTTTTTTCTTTTTGCCCTGTATATTATTTGGATCTCACAAATCCTGGAGTGGGAAGCTGTGCAGCAG
The DNA here is from genome assembly GCA_013398125.1 of Aegotheles bennettii. Lineage (NCBI taxonomy): Eukaryota > Metazoa > Chordata > Aves > Caprimulgiformes > Aegothelidae > Aegotheles > Aegotheles bennettii. The sequence goes on along the minus strand of VZRW01011431.1, from coordinate 153,687 downwards.
TGATTACATCATGATTGAAAAATAGACACTTGGCAGATTTCACATGTGAACTGAACACAGAGGTCAGCCACACTAAGTCTTCAACACAGCAGAAGAAAACATGGTAAAAAGTATTTTCTCAGGAACATGGACTGCAAATCCTCTGGCTTCTGTGATCTCTTCCTCTGCAGCAGCTGAGAATGATGCAAAAATATGCTTCATACAGTGGAGTTCAAGACAGTTCAACAGTTGCTCCTGTGCTGTTATCTGGCAATCTGTTGCTAACACTTCACATCCCTGACACGGGCTCTCTGCTGCTCAAACACGCATGCTCCCCTGCACTTACTCTTTAAGGAATTCACTAAGTCTGGCTACTAAGCTCTCATTCCTCAAATGGATATGAAGCATGCACAATTGTTTTCTATCATCCTAGATTTAAAATGTTTCCTCCCCCGCCCCTTTAACAGACCAAATGATAGGAGCATACAAGTATCTAAAGCTCCAAGTGCATGTTGTTGTCTTTTCCTCAGGGCTCTCCTTGGATAGCATCCCAAAATACTCAGAAGGGCTTTTGAAACTCAAGTACACTTTTATTAGGGGATGCACTAGAACATCCAGCTATTGAAATAGAAATCACAAAACACACAGATAAAAACAAAGCAAAAAAGGGATTTAAAAGCACACCTCTGCTCTGCCCACTGCACCTTACAGGCACTGCTCCCCTGGGTTCCCAACACCAAGTCAGCGGCTCTTTGGGCTGCAACAAATTCCATACATCTGCTCCCTGGTACAAGCATGTTTCTGTCACCTCGCAACAGAGCTGCTTTCTGCACTTCTCGGCACTATCTCTGTCTGCACACCTGGAGCACATGCAGTAATCTCACTTTCTCTCAAAGGGCTATGAGCCAAAGGACAGGAAAACCCACCACGTCTACAGCTCAGCCACAGCCTCTGCAAAGGCACAGGACACAAACTGTTTAATATGTTAATGTCATCAAAGACAATCCACAGACATCTGGCACTTCCCTACATCAATGTCCTTCCAAGATAAAAAGCCTTACACATTCAAATCAATATTTTAACTACTGCATTGAATTAGCACCTTTCTGTTACACATTTAATCCCAACTGTTTTCTGTCCATGAGCTGACCTGCTCAGGGAACTGAGCTCAACACCATATGCCACTGCTTACCCAAGCCGAGCCAGCTCGCCTGTTTGTCCTTGTCAACACTGGGACACAGAAAGCTGCCATGGATTTGCTAGCAGCAAAACCCAAAACAACCTATTTAATACAGCAGAGCCCGACAGATTTTTGTGCTGGGGAAGCCTGTAATGACAGACGTAGTCATTAATCTCAGAAATTCAGAAGTGTTCTCTGGATCAGAGAATTATTGATGTCTTTGGGCCACTTGCTGTAAACCAGTTTAGAGGAAGACAGTGAATCTTATTTCTTGTCTTCATCCAGTACAAATGTGCACAGTTGGTAAAGCCCAAAATTACACCATTCATCTAGGGCTTCCAGCTCTTTTAATCCAACTGTCTCACAAAAATCATAAAGGGAGATCACTTCCAAGACTTCATATTTCACTGCAGCCAGTCCACAAAAGCCTCAGTCTTTTAAATACAAACTACTTAGACCCTACCTCATTAACAAAGAAAACACAATGCCATTCAGTATGTGCAAACACAGCTTTTCTCTCAGAGAGTTAGCTCTGACAATTTAAAAGGTAAGTAAATTCAGGAATAGAGATTACTCTTATTTAAAATAAAGCAAAAAGATTTGGGTCAGAACATTGATGAAGATGCAGAACACAAATCTCAAACGAGTGAACAATTAATGTCTGAGGAATCCATTTGCAATTAATAGATCCCACTGTCCTAAAAGCTCTGATAAAAGTAAAGTAAGAGGAATAAAGCTAACACAGTGTGAACGGATTGTGAATTCACGGAAAAGGGGTCTAATATCAGAGTGGTCAGCAGAAGATTAACAAATGGATTGCACTAGAACAGAGCAGGGGGACAAGGCTGTCTTTACCTTCTTAGCTGGAGACACCCAGATTTTGTTTCGATGCCATCACTTCTGTAATGAAACATGGAAAAAGAAAAGTACAAAGAAAGGCAGCCTACAGCAAGGGGATAAGGAGCTGAGAAACTGCACATGGAAAAGAAGAAACCTTCAGGGATGAGAATCACTTCCCACTGCCCAGCCAGCCAGGAGAGCTCAGCAGGGAGAGCAGAGAGGCAGAACCAGACACAGGTGATCTCTGCCTTTGCCAGCTTGCCCGCCGGTGGGCAAAGACCAAAGCTGCCCAAAGCACATCTCCCAGACAGCCCTGGCCACCAGCAGCTGCAGGGACTGCATCCACACAGCTGCCACTGCAACACCCAAATCTGCAGCCCTGAAAATCCCAAGCAAGAGCTGGAACGCAAACCCCACGCGTAGGGGCCATGTTCTGGTGAGAATTGAGGGCTCATACTGTGCAGGCTTCATCTGCTTGAACAAACCCCAAATCACCCAACCAAATTTAACATTTGTGAAGAACATAACAGCTGCACACTACAAACAAAACTCTCTCTCTTTACTATTTCTACAAACAAAATAACCTGAATCTCAGGATTTAAAAACAATGCTACGGGTGTTAAAACTCAGTTCAGGTCAGTATACAACTAACCTATGGAAAAATCCAAGGAACTATTTTTTTGGCTTTAAAAGACACATGCCAATCCAAACCACACCTGCAGTTACCTGTAAGGCAGCCTGGCTCAGCATTAGGGAGCTATAAAAAAAGAACAGCAGAGAACTGGACTAATCAGCCTTTGTTGAGCTGATCAGGGTAACACACTTCTGAAATTTTAAACAACAACAAAAAAAGAAATTGCTAATAAATAAATAGATAAATAAATAAATATTTTCACAGAATAAACTAACGATTTTGGTTGGAAGGGACCCATCTGCTCCAACCCAGCATTCACAGCAGAGCTAACTCAAATATAGGTTGCTCAAGCTATTGTCCAGTCAACTAGAAACAGTTTAAAAGTTACTCATGTTGGCTAAAACCACCTACAACTTCAAATGTTAGTAGATAGACTAAAACTTGGCTCTGACTAAGCAACTCTTCAGAAAAAAAAAATAATTTCAAATTTCTTCGCTGTCCCGTGTCTTAACTGAAATTGGCCACCATCAAGTTCATACACATTAAAGTACAAACTGCCTGTTTCTGAGAAGAGAGTCAATTGATATAAAAAGGCAAGCACCTACTGGCTCATAGAAGGAACAAAGAAAGCAGAAAGTGGCATAGGATCAAAATATATACTCCATATTAAAAAAAAAGTAAAAATAAAAATCAGAGCATTTCTTAAAGTTCTACAGAAAATCTGAGCTACTTTATATCCTCTCTGATTTCATATTTTACCCTCATTTACTTTTACAGGCCCATTCTGGTGATAAGCTCAGGTATTTTAGGATAGCAGGACTCTATAGCATTCAGAAAGACAAAGGTATTACCCACGTCCTTGTAAGAAATGTAGGTCAAATTTGTTTAAAGAACATACAACTACATGTAACATAAAAGTCATCTTCTGGTAGAATCCATGTGTGGTATTATTTGCAATTAGTGCAAGAGCCCAGTTTGGTAAGAAGCAGGAACAGGACATGGAACTGCTTGAGAGAGTCCAGCGCAGAGCCACTAAGATGATGAAGGGAGTGGAACATCTCCCTTATGAGGAAAGGCTGAGGAAGCTGGGTCTCTTTAGCTTGGAGAAAAGGAGACTGAGGGGTGACCTCATCCATGTTTACAAATATGTAAAGGGTGAGTGTCAGGATGATGGAGCCAAGCTTTTGTCAGTAATGACTAATGATAGGACAAGGGGCAATGGATGCAAACTGGAGCACAGGAGGTTCCATGTAAATATCAGGAAAAACTTTTTCACTGTGCGAGTGACGGAGCACTGGAACAGGCTGCCCAGAGAGGTTGTGGAGTCTCCTTCACTGGAGACATTCAAAACCCGCCTGGATGCGTTCCTGTGTGATGGACTCTAGATGACCCTGCTCTGGCAGGGGGGGTGGACTAGATGATCTTTCGAGGTCCCTTCCAACCCCTTAGATTCTGTGATTCTGTGATTCTGTAACAGGAAGGATTTAACTAAAGCACAGGTAATTCAACAAAGATAGCTTAACTACTAGGAACAAAACAGAGTTCACTCCCAGTTTAAATATACAGAGAGGGAATTACGATCAACATATCAGTCTATGTAAAGACTGACAGAAATATCAATTGCCTTAAGCATAACCCTTTTTTTCTTCTACTGAGAACACTCATTTTCCTTTGTTCTTTACTATCTATTTAAAACTCAAACAATTAAGGATAGGTACACACCTATGAGATTGGCCCTACAAAAAGTCACTGACCCACTCACACGCTTAAAATGATCGCAATATCTATCACTGTAATTATTAAAACACTGAAGCACAAATTTCAACACTTTCAAACTTTCTTGCAGATATTTGGATCAAGATTTCAGTTGGATTTTGGAAGAAATTATGTTAAAATGCTTATTATTTTCCAGCCTCGTTTCATTCCCTCTAGGATTTAACCCAACACTACCGTAAGGATTTGCAGAAGCCTAACTAATAACTTGCTTTTAGTTGTTGTGAAGTATTAGGCTTTATTTACAATAGTCTTCAATCATGTGTTTTAACAGCTCACATTAATCTCTGCTTAAATATAGTTCAACTAACCCTCATGGATGAAGCCAAAATACATATTTAAAGAAGATTTATGAAGTTCTGTAGCCTGCCAAGTGATTTCTACTGGTCAAATCCTGCCTGAAGCAACTTAACCTGCCCTATATTTAAAGCAGGTATTTAAAAATGATTGCTCTGTTTTTGTGGGAGAAATTAAGACTGTCCCATAGTATCATTCTCAAGCATTCATCATGTTTCCTCCCCCTTCAAGGATTACTTTCTGGACTGGTACACTATGCCACCACTTTTGAGAATCACAAAAAACTTATTTAAATTTCCAGTTACAACATAGAAAGCATCTTTAACAAAAAGATGTATACTTAGTTATTTTCCTTCATTCACTAGGAAAGTATACACAGCCTTGGATATACTATTTGTGAGTTGGTTTTCCCTCTAAACTTACATTCAGATTAAATTAGTACTTTCAGAAAACCCAGAGAGACTCACCTTTCATGGAAAATCTGCCATGCTTACGAGCTTGAAGACAAGTTTCAGGAAAGGAGATATCTGGTCTCCTTTTAATTTTGTATCCTGGTAACATGACAAAACAAGTTCTCTGCATCAAGAATTCTAAAGTTGTGGCTTTTTAAATATAGTTACTTGTATAAATCAGCAAAACACAATACTCCATTTTTTTCTTCCACTGAAGAAATTATATTCTTAAAATATGAAACACCACAGAATCACAGAATCCTAGGGGTTGGAAGGGACCTCGAAAGATCATCTAGTCCAACCCCCCTGCCAGATCAGGGTCACCTAGAGTACATCACACAGGAACGCATCCAGGCGGGGTTTGAATGTCTCCAGCCAAGGAGAGTAGTTACTGCGAACATGAGTAGCTACTGTTTGTTGGTAAGGAACAGTAAGAGATGGTAAGGAATTCACCTTAGAGAGATGGTAAGGATATGTATTCTGTCCACAAACAGCCAGAAGCTTCTGTTATATTTTTACGGAAAACCTTGGGGTTTTTTCCCCCCTTCTCCTTCAGAAATTAAGTTCTGGAAAAATCCAACTGACTCATTTTTTCCATGGATTTCACATATCCCAGCTCCTGTTGGCATCCCACTGGTAGTCCCCAGGGAACAGGGCTGCAGATGCAGCTCACACACACCCCCGTCCTGGTTTGGGTTGGGACAGGGGGACGGTGAAAGCTCTGCAGTGGCACAGCTACACCTTCACAGGTTAAAGAAACACATCCTGCTTTACAAATGGAAAAGCTGAACAGGGATGCTACATCCCCTCAGCTCCCACCACTATTCCCACCTGCAAGTCCCTGCTGAGTGTTTGGCACTGGCACACCCCTCCCTCGCCAGACCTTCCGAGCACCCACTGCGCCGTGGCTTCTCTTCCAGCAGGAGCTGAAGCAAGCAGTGGCCAGGATACAGAACTAAGTGACAAATGCTTCCGCGTTGCTCGTGTACAGCTGTGTGGGGCCACCAGGCAGGGAAGCAAACAGCAGCGATCACACCAGAGGGGCTGGCATTATCCAAGTAAACAGGCTTCCCAGAGGGATGCTGTGCAGCAATTGCCTCCTACTGGCAACGTCCCGGCAGGATTGCGTGTGGTGCACGTGCTGCCCTAAAAATCAGAGCTGCCCACAGCACTCAAGCCAATAAAACTCTGCTTCTTTTCCTTGTGGAGAATCCCGATTTCTGTTTCCTATGACTCATCTGTAAAACTAAAACCTGCAGTGCAAAACAAGATGACAGAAAGTAAAGGCAAATTATTACTGGAAAAGTAGAACATCATCTCCAGACAGTCTGAAAAACTGACACCCAAGTCTGAACCATCAAGGCAGAGAAAGTTTTTAATAGAAAAAAAAACAAACAAATAAAAAAACAAACTACACACACAGAGGAATCAGCACCCTGCCAAGGTAGCTACCAACATCCTAAAAGGCAGTGGCAGATACCACAGTTCTTTTTAATCAAAAGACAGGCCTGAGGCACAGACCAAAGTATCAAAGTATTTAGGGAAACAAACTTCAAACAAGAGAAGCTCCATGTGCAGGATCTGCCTGAGAGCCAGGGACTTCATGATTCTGCCAGTGCCTGAAGCAGGCAGGCTCAAAAGGACAGTCTGTAATTTATGCCTGCCACAGGGCCACAGAGCTAGTAAAAAGAGATGCTTCCCCACTTTAGTTCTAGTCCTCCTCTGTTGACTTTTGCTTTCCTTAAGCTTTCAGTAAACAGAAACAAAAGTAAAAAACAAAGTAAAAGAAAGGTATTTACTTTCTTGAAAAAAAAATTATTTACATGCATTCAATTCATAAATAAAAATCCACAGTCATTGTCAAGTAAACTTCATAGAGATTCCATATGGCATCTTCACAGCTAGTTTTTAAATTGCCTTTCAGTTTGGTTTATTCAAGATAATTCAAAGATAAATAGTTGAAATATCCCAACGAGACCCACCTTCAGGCTTCCCTGGTCACTCACAGATGTTCTAACATACTGGAACGTCTGTGTTTGCCCAGTAGTTGTGTGCTTATCTACTACACCAGTCTTCAGGGGAAAAAAGAAAGCAGCTTTTCAGGCATACTTGCAACCTCCTGTTCCTGAGCTGACCTAAGGACTAACCAATGTAATTAACATCGACAGGGTCCTAAATTATGCCTTTTCCCCTCAGTGTGAGGCTGCAGGACCACAGCTGGATTGTGATGCATCCTTACAACACACTTGAATCCAGCTGCACTGCCATCCTCTATCTCTGTACTATAGGAACTCCCCCAACCACTGCATTTACCATCCCTTTGTGCTGCTCTGAGCATTTTACACAGCAGAGTTAGGAAGGAAGACCTCAACCACTGCAACCATTTCCTCCAGCAAAAAAAGAATAAAGTATCCGAACTTGCATTCACTCTGTTTCTGCTGAAGTAAACTGCCTGGTTTTAGTCAACAGCATCACAGATAATATTGACAGAGACCAATACACAGCCCACAGTCTAGCACAGGTCATTTTTACGTTCTGCAGGTTTTCTGACAAAGGAAAACACTCAAGTCTTGAGACAGAAACAACTTTATGCCATTTTAGAACAGTCTAACTGAAAAGTCTATGAAAAGGAGGTCTCTTTTGTCTCTAGTACTGAAGTTTTACGTTTTAGATCCATGACCATTTACATAAACGAAGAGGGGAAAATAAAAATGTGTGGAGTGATAAATACTATAAGGAAAATACTTCTTCACTCTTTTCCCTAGATGTGGCCCCAAACATAAAACAACAGCAAAACAATGACAATTCCCAATAAAATTTGAAGTGGCCAGTCACATTGGGTTTGGAAATCAATCCATCACCTTTGTCCAATGGATTTCCCAAACAAAAACTCCCATCACTATAATTATCCACCAGAGACATCACACTATGCTTTCAGCCACCAGTGGAACATTTTCAAGTTTTAACTTTTAACACTTCAATTTTTCTATACTATTTAAAAATCTAAAACACGTACAAAATTCAGAGGCATTTGCCATTCAAGAGAGTTTCCCTCTATTGATGATCTGGTCCAGGTTTCACACTATACAAATTATTAACAGCCAAACTGAATTTGAGAACACACCTAGCTCCCAGTCTTTTGCTTCAAAGTCCAGGTCATGCAATTATAGAAAAGATGCCTGGAACTGTTAAGACTGGAATGTTTTCATCAAGTATAAACTTCTTAAAAGAAGTCTCTTATGTGCCTACTAGACATGATAAACAACCCCAGCAAAACTCTGAATATATTTTGGAATAGTCTAATAAGTTTTCAAATGTGTCTCAAATCTGACTCTATCATCCACCAGAAACAAAATCTGAGACATTATTTATGTAAAGAAATACCCATAGCTTGAAAACAGTAGGACTTCTTGAAGAAAGTTCCCTTATCCTACTGCTCCAAGTGAAATACCCTGGGAGCCAGCTAGCACTTCAGACAGACAAGCCTGGCATTTGACAGAGCGGGAAGCAGCATACTCGGCCTTTTGCTCCTGTACAAAGGCATGAAGAGCAGAACTGGTCAAGTCCTCCCCATTGCCCAAAATCTACTTGACAGAAGACTCTGGCAGCAGGAAGGAAGGTATCTTATGGGATCCACAGCAACTATATCACCTTGAAGAATTACTATTACAGTTAAAAAAAAACCTTTCTCTAACTGCTTGGCAAAGTGCAGTATGCTTATGTCTCCCTCTTCTCAGGATAAGGAAATGAAGATGACTCAGCTGGCATTTGATCCAGAAAGCCAGTCCAGCACACAACATTTGACCAATGTGAACTGACTGCTCCACAGAGCTGCCTTCTGTACCTCTGGCACCATGGCACTGCAGATACAAGGCAGAGGGTAGCTTCTGCTCAGGTAAAAGTGATCCTTGCCAAGCGGATCCACCGCAGATCCATTGCAACCATTGGTGGGACAGAATACTTTTAGCACTCGGAGCTGTTGTTTGATGTCAAGAGAGATTCTGGGGAACACTTTCTAATGATTTGCCCTGTAAAGTAAACAGTGTTAGTATCCATGTAAAGCACCAGCCTCGGTGGGAAACAACACAGGAAAGCAGCCTAGTTTAGATCCAAACTCAGAAACCACAATAGAAGAGAAAGGGACCAAGAACAAACATCAAAACAGAACACTAAGTCTTCTGTTGATCCCGGGTCCCTCCCCAGCCTACCAGTACTGAAGACCCTGAGATCCAGTACTGGTTGTTTACCCCAGAGTTTCCCTCCTTGTTTCTAAACCCATGATATGACAATTGTTAGCTCTGAAACAATTGCCTTGGGAGTGTCTTACAAGGAAGGACAGACTTACATTAGGACTGCTCACATGACACCCATCATCTCCACTTCATCACGGCTGCAGAAATCACTGCTCATAAAGCAACTCCAGACCCTTCACAGCACAGTCTATTGAAGTAAACAAGCATCAACTTCTGCTTGACTGGGCAGAAAACTGCTGCAAGCAATTCCTGAATCCTCACAGCTCAAGCATGGGACAGACTGTAATCTTGTCAGCCATCCCAGAGTGGGCTGTTTGCAATACTGAGTCAGTACCTACAGAAAACCAGCTGAACTTGGACTTCTCTACTCCCTTTGCTTCAGATACAACTCAAGTCTGACTTCAGTTCACCACAGTTCCATGAGTAGACAAGAAGAGGTAAAATATGAAGCATTTACAGGGGTGATACTCTGCCCTAAAGCAAGAGTTTAAAAAGGGAATATATGTATCATTTGTATAATTATGCATTTAATGTTACTGTTTCACTTTTCTAAATAAATTTAGTAAGAAAGGAAGAGACATTTTCAACATTCACTGCTTAGAAAAGCAGTAGTATGTTTTAAAACGACCAGTCTTCTCCCACGAAGCTATGTGCTGCCTGCTAACAGAGAATTACAGTATCACAAGAGCATAAAACATCCGATCCCACTCCAGATGCTTCAGGAGGAAACTCCCTTCAAACAAAACAAAACAACAAGAAAAAGTTGGTGGCTTGTGCATTTTCCCGAGACTGAATGTATCAACTCTCATTTTCATTCCATGATCTGGCACAAATTACAGAATCAAGGAATCATTTTGGTTGGAAGAGACCTTTAATATCACCAAGTGCAATGCTAGCCCAGCACTGCTGTGTCCACCACTAAGTCACTAGGGTGAAGAGACCGGCCACCCCCTTGATCCAAGAATAAAAGCAGCATACTGCTTTCAGAAAAAAAGCTTTATACATGACACAAGACTATGTTACTATCACTTTGTGCAACAGTGAGAATCAAATCATGAGGGGTGCATGCCTCTGAACTATGTGATGTGTTATTGAGGAACAGATCCAGTTCAACATGGCAATAGGAAGCAAGCAGTAAATACAGATCTACTAAGTACGTAGTGTCTATGTCCTGTGGAGCCAAACACTAACATTTCCTGTCATCTGTTGCAGCAAAGTGCTCCATATCACCCAGCATCAGAGGGGCTGACAGACATTTGCAGAAGGATGTGCTGCAGTTTCTCAGGTGGGGGTTACTGCCTTATCGAGCCAGCTTGTGGGTCACCATGTGTTAGCACTTGGTCCACTTTTAGCACAAGAGCAATTTTATGTATTTATATTAGTCATGGACACTGACCAAAAATTCTGCTCCAAGACAGTACTGAGACTACACTTCCATTGTACACTAGCATTGGAAATATTTCCTTAAATATTTGTATGCTCGTTAAAAGCTCAAGTTCAGAATGCAGTGTGTTCTTAGTTTAATGTTAAACTAGCCAGGAACTAAAAATTTACAGCTATGTTTAATTTGAAAGCAACTCATCAAGCACTTGTGGACTCTAATATAATTTTGCAGGTAGTAGATTGTTTTCTGGTTGGAGGGGAAAAATTGGTTTTGGCTTTAAGACTTTGGGTTGCTTTTTAAATTCTCCAAACTCCAGCTGGTTTCCATAATAGTTTATATGGTGATAGAAGAGAGTTTTCTCTTTGCTTTGGAGATGCTTTGGAGATTATTCTGAGCTTGAGCTAATTTCTCTATGAGCTGAAGCTAGTAGGAGTTAAAATATCGGGCTACTTGTATGTCTTAAACTGCTTGGTTCCTGCTAGCCTGTATTGCAATTCTCATTATGTAAAAACGTCTATATGTATTTTGGTATTGGCACTAAGCTTCATGATGATGCTTGCTGTAGCTTAAGTGCTTTTTAAAGCAACCCTCAAACATCTTTATCTCCTGGAACTCCTCTTGCACAAATGTTATCTTCTAATTAAGTGGAAAATAACTTCCTCTTTTGATGAAATGTGATTCACTGTGCTATATGCCTACCTCCTCATGTCTAAGTAAAGCTCATTTTTGTTAACAATTTAGTTTTGTATTTCAGCTGAAGTTCCCCCAGGACCTTCACCCTATACACAATTCATAAGCAACCACAAAACATCAAGGGCAGAGCTGTAAAGAGCCTAAGAGACAAAAGAAGCTGCAATCAGACCCACTGGCATGGACCCATAGGCAGCAACAAGGAGGCACAGGTACCTGGATTACATTCAGATGAGTTTAAACACACAAAAAATAACAACATAAACCCACAAAGTTTCTTTTGCCTTTCCCTCTTTTTTTTTTTTAAGTTGTCTATCATATGCAAAAGACACATTCTAACTAACCCTCTGGTTTTGGTTTGGTTTTTGTCAGGTTTTTTTTACACTATGCAAAAAACAAAGCACAGACCAGAGCACCACACTCTTATATTAAAACATGATGCAAGACAACAATAAAGGATGTTATCCTATATTACAGACATGCGTTTTTCCTTACCTCTTAACTGCAACTAATTACCTTAGTGAGTATTAGTACATATTAATTTACATAAAACATCACTTTACCTAACAACTGTTCATGACCTAGGTGATAAGCAGTCACAGGGCACAATGCTTACTTGTCAACACACACTAACCTGAATTCAGCACCACCTTCCTGCTTAGTCATCAGTAAATGAAGGCCCTCTGGACTGACCCATGATTAATTGCTTGGAAGCACAACATAATTTATCTTTTCTTAAACAAACTGGCCACTTGTGATGAGCCAATTCAACTGTTTAAAGTTTCCTAATGTGAGAGTGCAAATAAGGAGAAGTTCCAGCACTCAACCCTCTCACAGCAGTTTCCTCAATCCTGGCTGGTCTGATGCAATGTAAAAATAGGAATTGCAGCACTTTTTACTCAAATATGTTTTGTCTACTTTCATGGCAGGATTCTACCACATTCATTTATGTAATTGCACCACAAAACTAAGATTTTTTTCTGAGATAGGCTGATTTGAAAAGTCTCAAGATTGTATAGATTCCTATATGGCACACAAAACTACTTTTATTCTTATATTTATTTAAACCAACAAATATTTAAAAACAGAAAGAATGCTTAAACAACATGTAAGCATGGCCATTTTAAAATACACCTATATACCATTATATGTAGAAAACAAAGGGGAGGACACTTACAGAATTGTAGAGTGAGACTCAGAAAGGCTAACAAGGCTGCCAAAGCCAGCAAGAACAGAAAACGGTTTCGGAAAAGCATTATTATTCGTTCTGCTTTCTCTTCATGGTTTCAACTTCATACATCAATGGTTCCTGCAAAAAACAAAACATCAGCAAATACACTTCAGTTGTGGAAGCATCAGCTATAGCAAAGAAAACTCAAATATCGCAAGTGTCAAGTTATTCTTAAAGGCAAGCACATGAGGCAATTCAAATTGGCAACAACAGTATCAATAAGTTGTCTTCACCATAGTTATGAGGTTCATTTTATTTCCATAAGACAGAACTTTCAAGTAAATTAAGAAAAAAAATGCCATTTCCCATAAAATTAAGTTTTCTCCTGCTAACACAGGGTTAACGCTTGTGTCATAACATGGTCCACAGCTCTCAAGAGCAATTTGGTAAATAATTCCTAAAAAAAGATAATCCCCCAACATGTTAAAAAGGCACACACACATTTTTAAACACAGGTTAAAAAATAGTTTCTGTAACTGGTAGCCCTTTTACTGATACAAAGTTCAAAATTCTTATTTAAGATAATGAAGAATAAGAAAAATTACAAATACCACTATGCAGAGAATGGAAAAGTATATTGATTTAAGATTAACACCTGGAATAATTCTGTGTAACAATATTTTTAAATAATTGTTTTGACAAAGATCAGAACAGTACATTTCAAATCAACAGTATTTCATAAAACTTCAAAACTCAAATAACTCATCGCAAAAGTTTAAAATCAAACAAAAAACAACAAACAAAGATCCCCAGCCCTCTTCTGCTAATACCCAAACAAGCACCATGCACTCTTAGTAAAAAACACACTTTTCCTCACAAAATGACATCCCGAAGTGCACAGAATTTGCTGAAGTGCCCTGTTTTCACAGATGTCCATTTTTCTTTGGAAAATGACTCTAAGTAAGGGATGAGGGAAGGGAGGGTTGTTCTGCCACACACACACTTTTTGTTTAAACAACCGGCTGCCCTTATGTGCAAGAGATGCCTTTTTGTGGCACTGACAGCGTGCTGAAGGAAATTGGTTAGCCCTGAAAGAAACCTTCTGAGATTCCCAGATCCTTTGAACTGAGCTCTGTTTATGAGAAGACATCCAAACACGTTGACAGAAAATAAACTTTTTTTCCCTCACCAAAGTTTCTTCTTGCCCTAGCACTTATTTGCTCATGGAAAGATCTCCTTTGCTTCTTTCTTGCTTTGAAGAATTAAAAGGCTTACAATTATATGTATTGAATACATACCAGTTTACCAAAACTCTTCTATGCCTTAAAAACTAACCATCTTGGCAAGATTTTAATCTATATCTCTGAGCACTGATACAAGTAAAATCACAATCTCAAAATTCAGACTTTTTTTTCCCCAGTTAGTTCTCATTAGTATTTGAAAATGTCTCATTAATCACTGAATTTATTATTTCATCTAATGTGGTTAGTCTTAAGAAGAATTGTGGGACCTATGAATTGGCCCAAGGTGGCTTCCATAGTATGAAGCAATGGGACCCTGAGCATAAGTGGTGATCTTCCAGAAATGAAGGCAGTGGAGCTTGCAGCAAGTGAAATGCATTATGCACATAGATTTCGCAGGATTGAGGTCTTTCCATCTCATTTTACTTAGAGAGTTACCTTTACAGCATTTGGAAACTGTGGAAAAATGGAAAGAACTGTAGATTCTGAGAAGCAAGAAACTGAAGCTATTACAGTATTTTTCCAAAACGCCAATAGCACCATAAATGGCAGGTGCAGGCTGTAATAAAGCTCTTTTTAAAAAAAGAGAGAGAGAGACATAAGGAATGATTTTAACAGTCCCAGTTTCACAAAATCATAGCTCATCCTGCAACATCTTAGTGAAAAGTATGCTGAAACTAAACTGAGCTAAACCACTGAAACTAAACCCAGTTGCAAAGGGTGGAAGGTATAAGGATTAGTGTACACAAAACACCAGGAGAGAACAAAGCAGTTAAACCAAACAGATGGAGGAACAGAAGGGAAACCACAGGAAAAAGCAAAATTAGACTTAGCAGGGAGGAGAAGGTAAAAATCTATTAAAAAGCTCTCAGGAACAAGACATCTTGCACACAGTCTGCACTCATTAATACTGTTGCTACATATAAAAAAAAGTTGCCACAAAAAAGACAAATGACAAGACTGGAAAAAAGGAGATCATACACACCTCACATTAGCAAAATGCTTTAAAGAAAAAGCTTAAATAGCTTTAAACCTTAATTGCAAGATCAGAAGTTTGAAAACACTTAGTTTTAAATGCAGCATTCAAGAAATTATAAACAAGGTGGAAAGATTTTTATTTTAAATATACTTTGGCCTGCTAACAAATTAAAAGCTGCTGTGTTGCAGCTTAGGAGGAACAGGAACAGTTCCTGTTGAGTAGCTCTTAAATAAGAGCCTGTCAGTACAATTTATCACCAGCTCGTGCTTGATATCAAGCTGCCAGGAATCAGATGAACATAGGTAAGACTCAGTACTGAAGCCTCTGCTCCTCTGTGCTGGCGCATGAGGTACTCCCAGGGAAAAGCAGCACTTACCCAGCTCATACTCAGCCAAGACAGTACCATAAGAGTTGTGAGCACGCACTGGAGTGAGTATTTGTAAGCTAAAAAAGATAAAACTGAGCCTGAGGCGGGGAGAGTAAAAGCTAACCAAGCTCATCTCCCCACAAAACTATTTTTATATGCAGGTGGATCAAAAAACAAACCGCCCAGCAAAACACGTTCTGGGTCTTGAGAACGTAGTACCACGTAGCAAGAGGCTGCAGCATTGCAGAGCATCTGATGCTAACATGGCATTTAGAGAATATTGATCTTGATCTATTTACTCCGCACACAGGCCGGAGTGCAGGTCATGCCCCAGCCTCACCATCTCCACGCTGGAAGAGCTCAGTGCTCAAAGGTCAACTCTATCAACGACTGACAACACCTCCTCACTGGTCTCCAGGTATGGGCCTTGGTTCTTTGCTTTGGAGATAAGTAGCTATTGCTTTTGGAGGTGAGTGAGCACCACACTGCTGCAGAAGAGGCAGGACAGCAGCATTCTGGCAGCAGCTTCTGACACGTGCCAGAAAAGCAGAGATTTATGCTCATCCCTGAGAACAGGCCTTTTGCTCAAGACCGAAACGGGAGGTTTAGACTGGATATTAGGAAAAATTTCTTCACTGAAAGGGTTATCAAGCAACAGAACAGGCTGCCCAGGGAAGTGGTTGAGTCACCATTCCGGGAGGTATTTAAGAGACGCGTAGACGTGGCGCTACAGGGACATGGTTTAGTGAAGGACTTGGCAGTGTTAGGTTAACAGTTGGACTTGAGAATTTTAAATGCCTTTTCCAACCTAAATGAGTCAATGATTCCATGTTTCTATGAATGCCTTGATAAATCTACAAATTACTTAATAAAGATGACATACAGAACCCCAAACTTACTTCAGCAATGCATAAGCAGTCTAGATATTCTGAAGGATAGTTATTACCAAAGCATCCAGCATCAAAATGCAGATAATGAAAAGGCTACGTCTGAGCCACCTTTGCAGCATACCTACCTACCTGCAGAACATAGCTTTTTCTTTTAAACATGATCCAGAAGTCATCAAAACATGCCAGAATGACTCTCAGCATTTACAGCACTATCAGCTCTCACCTAAGCTCACAAGACAGTGCCAACACGTGCTCATGTAAGGTGCTAGGCTATTGCATGCTCACACAAGGGTATAAATAGTCGTATGATTGAAGGCCAGGCAGTCAGGAACCTAGCCAAGCCTCTGCTAGGCTCTTGGAAAAATTTACTCAAGTCACATTCTCCGTTTCAGGCCATTTCACCAGAAAAGTCAGTAACTACCTAGAAACGCTGAGAGAGCTGCATGTCTGCTGAGAGCCCAGGCGGAGCACGCAGCTCCCAGCACAGCAGCTGGCGTGACTAACCTAATTCTTGTGCAGCACGAGCTGGGTATTGCTAGCTCGTGCTCCACATGGAACTCCCCCTCCCTGGCATCCCCTTCTCCTGTGCAAAATATAAAACCGACACTTTTTGCAGGGTTGACTAGCTAAACTATTTCTGCTGATTATTTTAAGTCAGACCCTGAAAATAACTTGACATCAATGCCCTCAAAGTACTTGTGAGGCCAGACATGACCCTAAACCACCACGGCCAAACTCCTGTGCCAAGTGAGACTGTTACATCCTCTAAATCGCCCATATCCATCTAGAATACAAACCTACTGTCTAGCATGAAGCTTAAGCACATTATTACACTGACTCACCATGGCAGCTTAAATGAATTTCCTTGAATAAAACAGCATGTCTCCATAAATAATCAATAGTATTCTTCAAAGTCTGCCTGAATAAAATTACTGTATTTATCTGATGTGGTACATCAAAATGACATTGTCTACTGAAATACAAGCAAGTAAAAGCAGTCACAATGAAACAGCAAAGAGAAATGGTGACTTTGGCCAAAAAGGAAGGTAGCAGTCAGCCTGTACCTAACTACATTCCAAAGACAGCGAGAGGTATATTTTGTAGCAAGCTTATAGACCCTAGGAGGGAGAGCAAAATGCCTACAGTGTAAGATTGATTTGGAGTAACACTCATAGATAGTTTTAGAAGTCATGGAAGAACACAAAGACCCACTTACTAGTCTGATGTCTCTACACTGCAGAAGAGAGTTTTTAATTGTACCTGCTTTTTGATGCATCATTTATCTTTCATCTGCAGACTTATTTTCTGACAAAACCTGTTTTCAGGACATCTGAAATGAAGGTGACAGCTCCTAATAGAATTATAATGAGAGCTTCTGTCTACTTTCACTTTAACTCATGATGCTCCATCAATTATTCCCCAGCCATTTGGCAGCAGACTACCAGGCAGTACCTTTTTCATCTACTAAAACCCACAAGTCCAGCATCCAGACGTTGTCAGATGCCTGAAGAACCTCATACTCTTGAATTGGAAACTGCAGAAAATAGTTATGTCAGCAAGTGGCACAAGCCAAAACTTTCCTTTGGCGCTTTGAAGGATTTGCTTTTTGTCCTGCAGGAATGAAAAAGAGTGGCTGAGATCTTGTGGTTATGACCAAATCGACCAGTGCTATGAAGTTCTATGGCAAGCACCAGAACAGAAAGGAAACAGGAACATTCAGCAGAACCAATTCTCGACCTGTTTAGTTACTCATGCTTGTAATAGTCACGTTGAGGAAACCCTCACAAAACCCCTGCAGCTGTCTGTAACATCAGCAATTTAAAATGGACATATGATTCCTGCAACTCTGAAGTTGCATTTTGCATAGCATCACGAAGTAACAAAGATAGCATCTGCAATATGTTAATCACAATTCTTCATTTTCCCATCAGAAAGTAACAAGCATTCCATTTTCTGAAAAAGCACTTATAAGAAATAGGTCACATCACTTGGCATAAAAAACTGCCTTTCTAAAAAAGTAAAACCAGCTCATTATTGAAAAAAATAAATAAAACCTGCTCAGTAATGTTACTGGTTTCTGGAATTTCCATCAGTTTTCTGATTAAATTTTGTCTGTGTTTTCTTGAACAAAGGTAACTGGAATAAGTGTGGGAACTGTTAAAAAGATCATTAAGTGTGTGATTCTTTTATCTTCTTCACACTTTCACAGAATACTATTCAGATGTATCAGCTTACCTCACCTGTACTCTGACCACTAATCACCTTGCAAAGAAATAATTCTAAAGCCAAATGCTTCTGACAATTCAAACAATTTTTGGAAGAAATATCATCATTGTGACCTGAAATATATCCTTTTTATTCAGCAGCATTTAAAAATTGCACTTAAAAACATATGAACACTGAAACAGTATGTTTTAAGACTAAACACAATCTTTTTTCACATGTAGTCCCTAAAGAGTATCAGTACTGCCAATATTTCTACATAATCAATAATTTCTAGCACTAGGATTAAGAAAAAAGAAGTAAATGCATTAATTAACTTAAAGACTAAGAAAACTATAGTGCCAAAATATAAGGTACTGTAAACATCTAATTCCCTTGGGATGATGCCATTGTCCTAGATCACTCTTTTCTTTCTCTAGTCTCTCTGCTATTCTAAAAATTACCAGTATATATCGGAGAAGTTTTGAATAGCTGCAATTCAAATGTAATTTCTATGTCCTGCACATCCTTCCCTTAAAAATAAACAAATAAATAAAAATATTTTCAATTTAGGCTCCTTTCCCCCTTTTCCCAGAACACTTCCACCCTTTAGAGATTTAACTTAGAGACAGTTTGTTGCCTTCATGCGCAGGCTCTGGCAGCACCCTGATGGCAGGAGCATTCTTTCTCCTACCAGCCTCACTAGACTATTTATAAAGGCCATCAAGTGTTCCCATCAGCCACAACACTGAGATGACATGCCCCTGCCTGGGGAAACTTACAAGAGTCTAAATTAGCTCTGACAGTAAACAAAGAGGAAAAGCAGGATTGCATATAGAAAGAATTATGCATTGTTTATTGCAACCAGTCTGTAGCCTCCTTTATGTTCTACCTTCTGCCAGACTTAGACATCTGTTTAGGTCAGAGGACAAAGTGACGGTCAGCATCAAAATTCGTGCTTGCCAGCTCATGCATTCTCTCTGGTTTGATTAGAACATCTAGTCACACTTGTTTAGTCCCTGACACTGCTGTATCACTTCACTCTGGGGGGCTCAGAGGCAAGACAAGAACCTCTTCTGCTGAATTCTGCTCCACATTAAAGGAAACACAAAGGTAAAGCTCCACACTGCACCCACAGGACCCTGGGAACTCCAGTCCTTTGGCAGAGATGTATGTTGGCAACGACTTGTCCAGTTACCAATGTCTGCCCTTCTCCAAAGCTTCTGCATTCCAAATTACAGGTGCCACCACGATGATCCTGCTTTCCACCAGCTGTACAGAAGCATTCCTTTACTTTCAATAGGTGCCACACAGCTCTTCCCCTTGTTGCTGTTTTCCAGAGGAAAACAGAATAATTGTTCTGTCATCCACCACTGGTCTCTTCACTCTTTAATCTGGTCCCTTCTACAGACTATCTCTACAGAGTTCCAAGTCCCACCTATGCACCTGGTTACTTTCTCATCCTTCCCAGTATGTTTTGGATAATCTTAATTCTGTCAGTACCTGTGTATTAAAAACAAAACAAAAACAAAAACAACAAACAAACAAAAAACAAAACAAAAACCCAACATACCACAGTACAAAAAATCCCACAGAAAATTACATATTTCATATATGCAACATATCCCTGTACCAAAGGTAAACATAACACAGAGTGTGTTCCCTTTCTGTGCTTATTCATCAGAAAAAGCTGTTGGTGCACAAGTTGGAAAACAGGTCTGAATCTCTTCTGATCAGCAAAATGTTTTTATTTAAGTCTGTATTTCTGTCACTGCTTGCGAGCACTAAACACAACCCAAGATTTAATTTTGCTAGTTCTGGCTGCATCCAGCATAAGATCCATAGGATTGCACTTGTAGGATGCGTCCAGGGAAAGAATGACATCTGTGATACCACAGAACGTATCTGGGATATCTTCCTGGGCTTGTTTATAAACCAATAGGCTACCAAGCAAGCCACAAAACACAGGAACAAAAACACGCTAGAGCAGATTTCCACCGGGTCTTCCTGCTTCAGAGTTTACAGAGATCAGGTGCTAAACCCAAATATTCCCTCACTACAGCTCGTACAGCCAATTTACACTGCTGAGGTTATTTTTTAAGTTGTAATGGATGCATAATCAATTTCTACAAACATGGAAGCAAAACATGGGCCTTCATACACCTCTGGATTACACACCTATGCACCTCAACAGAATCTAAACTCAATACGCAGTACCTTTCAGTTTTTCTAATTATGAACACACAATAAAGATTTGTTAAACTCCTATTAGCAAACAGAACATAAAAGCTACCAAATAACAGGAAAAAGCATCACTGAAAGCTGATTAATCGCATCCCCTTCTGTAGCAAACAAACAAAAATTGAAACAAATTGGAGTATTTTGAACAAATGTTTTTGTTTTCTGTCTGACAATACAGAGAAGCTGCAAGTAAATATAAAACTTGATATTTTCTAGGTCACACACTAGTCTGCCCGTGACCACTGCTTTGAGGTCAGGGTTTATACAGAAACATACTTGCTACAGATTTTAGAACATGTCCCTCCAATTCACTACAAAAAAAAAGCCCCATGAAAGCTCTACTACCAATAGCATTAAAAACAAACACATGCTGCTGCCATGTGCATTTTTATAACATTTCAAAGAACCAATTTTTCTCTTGCTGTTCCCTTCCCAAACCTTTTCCTCATCCCAGCCTAAGAGGATTACTCATTTTATACTACACCTGCTACAAACCTGCACAAATGAATCAAAAAGCTAAAAAAAAGGCCCCAGAGTTCTAGAGAACCTACACATTTTAGATTACAAAAATGAAGAGTGAGAAAGATCACTTCATTCAACAGGAAGAAACCCACAGATCTCCCACTGCTGTGAGGTCTCTGTGAGTGCAGCAGATTCTCTGAAGATGGATGTGGTTTTGAATTTGAAGATGCATTTTGAACAGAACATGATATAGCATGGGCTACTTCCTTTCAAACCACAGAGAAGCTTCACTGTTGTATTAAGTCTATCAATAAAATCCAGTCTATAATAAAATCTGTCAAATTACAGAGCTTTAAACAGTCTTTAAGGAACTTTAGATCACAAACCATTCCCCTTTGTAAAAAAATCAGACTTCATGGCAGACCCTAATCACAAGAACTGAAAAGACTACTGCAATTCCTTTGCTAGCTTAACACCTCCTTCTCTTATCTTCATATTTCTTTTAAGAATTGTTGAAAGTTTCTGTGCTTTGGGCTGTGGCTTTCCAATTATGATTATTTCATAGGTCTCATTCAGTTCACTGTTTGAACAGCAAATGTATGAGAGCATGAAATATCTCAAGGAGCAGCCGTCCTTAGCTTCAGTTTCTTTTAGTCCATTTAAACCCTTAGTTGAAGAGATCCTTCCACTCAGACAAACTTCTCAATAAGTGCTTTGGTCTGGCCTTGACTACCTCTTTTTGACTGGAAATAAGGTCAGTGTCCTACAGCCGTACACGTCACTCTGTAGAAATCAGAAAAAAGTCAAACTCAGTAACAGCCCAGCAGTCCAGCACATCACTTTGGAGGCCCCGAGGAAAAATTTTAACGTCTAGGAAAATCTATCACCAGGCCAATTCTCTGTCATTCACTTCAGAAATGTCATCGTATTCCTGCTCCTTTTCCTATGCAATAGGTCACACACCCCTCTGAACTGCAGGGAAAGTAAAAACAAAAACAAAGGAAGTGCTTTTACTTCCTTAAAGGAAACTGAGCAACTCTTTTTTAACATTATTATGAAACTTAGAAAGAAACCTTATGAATTCGATGGCTCCAGGCCAGAACTGGATCTTAATTGGCAGCAAAACCATTCCAGAACATGCAGACAATTAAATAATTCTTAAAAAACTGCACCAGAATGTAATTATTTTAAACTTCCAGTTTTAAAATGATATGCCATATGCTCGTAATTGTATGAGCAGAGATCCTAATCACACACAGATCACAGCCAGTGGCTGATCAGATAACATCACAGCTCCAAAAAGCATGCAAAGACACAGCAGTTAACGTGCTTGAATTGCTATAGTTTTTTAGTTAAGCTTCTACTTTTTACAGTTTTAATTGTCTGAACACCTCCCTCTCCTGCTATAATACTCTTTTTTGCATGCATTTCCAATATTGACCTTTGAACATGCCTCTGAACAGGAACCCATCTGCCCCTCTGCTCCAGTGGCAGGGGTTGTATGCTGCTGCAAATGCCGCCTTCTGGCCCTAACTTTGAAAGCAAAAATTGCAGGAGTGCACTCACAGCTAGTTGTGATCAACCAGTGAACTCAAGTTGAATAAACAGATCAGTGAAGAAAGCTCATAAATGTAGGAAAATGTTTATTTTCCCACACCAGGTCAAGTTTATCCTAACCAGTGTGATGTCAGAGATGATAGTTGAGATGATGTTAGTATGAAGGACAATGCTTTCCTCTGCATGTCTGCCCATCCACTGAGGTCAGACGGATCTGAGAATAGGACCTGAGCTCCCAAATCTGTCATTAATTTCATTCTAGATGATCTTATACTGGGTCCCTTCATAACCTGCCTGCACACATATATATTCTAATGCTGAAAGGTCACACAGCCACAGTTGTCAGGGGTTCACACAAATAGGTTCATTTGATCACAGTAATCAAATCGAATGGATTTGGGAAGATTCTAATTAAGTTGTAAGAGCTCCCTGACTTAATTACTCCAAGCTCTTTAGCTTACTGACCATCTCATCTTGTATCCCCTCTTCAGCTGGTCCTTTATTCCTCACCCTCTGGATGCTAGAATCTGAATCCACTAATTCCCCTGGCAATTCACCCACAACTCCTGTAACCATTAGCTAGCCATGCCTTCAGCTTACCCTAAAATGTAGCATTTTACATCTGGTGATTTGGCCATTCCTGAGAGCTTTCCATGAAGTAAAACACAATGTCACTAAATTATCTAAATTATACATGTCAAAAAATGGCAGTGCAACAACCTGATTTTAGAAATGTCTGTGCAAGAGGGCTGGAGGGCTGGCATTTATTTCATTACTGATTACATTTCTATTCTATCCTTGTGTTAAAGCTATATTTTGACCCTCATCCCAAAATATTTTCTCTCCCGAGTATGGCCCTGCTATGAGATCTGTTCCATCCTGTAATCACATGCCAGGTCACCCGACACTTCCATATTCAACCACCTCTATACAATCACAAGGATACAAAATTATGGGATAGATATATACTTCTGGTTCCTGTTTCCCAAACAGAAAACTTTAGTTTCTCTCTGCAGGTTACACTTTTACTCATTGCAGCACCAACAGCTGGCAGCTCATACTGGAGAGAAGAGAAAAGCAAAGAGATTAAAAAAAAAAAAAAAAAGGAAAAAAACCCAGACTTTATTCAGCAATTTAGCAATTTTGTCATCTTCCTGCAATCTAACCCCAGAACGGTGATTACACACAGGCATTAGCAGCCAGTCAGCATTTTCTGCCGCCCTTTCTTCCCCACAACACTTCGTACAACTGCCAACTTGTCTGGGTGCTGGATGGGGAATAACACAGGCAACTTACTGGGAAAACTGCTGGGCTGTTGGCAAGAGGGCACACCTGTGTTTTTACCTTGATCCTCATGGCAAAATACAGGCTAATCTCTTGAATGACACCATCTTACGATTAGACACAGCCTGAGCACAAAGGTGTGAGCAGGCCAGTTATTTCTTTAAAAGAAAAATAAATATAAGCTTGGGTAAACAACTCTGGCATTAAACATGATGCCCTATTGTTTTATTTGAAAGGCTCCTTGACCATATTTTTGTTGCTTTGTTCCACAAAGTTGTTTTCACAATTTATTTTCCCAACAGAAGCTCCTGGTGAAGGCACCCAAAGTTCTTCAAAGACAGAAATGCAAGCCCGTGTTCAGACTCCTAATTCAGAGCCAATCAGTAAACCTTCATAACCATCGATGAGAGGAAGATGAACAAAGTATGAAAAACATGGAAAAGTGCAAGATCCACTGCCAGCACCGCTTTGTCCTTTCAAAGTCATCACTAACATAGTGTATCAGGCATTCACAGGGCCTCCCTTTTATCACCAGACACTAACAGCATCAGGAAAACATAGCACAGCATCTCCCACTACGTACCTAAGTGTTTTATCATAGCAGACATCGAGACAAAGTTAGGGTGTTTATTTTTTTATTTTCACGAGGGAAGCCATGAATCATGTGACAACTTTCCAGGGACACTGACTTCATTCTTGGTACATGCACAAGTTTAGGGTGGCTATAGAAACTATGGATGAAATGGCTGGAAAACACTCAAGCGACTTTCCAAACAGTGTTTCTGAACGATGGCTTTACCGTGTGGCCCAAACAAATAAGCCTAATTATTTCAACTTTCAAAAATCAGTTATTTTTAAGAAATGTGTCAGCTGTCTAGCTTTTCAATGCCCAGTTTATCTCTCTAATCAATATGAAATAGCCTGTCAATCTTGCTCTGAATCCTCTGCCTGCTATCAGAACCACTTAGTGCATAATCACACGCTTACCATCCACCTTTGTAGCCCTCCTGCAAGTGTTCCTATTTCATTATCATCTTGCACAGTGAAAAAAATGTTCCTTTTTGCCGCTTAGAATGAACCATTACATTTATGATTCAAGCATTATCTGAACACAGTAAAAGGACATTATCTGATTCTTTAAAAAAGAATCATAAACACTGATTCTCACAGTACACCTTCCACTCTATTTCTTCACTGAGCAACAAGATGTCTCACCCAGCAGTAATCAGAGATAAGCTAATACTTTCAAAATGAACAAGAACATTAATTTTGAATTCTAACCTAAACCAAACACCACAAAGCAAGCCACATGGGCAAAGCTCACGTATTTCTGTGCAGACCTAAGTCAAGACTCATGTATCCTCCAGTACAACTTTTAGACACCAACATTTCTAAAACTTCCTGCCCTAAATGGTTTGCAAAGCCAAATGCTTGCTTAAGGGGACTCCATTTGGGTTTCACCAAAGGGCAGCCCGATTTTAGCAGAACATGAAATGTGTCATGGTCTGTACAACATTTCTAGTATCTTTCTGGAAAGCTGCTACATAAACCTTCAGTCATCTTAATCCTATATGTAGCTTTAAAATCAGTTGTTTCCATTTCTATTTCTACTTCTGTGTAATTTGTAGCATATATTGGCCTGCATTTGTTACAGAAGGCATTCTGGAAAGCATTTCAAAGAAGGAAAAAAAGAAGATTGATTTTAAAACAAATTCTTTTTATCGGTACCGCAATATTTTAGTACAATTCCAGTAAAATTACCATGATACTAAAACCCACAAATGTGGAAATCATGCGAGAAATCTACATTTAAAGTCTCCTCTCAAGAATGTGGCATTTTCCCCCTTTTTGCTATACATTTTAAGTTTCCATTTTTATATATAATTTACCGCACAAGCTAGGGTATCTTTAACTACAACCTTCTGAATGTGAAGCACTGCATATCTCACCGACTGACCCTACTCCCTCTCCCAGCGAGTCAAGATTAAAGGCTATGTTCAAACACTTCCCAAATGCAATGCTCTGCTTGAACAGTTTTCACCCAGACCACGCTGATTGTCCAAAAACTGGAGCATAGGAGTTTCTCTTTAAGCAAATCCTCATCCTTGAGGCTGCTTGTCTGTTCATGCATCTTACCAGTAACTGTCTTGTCCGTCTACTAATAAGTTCCAAAACCTTCCTGTATTACCTATAACAAACTCCATACTCCATCTTCATTAATCCTCTCATACTCCCTCCACCAAATCATTCCTTTAACACCTAAAGCAATAGCTGCATGTTTTCTGTGTGCTTTCCAAAGGTCTTTGAGGGAGCACCTTCATCATTTTGGTAAAGGCAGACTTCAAGACCCCACCCTCTTGAACATTTAAGGTACCACCATCTCCTTTGTAGCACTATCACACACCAGAAATCTAGTCATATCTAAATCACAAAGCATATACTAGTAAGTAGCTTAACATGTAATCCCTATGCTCATCTGATGTACATTTGTGAGCAGCACACATCTCACGGTGGTTTTTTGCATATTAATTGCCAAATTTCTTTTATTACTTAAAAGAGAAACTCCTTGAGGAGAGGAAGAGAATATGAACATAAATCTAGATAAAAGCGAATCTTAGGACTACATGAAGTCATCATTCATCTTTCAGGCAATAATATGAAGACAGACTTAAAATACAAGCCTTTTGTAACTAACTAATAAATAAATATTAAAAACTGCAACTTAAACAGAAAAAGCTTCCAGGGTAATTCAACCCAAGTCTGGTTTCAAGGGTCTCCTGAGAGATTTTGAAAATGAACAAAGACCTACATAAAAACCTCCCAGGACACTTAAGGTTTCTTTTACCTAAAGAGGTCGTGAGGGAAGAGAAGCTGGCAAAAATATATACCCCATTGTACAACCACTGGAGAAAGCAAACCTCATGGGGGACAGTAGTTTTGCACACCCTGAAGCACTGGGTTTTGTGTGTGTGCTCATTCCAAGATGCCCACTTTTTAAACTAAAAAAAAAGCCCAGAAGATAAATGAAGGTTGTTCGAGAAAAGCAAGTTCACAGTTACAAAACTGAAACAATAAACCTCAGAGCCTGAAGCCTGACCAGAGGCACACCTCTGGTTAGGTACACAGGCAGATACATAGGTTTAGTTACACCAACACAGCTCTGTTGCTGTCAAACCTTCACACGAGACCCTGCTATTCCTCAACGCTTCCTTCTTTGCAGAACAGGGAGCTGTTTCAGTATGTGTTGAATCTCACAAAAATTATTGTTTCAGCACTGCTGAGTTTACATAAAATATTTAAAAGACTACAATTAAAAGCCATTAGAGAGAAAAGCATATGTTTTAACCATGTGCACTACTTTTAGTTACCTTTTTGATAAGATTAAAATTAAGCAGCTTTTGCTTTTCATCCCACTCACACCCACCCACGACAAATTCTGTCTGAGCTAATCCTCCTTCTGCAGATGTCAAAATAGGGCAGAAGTATTACAGCTACTTACTGCCAAAATGTGTTGGTTTAATATTCCATTACTATTATAATACTGGTACAATAACTTATTATATGTGACAGCTTTTGCAGTTAGCCAAGGATAGAGCCACTTCTTTTGTGGCTCCTTCATCCACATGAAATTGTATTTCTAGAATTTGTAAAAGAGGAAATTTAAGGCCTGAAGTGGATGCTCATCTCGGACTATAATGCCAGACAAAATAAAAGGCTTATAAGGTCATCACACACACTCTTCTCACCCTGTCATTTCCATTGTCCCTGCCTTTATGTCAAGTGATCTGTCCAGAAATTCAAGTTACAGGATTTACAAGTACATTGTTTAACCCCTTCCTTCCTAGCATTTAAAAAAATACTTTTGTATCTTCACAGATTTTTTTTTTAAAGTGCAATGCCCAGCACCATCCCCGTGCCAGGACACACTCCCGATGAAAAGCCCCTGCTTGTCAGAAGGTTCAGGATTGTTCTTCAATAACCTGTAGCACAGAAATACACTAATAAGCCTATTCAAGGCTTTAAAAATATTTAGGTTAAAGCATACACACGAGAGGGACTGCTGCCGGGGACACTGAGGGTAACAGGCACGAAAAAAACAACAAGAAAAGGTCAGTGCATGTAAGTTACTCCCGTGCAGCCCCGCGCCGCGACCAGCAGCAGCGGACAAAGTCCCAGCGCGGCACCAGCGCTGCCCCGCTCGCCGGCCGGGCGGTAACACGGAGCCTGTCCCGGCCGAGACCCCGCGGGGCTCCCGAGCCCGTCCCAGGCTCCCGCACCCCGCCCCCCGCCCCGCTCACACACACGGCACCCAGCCGGCAGTGCCGGGACCGG
>VZRW01011431.1:72369-124984 GCA_013398125.1 Aegotheles bennettii | reverse complement strand
TCCTGCGGCACCGCCCCCCGCGCCCCCTGCCGGCCGCCAGCGCCACGAGAGGGGTCCCGCCCCGCCCCGCGCTGCTGCCCCGCTCCCGGCTGCGGGACGGGACCGGACGGGACGGGACGGGACCGGACGGGACGGAGGGGACGGGACGGGGCGGAGGGGACGGAAGGGGGCGGGGCCCAGCGCGGCGGGAGTGTCCGGGCCGCGGGTGCCACCGCCGGGCTTGGGAACCGGAGAGGAGCGGTTGCCCCTCGCTGTCCGCCCGCAGAGGGGCCGTGCGGGTCCGGCCCTCCGGGGCCGCCTTCGTTCATGACCACAGCTGCGGGAGAGCAGCGGGAGGCTCCGGGTCCGACAGCGGGCACTGTGCCCCTGGCCCCCCACCCCAGAGCCCAGCTTTTCAACTCCCTGCTGCCTCCAGCGCTGGAACCCAGGGCCACCAGTGCCGCGGAGCCCCAGCACGGACATGGAACGCAGCTCAAGCAAACGGTCACGGCCAGGGACCCCACTCAAAGCCCTCTCGTCCTTCCCGGGAAGGCCGGTTGGATGTTGTCACGGCCCTCTGTAAGCAGTGCCGATTTAAACTCCTTTTCACAGGAGGATTCCACTAATTTCAATAAAAAGATAAACCGAACATACTCCCTGTATGGCTGGTGCAAGTGAGGTCATTTCAGAACTGGTGAAGTCTCCGCCAGGATTTGTTGCCAACAAGGAAGCTCCCAGCTAACCAGCCCTTCCCCTCGGAGGAGCCGATCCTGCTCTACCAGCCGGAGCGCTTGTTCCATCAAAGCTGATCATCTTGCAAATACACCAATTTTCCTGTATCCCTAAAGCAGGTTCTAAAATGAATTCTGCAGATTTGGGAATGCCTTAATTCCCTTTGCACACCTACCTGGACATGTCTATGCGGAACCTATGCAAATACCACCCGATCAAAGCAGACACCCTGACACGAAACTGTTGGCACCAGTGTTTGTGGCAAATGGCTGTGGGGCTTTTTTGTTCCTGTCAGGAGCCACCTCAAATAGTACCTGTGCTTCACCTATTCCTGCAGTTCCACTTGCAACCTTGCATACTTCTGCCAGCTTCCAACTGACATCAAAGCCACTTATCTACGTGGCCTCAACTCCTGGGTCATGGTGACCAGTGGTCACTGCCCCATGAACAGCAGCATGGACCTAAATTTTCTTGCTTTGATACTGCACACCCAGAGAGTCAACACACATAGAGAAAAGGCTGGGCAAGTTTTTCTAGCTAGACTAGTACTTTTGTCTGACTGGTATTGTTCCACCTGGAAATGTGCTGAGGTTCTCCATCTTCTTTCCTGTTAGGATAAGAAGTAGGAATTAATCTGCCCCCTCCCTGGCAGTGTTCAAGGCCAGGCTGGACAGGGCTTTGAGTAACCTGGTCTAGTGGGAGGTGTCCCTGCCCATGGCAGGGGGATTGGAACTAGATGAGCTTCAAGGTCCTTTCCAACCCAAACTATTCTATGATTCTATAGTTTTAACCAACAGACTGCACAGTGGTCATCCGTCATAGATCAGAAGACTGGAGCCTTTACCAACTGCTGCTCTTTAAAAACCATACCCAGAGATGCTCAGCAGCACAACGGTTGGCCTGCCAGCTGGAAGCTACACATCAAACACACACACACTGCTCTTCTTTCCAGCATCACACCAGATTAGAGCTAATCCATGCTAATGATTTTCTTATTTTTTAGAAAACCAGTGCCAACCATCTGAAAAAGAATGGTTTGCAGAGGAGCAGAAGACAGATTATGGGAACTTACATGTTGAACAGTGAGACTTCTGACTGCTGTTCACTAGGTCCCTGTAGAGCATGTTAGGATTGCACAGTGCCCAACATCAGCACAAAGAAATCTGGCCTTTCCCTGCCCAGAAAACAGGTGTTTATGATGAATGATGATGTTTATAATACAAAAGACTATGTGCTCAAAAGTTTTTAATAGCCTGAAAATTTCTTTGCAGAAGCCCCATACACCTGGATTTTAAAGATGAAATTAGTGGAGACAAACTGAATACTTGCAGGGCAGAGCAACTGCAACAGCTGTCTGTGCAGGAGACTTGGAGTTACGCACAGCCCCACCATTTCACCTCACTTGATATTCTTGTCTGTTGGATCTACTTTCTCCTATATGCATCCAGGTAACTTCTTCTAGTGCAAATACTACTCCGTATCATCAGAATTTGCTCTTCTGGCAAGTATTGTAAGGATGTCCTTACAGCAGAGTGAATTAGCTATGAACTAACAAAAATTCTGCTGCCTTAGCCAAAGAGTAGCCCTGAGCACATATGGATGCTAAAACCATGAGCTTGCTCCCTAGCATCCACCAGCTGCTACTGAGACAATCCACGATTATATGTGGTCAAAACATTGTAGTGTTTCTCTGTCTGACCTCAATCCCAAGAGGTAAACTGGCTTCTGCATTTTACTGACAACCTGCATTCTAGAGGACAGGTCATGGTGACACACAGCCCCATCACCCAGGGAGGACAGTTCTAATTGTATAGTTTACTTAGATTTCCAAGCTCCTGATCCTAACCCTGGCTTTTTGTTTATCCCTCCCACATTTTTTTTTCTTTTTGTAAGGAAAAAAACCCAAACAGTTTCCAACTGGGCAGTGGGGTTTTTTTTCTTCCCCCTCCTTCATTTCTAGTCGCAGAGTCAGAGCAACTACACATCCCTCCATTTGCTGGAGTTTTTAAATAGGAGATTCTTGGCTGAAGGTAAGGGTTGGATCAGGGCTTTCCTACTGACAAATCCTAACACACACAGTACACAATTAGTTATGTTTTACAGTATAGATTGATTCATTTTTCTGTTTAATCCAAGAGCTAACGCTTTTGCAAGAAATGAGAAACAGGAAAGCCTGGAGACTTTACCCAAAATACCAGCTTGATCCCAGCTACTTCTACAAACAGCCACGGCAGCAATGGAGTGTAGTACATACACACAAGTGAGTGGGAAGAGAGAGAAGCAAGTCACTGCTCTACAGACAACTTTACAGTCAGTTTTGCTCATAAAGGAGCAAAGCTTCTAAGCTATTGCACATTTGAACCATGTGAGTATCTTACACGAGGTAATATTTGAATAAAGTACTTCAGTTCTGGGGTTACTTCTTCACTCTAACAGTTTCAGGCCCTACACATTTGTGGGGTTTTTTTTTCCTCAAGAACACAAGAGTTTCAGCTGTGTGAATCATCCTTTCAGTTCCATTGTTTGACTTTGCCTGGATTTCTCAGCGACATGCCTGAATGCTTTAGAGAGTCCTTACTCTTTATCTAGTGAAAGGTCGCTTCTGACAATACCCCATTCTTAGCATGCACAGTTTTCAGTTTGCTAATTACTGACTGATCTACTTTCTGTCTCAGTCCTACTGCTTTTAAGTATTTAAAGAAGCTGCCGACAGTTCTGAGAGGAAACCCCTTTGAAAACAGTTATTTATGCCTGCTTTTTGCCACCACATACCTGAAGCCTGATGTCACCTCTTTCAGTTGCTTTTTACACATTCCTGTGTCATTCCAAGTGTCATGTGGCATATCTATCCAATGTGTGACTAAGTTAGCCCTGGTTTTAAAGCTTTGAGTGCCTTGATGACTTGTGCGTATTTCAACATTATATTCCTATAACCTCCTGGGATGCCAATAGTGTTATCCATTAAATTTCCTCACTCTGAGTCTCATTTGATCTTTTGGAATCTTTTCATAATGTCATAACCGTTGGCCTGGGTACGGTGCCACAGCCACTCACCGAGATTTCTGTAACTCTTCTATTGCGTTACAGCAGCTTCTGTTTCCTTCAGTGGCTGCCCATTATCTTATCCATCAGCATTTCTACATATATGGCTTTACAGCATCTAAATTATCTCTGCAGGGAGTCAGTCCATTCACCCCTCAAACATGCTATTTGCAGTGTATTGTGTTCATGTTAAATGTTACATTTTCATCTCTTGCTCTAGGCTTAACATCCTGATAATATCATCACATTCAGCCTCATCAGTTTCAGCAGTAATCAAGCAATCAGCAATTAAAGTACATACTAGGAATATTACCACATATTTCATTATTTTTCTTCTACTTGTTCACTGGTTGATTAAACCCTAAATAATAATTACAAGTTTTACATTGTTTCTAGGTGGTATTAAACAGACGCAGCAGAAGCTGCCATATCTGGCTGTACTTGCCAATATTCCCTTTTCTTCTGGATAGTGTCATAAAGAACCCTGTTTATTTTTCAGAGTGAACAGAAGACTGCTGTTTGCACATGGCTGTGTCCAGGTATATAATACGCCTTCATTTGGAAAATCAGCTGATTTAGTTGCAGGATTTTCGAAAATACATTAGGACCTCTGAACTTGAGTAGCTGGTTTGGCCCATTACTTCCTCCTCCTTCCTTTTCCAAGCTGGATGTGTACCAACCATGGGATTAAAATACAGGCATCTCATCCCAGCAGGTCTGCATTTTAGCCCAGCAGGACCCTACATGGTCACAAGATGATTGCCAGTGCATGTCAGAATAACAAAGATCAGTTAGTCAAGTCACTTAACAACAACAATGCAGTTTACCTACAAAGGTGGTTTTAATATTCATGGGATAGGTACCACCAAATGGCAGTATTTCACATCACATTCCAATTGTGCTTTTTCTCAATGTGTAAACAGGGTGTCATATTTGGAAGAAAAGAGCTTGTTGTCACTTCTTCATGGAGAAATAACTGCAAGCAGCAGAAACCACAAGCTAAATTTGGGGCTGAGGTTTTTGAAAGAGGAAGTCTGCGTGGGACCACACTCATGGAGGAATGTGTGCAATATAAATAGACTTTCTAAGTATGCTGAGAAAACACCCCTATCATGCATTGCTGATTTCTCCCCAACAGAAAACCAAACACCTGTTTCCACTTTGCAGAGGTTCGGCAGTGGTCTTTGTAGTCAAATTTCTTCAGTATGGACATGCTAGTGTAACACACAGGATGAGAACCAGAGCTCTCATTGCACTCAGTGTCACTGAACAGGAAGCTAAAATGACTTGTTCTATTTTGGCACAATGTCTTATGACACATCAGACATCAGTTCTGATCAAAGAGTTCCTGTTCATAATTCACACTTCACAGCAGTTTTAAATAGGATCCTACACTCATTTGAGAACATAAACAAGTGACTCAAACTCTAGCTTTTGTTACTATCTAGGATCTCTTCTAATGAATATTAGTTACATTGATAATCAGTTATTCTATTCATAGATTTTTGTTCAGGTGTTATTCTGAACACCTATCTAAGTTTGACTAGCACAGATAATGAGATGTTACACACAACTTCTTGAACAACAGCCCTAAACCAAAATGAAATGTTCAGGAACTTTGCTCTGAAGTCACCCTGCTTTGCCACTCCAAATAGCAGTCAGCAGTGTAGGGCTAGGAGATGGAAACAGACTTGGAGAAAGCACTCACCTTTGCCACTTTAGTAGGTGTGCTATTTGGCTAGCTCATTATTTCACCTATTTAAAGATCCATTTGGTAACTTTCCACTAGGATTAGTTTCTGAAAAGAAACTCCACAGAGGGTTTAGCGTAATCCTCCAAAACACAGGTCTCAGGTTGTCTGAATATGTATCATTGCTTTTATTTGCATTTCAGACAACTCAGATGAAAGTACAAATGCCAAAAAAAGGCAGCAGGTGCTTAGAAAAAGCCTCCAAAACAACCCTTAAAATAACTGCATACATACACAACTATTTTCCAGTGTCATTTATGATCCCAAACAGCTCCTTCTGTCTCCTTGGAATAAGGCAAGCCGTTCTTCCAGCACTTAATTGGTTCTAGAGGTAACCAAGTCCAGCTGCTCTGTCTAGCAAAGCAGCACAGCTGCCTTCTCTCGGTCCAGAGGAGCTGAGGAGAGGGAGAAAAATGGAAAGTACCCGCCACTTCAAGAGCTCCATTCCCAGGGTCTCACAAACCTGACTAGAATCTGGATTGGAATTTTAAACAGATCCCTTAGGAGCAGCAATCGGCTTCCTAGGCAACCAAGGTGGCCGCATTGCTTCGCTGCTTACATGGAGATAGGAGGAAGGGGAGGGGGTGTGGAAATACATAAATGTATATATATATAATTGCCCTTATACACTCACAGGAGGGTTTCCTAGTTCATAAATATTCTTACTGCAAGCTGTGATTTTAGTTAAATTCAGACTTGACTTGCCAAAGTGGTAGGCAGTAAAGTTATTCAGAGCGACAGCTTTTAGCTCTTCTGTTGCTGGGTGAGTTGGGAGCAGATGGTTAGATGCCAGGAAAACTGGCTTTAGTGTATCTGAATGCTTCCCTGCACCTGAGGAATGCCCAGGTACCTCGCTGAGCAAGATTTCTGGCTCCTCTGGTGGGCAGAACTAAAGAGTTGCCCCTGGAGGTAAATTTTAAGCACATTGTATTATTTCCCTGTTGTATTTAGTTCTCAAGGAAACTGCAAATTTCAAAATTCTAATTAGGAAAACCTACCTAGAAAAAAAGCCCTTGGCACTGGCATTATCACTGCCAACTTCTTTATTACCCCACTCTCTGATAGTCTTCAAACCTGCCTGTGAGGGGCCCCAGCCAGACATGAAAAGGGTTGGCTGTTCCTTCTTAGTCACTGTCCTTCTACTAAAACCAATACCAAGGACACCCATACGGCAAATGTACATCCCACACTGCCATCCAGAATCTGAAGATGAGAAATACCTTGGGATACTTAATGGAGACACACACCGAAGCTCATGTTGATGTACAAATATTATTCATACTGCACCCTTTCATTATTCATACATCACCCATTCATACTGCACCCAATTCACCTCGGAGTCAAAAAAATCATATGGAACAGGACATGTCAGTCTCCTTAGCCTGTAGTCAGTGACACTGGTTTGCATTAAAGCCAGCAGGTACAGCTGCATTTGGCATACTGACCTAATCAGGAAAGAATGTATACGTGAATACAGATAACATGGGTGGGTGTAGCAGGAACAACATTCAAATAAGAATATTAAGTCAATGCTACTTGAAATACTAACAACACCAAATAATTTTGGTATCTGAGTATTTCTGAGAACAAATCCATCAGCTGAGAATGTAAGACACATAATCTGCAGCCATGTCCTCGTTTAAGTAAAAATAAACAGTACTGGCAAGACCTACCTTCCCAAACTTTTAATCCTTATGGTTTAAAATTAACACTGACTGATATATTGTGAATCATCAGAAGGCTTCTTCTACACACATACATACTTCCGCTGCTGTACCAGATGAGCTTCTAGTATGAACACATATAATTGCCCCAAGGCAGGAATAGTAACATGCTAAGCAGATATGAAGCCAGACACTTCAATATTATTTATTTCTAACCGTATGTAATATTCATGTCAGGAACACATCTCATTTTAAGGGATCAATTCTTTTGCATTAACATAAAGAAGACACCTCCCCAGTGTTGTAACAGTAAATAAGAAAGTGGGTAGAATATAGAGAGTAAATGAATTGTGTAGTATTTTCTCAGTGTGACAGAGGAAAAGCAGTCAGTGTGGCTAAACTGGGCTTCTCTGTTTCTATGCCCACACAGGGTGAGTATTTCAAATATTCATATCCTCCTCTCTACTTTAAAGTTTGTCAAATGAACAAATCCAGTAACCTTAAGAGAAGCTCCAAGCCTAGGAGAACTTGCTTTCAGACAAAGAAGAGAAAAAGTCTTATTTTAATATTTGATTCTGCCTGTATGAGCCCACTGTGAACACCAGTGATGAGCAGGCAAGAGACAGTATTCTGAGAAGTTCTAGATAAGGAAGCTGCAATTGTAGCACTGCCTGATTCCTTTCAGGTCATTTAAGCTTCTCCTGTTCTTACAGTTCTTCACCTACTATGTTCTGGGGAGAAAAAAACATCCTCATTCTACTCTATACCTATGGACTCCTTAGCCAGTTAATTCCTAGTCCTTCCTTTTTTTTAAGGGACTAGAATACTTTGCTTTTCCACTTACAGATTTCAGATACTGCACAGATGAAGCTTCAGTGACCAAAGCCAGAGCTTCATCCCAATTAGATTTTGACAATATAAATTAAATAGAACAGAAACAGAACAGAAACTGGGAAATAAATAGCAACTGAAAATAAACATGTGCATAGTCAGATGCATGGACTTTTAGGAAAGAATTTCTAAGCTTACTTAAATACTGAGGTGATGGGCCAGGGTGTTCTGCACTGCTTAGGCAACTCAGGACAGCTGAGAAACTATCAAAACTATCACTCTCCCAGATATGAATTCCTAAGTCCATTTCTAACATCATTTTTCCTAGCGGAAAAAGAAAGCATATTAGGTCCAATCTTGGCCCCACACTACCTGAGCAAGGAGAGCAGGGCAGACCCTGAGGTGGGGACCAGGCTCAACCAACAGCCCAGATCCTTGAGTTGAGTTTGTGGTAAGGAAGCAGGTCCCAGGTCAAGACTAGAAGTAAATCCACAGGTCAAAAACAGACCAAGTGAATGACAGGTAAGTCCATAGCAACAAGACATGCCCAAAGTCAAGCCAGAAAGTCAGCCCACAGATCAGTGGGGTCCATGGCAAGACAGAGCTATAGCTGAACTAGAGATCAGCACCCCAAAAACACAGTTCATGCCAGGTCTGAAGGTCCCAGACTGAGCTTAAATGGACACCTGTGCTCCCAGGCAGGGGTTTGGATGGGGGCACCAGGTGAGTCTGGTCAGGACCGTTAAGGTCCCTTAGTGCCTTCAGGGCCATAACACTCATTTCCTTCCCATATGAGCCTCTGAGAACATCTCTTGTTTACAGCCATGTCCAGTGACACCTTCTTCAGTGAATTGTGTTGTGTATTAATCAGTTCTTTTAATGGCTCTCAACAATCATTTCTTAGGATACTTCCACCATCAGTTCAGATACGTGTAAAACATGGTAAACATGAGCAAAGGAGGCAGAGGACCAGGATACGAAGCTGAGATGCGATAGTAGGTCAGGAGAATGATGCCTTCCCTCAGCTGAAGATCCAGTACAGGCAATGGGATGGCAACAAAATCTGCTTCAGTAGGTCTGATGATTCCTTGGAAAAAAATGTGACTTCTGAAGTGCTCTGTAAAATGCTAGATACTGAAAAGGCTACTCGGAGATTACCCTTTATTGCATATATCATAAGGGGAAATGTAATACTTTTATTTTTAGTATGTTAGAGACAGCATAATTTTGGGGGGTTAAACAAACAAATAACAGGCCAAATGATGGCACTAGAGGTCACCCCTATCTAGCATGAATACGGACTGTGTCAGCATTCAGTGTTCATTAAGAGTGCCTGCCAGAATAAATCATCTCTCATTGTCACTCTGAGAACTCATATTGGTTGTTTGGGGGTTTTTTTTCAGAAAATTTGCAACTTCTTTGTCTTGTTAGTTTTTGCATACAGCTAACTGGCATGTTTCAAGGGCGGGACAAGATCAATAAAAGATGGGAGGGTGCTGAGTGAGGAATATGAGAGACAAATATGTTATGCTCTGTGTGATGATAAAAAAAGACCATTTGATAATAGGCACTGCAGAGAATAGCTAAATAACACAAATCGTATGCAGGAGAGTCATATTGCCCATAATGAAAAGAATCAACCAAGCAATGACCCAGATGCTTATTAGCTCAAGTACGTGTCTGAAAACAAACATATTCATGTGAATGGAGCTGTCAGTAAGAAACTGATTAATCCCATGATCCCAAATGAAGAGCGACCCAGCTGCAGCAGAGCTTCATTTTCAGATGTAGGAGACACAGGAAGAATTTTACTACTGCTACCCAGAAAAAGCTGCAGGCCCCCTTAAGTATGAATTAGGGATCATATCTGAGGGGTCATCGGTCCTACCTAGGGATCAAGGCCTGAGGGATCCACCAAACTACTTATTTATGTATAGCATGTTAAGGAATACATGCCATGGACCTTACCAACCAGACAGACAGACAGAGCGTGAATACTTTCAATCTATCACTTGTTCAAAGGTCTACAAACATCTCCCAGTTTGGAACCTCCTCTTCATGTCTCCGCTGTGGGAGGACTGGGGTTCAGATCTGTAACCCAGCACTAAACATTTATACACATTGTGAGCTGCAGCCCAAGTGTGGAGAAAATAGAGCAAATTGCCTCTCTCAGTGACAGTCATTAAAGGGAGCTCTTGCTGCTTTCACAGCTGCAGGAAACCAGGGGGCTATTTTCCTGACAGCCTTCAAGTGAAGAGTTTTCTATTTTGAGACTTTAATTACCCTTCCCCACTTCTAATAGTTTGATATTCCTCTCCAGATGCTTGAAAATAATATTACCCACTGAAATTTATCCTTCATATTTTTCTCAAAAACTGATGTTCTACATTTGAAATTGAAACAGCATTTAGGTGAACTTTTTTTCCTGTAAGCAATGGCAGTCTCAGTAGATTCGCAAAAGCTTTTAAAGTAGCCTATACTGGTTGTGCTTATTTTGTAGACTGATTTCAGATACACAAAGAGGACTCTGCCATGTCCCCAGTGACCTCAGTGAGGTTATTTCAGGTTTACATCAGCATGACTAAGAGAAGGAGAATTAGTCCTTTTTAAAAAGTCAGAGAGCAGTGAATGCCTCTTGCCCACGGTGAAGTGCAAGTTCTGAATGAAGAAACATTCTACATATTGGAGTTCCACTGAACTGCTGCTAATATTAGGTACATGTTTAAAGATTAAAAAACAAATTTCCTTTAAATTGGAACAGATACAAAACAAGCTGCCTCTTACATTCTGTTCTCAGCTATGCTGGTGTCAGATTCACTTCACCTCCTTGCATGAGAAATAGAACCAAGCCAGATGGGAATTTTGAAGCTAAGCTGAGGTGTCTCAAAGGAACAATCAAAACCAGATAGGCCAACTATGCCAGGTAACGCAGGTAAATCCTTTTAAGGCTTTATGGTCCTTTAGGAGGGACCATGTGCAACTGGGAAAAAGGAGAAATAAAACCAGACCTACGTAGGATGTGCTGTGAAACTTAGTCTTTTTCCTGGCTGCCTGCAGTCAAAAGATTAAAACCACTGTGTAGACCTCAGGTTCATGGGTTAAGCCTTCTGTGAGTAAAGTGAGATTGTACTGTTTTATGTGTTTATTTGATATCTTGCACATGAGGAGCAAATGCTTGTTTCTTAACAGGTTATACAGCAACCTGTGTTCCTCTAAGGGTATTGTCTAACATTTAAAGGCCCCTATTTATAATGCATTGAAAGTATGTTTTCTTTGGATTTTTCTACTCTGGCAAATTAGAAACACCCTGCAGAGGGGAAAATATTTAACTGCAGTCTTTTAGTGTGCCTTCAAACTCTTACACTGAATAATTTGTTGATTAAATGTAGAAGCCTCCAGTCTCTTAACAGCTTTCTAATTGAAAATGGTAAATAGGCAGCAGAATCAGTAAAAGATATCTTTTCCTAAAAAATCTAACACCAGCAGCCTAGGGCATATTTTTCCCCCTCTCTCATGTACACAATTACTTACTCTTATAACAAACGTGCAGTTTATAGACCAGGCAGTACGGGGTTCGATAGACTTTAGGTCCTTGTGACACTGGCTCTTGTAATACGATCTTTTAACATCTAATTTATCATAGCACTTGTCACAGAAGGCAATACAACGTTAATGACTGTTTTGTTCTCAGCTGACATAGGTGGATGGCATATTAAAACACATATAGATGAGAAAGCTAATATAACACCCTGGATGCTTAAACAAATAAGCTTGTTAAAATAGGCAGTGATTTTGTATGGCTTTCCTACTGCTGATAAATAAAAAATGACAGTTTTCCCCTCCGGTTTTAAAGTTAACATTTCAGTTCTGAACAAAGGAGGTGGTAAACAAGTGGCTTTGGGGACAGGAGGAAAACATTGCTATTCTTTGCAATGAATGCCCTAAAGCGTGAAAGCAGGATACTATGCATTGTATCTATGATACTGCTGTCTCCCTAATGCACAAAGGGATGGCACATGGGCTCACACAACTTTGCAGCAAAGTAGCAGGGATCCCAATGGTGTTCCCATGGAGCTTTCGTTAGAAATGAAGACTCATGGTGTGTTTAATCTCATCCCCTGAAAGACTTTGCTATGTGTCAGTTAGCAGCAGTGCATAAAAATTAAAATAGCAGTCTAGCAAAGTAGGCTTAAAGTTGCACAATTTAGTGTAAACCAGTACCCCACCCTCCAAAAAATATTCTAAGACAAATGGAAGAAAAATCTGACTTCAATCCACCAAGCATAAAGAGTCTGAATTATGATGCCTCTACCTTTCCTCAGTACATCATTGTTATTACAGGACAAACTCCTGTTGGTGTTACAGCCTATATGTCACATGCAACTATGTACTGTTCTCACCCTCAAAGTCAACAGAACATAGGCACAAAGGCATTCATTAATGAACACACTGATAAAAAACAGATGAAACTCCAGACTCAAATGAGCTGAAACAGTAGCTGTACATTGAAGAATTCCTTGCCCAAAGAGAAAGAGACGACTTCATTGTCTGTCTGCTCTAAAAATCTGAAAATGATCTGCCCACAAAGTTATTGGTTTATCTTATGTGATCCCAGGTATCACCTCTGAAACAGCTATTCTACAAATTTTCTCTCCAAATAGACAATGTAACAAAAGACTGCACCTAGTATCTCAGCCTTGCCTCTAATTATTTCAGTTTCTCTTTGTATGTTTCTCTCTTTTGATACAGGTTACAGGGAGGGCGAGAAACTATTTTGCTAGCCCAGAATCCTACAGGGTTAAAAAATCCCCATACCTATGTCATCTTGCAGAATTTTATCTTCAGGTAATTTGTGAATGGATGAAGAGCAGAAATGTTACTTAACATCAAATATGATTTAGTTTGACTACTTCTTGAAGTTAGAATATTATAAGAAAAGAATTGAACTCAGTTTTTATTCCTGCACATTTTAAACTTCTTTTAACACATTACCCAGTCTAGTGCCATACAGACTTTTAACTCAAAGGCTTTTCAAATACAAGTGATGGCAAGTATGTTTCAGCTCTGTAATTGCTTTATCTTCTTTGTCAAAACTAGTGACAGAACACAAGACCCATATCCAATAATACTGATATTATAAAGTGCTGTATAAAACAAATGTTAGGTTGGTGATTCTTGTCACTCTGGCAAGTGAATATTTCAGCATCAGCCAGTTATTCAGCCTGTGAGAATAACTAACATTCCCTAAATGTCCACAATGGTATAATATGCTTTGCTTTTAGTTTTTCTTCTTGCTTTTTGCCTTTTGGTTTTCTTCCACGAGACAATGGTATAAAGGATCATTTAGTATCACCAATTACAAAAACGTATTTTATTTTGATGGCCTTTTCAATTATTTCCAGATAGATCCTATTAAAATGGTTTTAATTGTACATATTTTGTTTGGGAAAAAAACACATTAGTATGTGAAATATGAGAAATCATTATTGAAAAGTTATTTAGTCTTGAGTTAAACTCTTCAGTTTTAGCCCATACTTCATATTTCCAGCATACTTAAATTGTATAACCTGAATGGTGTTCCCAGAACTTTGTGCTCAAACTAAGTTCCACTGGGAAACTGCTGGTAAAGTAATCAGTACTTTCTGTGGACTGTATCTGTCTTGTCCACTGTTGACCTCATTACAAGTCTGAGTAACATACACAAACCTCTCTCAGATCTGCTGGCTTCTGGCATGTTGAGATAAAAATCATAAGAACTGAGTAATACCTGCGGTAATAAACTAGACAGTTCTGTGATGTAAATAAGTCAGGTATATGACAGAAGTTCTGCTCGCAATTTGAAGTAAGCAGATCAAAAACACCGCCTCATCAAAGATCTTTTCCACTGCTCCCATTGGTTGATTTTGCTTTCTGCAGATTGATTTAAACATCTTGTACTTTGAGTCTTTATCCATTACGGATATAAGAGGCTTTAAGGAAATCGGTTACTTGATCAGCAGCTGTCAGGTTTCAGCATCCATTGTGTTTACTGTTTCACTCCTGGGAAAAATAGAGGAACTGCTGTATCCTACTTCCCAAAAGTGGCAAAACACAAAGTAAAACTCCTTAATATCAGACACATGTAGACTGGCTACACTTGAACCGTTTAACAGCAACAGACAGAAGCAGCCAAGATATGTCTATACAGCAAAATAGGGATAGCATTACATTGGCACTTACCTTATTGGCTCTGCTAAGGCTTGCCAGGAAGATGTGGCAGCCAGCTCTGACAACAGCAAGCTCTAACATGGCTGCTATCCTAATATGGCATGCCACCAAATCTCTGCTGCACTCTTATGGCTGCTAGCTAAATTAAAGTTATCACAGTTACAGCAACCATGCTGTGAGCACTGTAATATGTTGTATTACATATAGTAATGTGTACATGCAGAGAGAAATAACCCAGTACAAATAGCCCCTATGCAGAGACTACTGCCCTAGACTTGATTTGCCACAAAACAAACCAAGTGCTTTGAATATTATCTGAAAAAACACATGAATATACTCAGCTTTCAGTAATGTTTACAATAAAGGACACCAAGGAAAAGGTAGAATCGATCAGAAGTCCTCTCTGGTAACTGCCAGTTTACACATTTGCAGCAGCATCAAAACTTAAATTGTTCAAAGCACATACAGGGCTTCAATAAAACCTATTTATGCTAAGTCTGCCTGTCAGTCAGCAACTACTGGTGTCCCTCAGGGACCAGCACTGGGATCAGTACTGCCTAATGTCTTCATTAATGATTTGGATGATGGGACAGAGCGCACACTTAGAAAATCTGCAGAGAACGCAAAGTTGGGAGAAGCTGTCAACATGCTGGATGGCAGGGCTGCTCTCAGAAGGACCTGAACAGGCCAGAGAAATGGGCCAACAGGAACTTTGAGGAGTTCAACAAAAGCCAATGCAAATTCCTGCATCTGGGGTGGAATGACCCCTTGCAACCCAGGCAAGTTGGGGCCAACTGTCTGGGAAGCAGCTCTGCAAAACTTGTTGTCCAGGTAGACAAGTGGACATGAATCAGCAGTGTGCCCTGGATCAAAGCAGGCTAGCTTCAACCTCCTGGGCTGTATTAGTGTAGCCAGAAGCTGGAAAGCAGTCAAACGCTGGTGCAGGCTGCCCAGGAGGCAGTGGAATCTCCCTCCCTCCCTCTCTCCTTGGAGTTGTTCAGGACTCAACTGGACATGTGCTGGCACAACCTGATCTCATTAGACTTGCTTAGACCAGTGAATTGAACTAGATGACCTCTGGAGGTCTCATCCAGCCCAAACTATTCTGCGACACTGATTCATAGATATAGAAAGAAATGCTACAGGGAGCTGTTGACAGCTAACCTGCACGTGGCTGGAAAGTAACAGGGGGAAAGAAAGCAATCTAAGCAACTGTGAGCCTGTTGATCTACCTTCAACAGGTTTTAAGATTTTAGGGTACATTTTAAATGCAGGAAATACTGAAGACGAGGTGATGAATGGACACTGAGATAACATACTGTATCAGCTTACCAGCAACATATCCTTCAGGTCATCCTAGTATCTTCTTTGATGAGAAATTCCAAGTAGTTTAGACATGCTGTGTTTAAATAGCATTTTATGTTGGAATTTTTTCAGTCTGAGGAAAACATTTAGTACAGTAAGTATAAACCAGTGAGGGAGCTGATTAAACTGAGGAACTGATGACTTGTGACAAAAAAGAGAAGACTGAAAATTGGTTCTTAGCTGGTCTTTTCAAGGTCTAAAACTGGGACTACCTCTCTCTTTAATATTTAATTTTGCTACTGCCATTAAAAAGATGTAGGAGATAATATTTGTCAACGTCAAAGATGGGCCATGTTATCAATATCAGAGAGGACTGAAATAACATACAGAATTAAATGAAAGATCTTGTGGATGACAGCATAGGAACTGGATGATATTTAATTGCACAGCATGCAAAGCCATGTGTTTAAGGATTTGGAGCCAGCTGGAAATGACTAAGGAAAAAGATCTGGACATGCTGGCGAATCACCTGCACTCTGTGTGGTGAGTCAAAGAGGTATGATGCAGCTGCACAAGAAATACAACTCAACAGAAGGCTGCAATTTTTACTGACTCTTTCGATGCTTCTAGGTCTCCTATCAGACAGTGATCCTGAACATTGTAAAGTTTTTCAGAACCAGCTTTTGAATTTTCAGAAAACTTCAATTTCCCATACAGAGAACAGCAAATTAGAAGTATGTGTGTGCACAAAGGGAGAGCAACGGAAAAAAGAGGAAAGATAAGGGAAACACTGAAGGAAAAATGTAGGTTTTAGGGGTTCTGATTTTCTGTTTGAATAAAGAGCCATTAATTCCAGAAATACATTCCAAGACTGCTTTTGAAAGCTTTTGGCAATATCAGTTCCACGAAGTAGCGTACTACTACAGTAAGTGATTTTAGAGGGTATGGATGTATGGATAGCAGGTGATGCCTTTGGAGCTTCTCTTTTGGCAATGTTGTTAATTCTATGCTAGACCTATGGCAAAGGTTCTGCATGCTTAAAGAATTCAGACAATGTTGGCTGTAGGCCGTGAAAGCCAGAAGTAACAATTTTCTTAA
Organism: Aegotheles bennettii; assembly: GCA_013398125.1. Lineage (NCBI taxonomy): Eukaryota > Metazoa > Chordata > Aves > Caprimulgiformes > Aegothelidae > Aegotheles > Aegotheles bennettii. The sequence goes on along the minus strand of VZRW01011431.1, from coordinate 108,376 downwards.
ATTGAATCATATAAATAAGTTCTCTTATTCTGTTCTGATAGTTTCTTATTTTATTATTATATACATTATTAACTATGCTAGCAGCAGGTCATAACAAATGCAAAATACTTGTTCAAGAACACTACTGTTTTCAGCAGGGAATAATTAAGAATACATTTCAATAACATTTAGGATTCTGATGAATAAAAGATAACTCATGCAGGCAACTCAGAGGCCTGCATAATTTTCTCCAAGGAGGTTAAAACACATGGTGAGTGCCTAATTCATAAGGAAGCACTTTCGGGTCATATATTTCAATAGCAGACAAGATGTGATCAAGGTTCAGGTAACTTATAGATTTGAAATGTCATCTTTCATGCAGGAAGCCTTCAAAAGAATGTCAGAACTCTCCAGTGTAATTCACCTGAAAAGCAGAAAATATCTCCAAGAGGTGGAATTTTAAAGCTTCAGCACTTTGTGAACAGGACGTGTATCAAACCCAGAAACTTTACTTCTCATTCATGAAAGCACTGATTGCATTTTCTCAGCTGGATCTGAGTTGGTAAACAAGTACTAAGCACAACTGTGCTCCCATCTCCATAACAGCAACATAATGAAAGCAGTAAAGAATATGACCATCAAACTGGCTTTCTTTCAGACTCTCCACCATTCTTCTAATTCTCCTAATTGCCAAATGCAGCTATTTAGTTTTGAATCCTAAAATTGCCTTGATTTTACTTCTTCTAGGAAAAAAAAAAGGACAACATGTGTTTATGTGGCTCAGTCCACTCAGTCTGCCTGTCAAATTTGGTTTAAACTTTGCTATCTACAGCAAATGTTGGCTGCAGCAGCTTCGTCTTAGTCCTCTCGGGTTCCACACCACAGTATGGTAACAGCTCAACTAAAGATGACTCCTACCTCTGTATTACTCTTCATTTCAACTGGCATTCTGCATGCATTTTGTGGGCAAGGGGTGGGATGGGGGCTGCGGGGAGAGAAAATAACAAAGAATAAACTGCAAGGGCTGTGACTGTACAGAACAGAGGCTTCAGCTAACCAGGATTTAAAAGACAGGCATTTGTACATGGATCCATACACAGTGCTGCCTTCTTAAACAGATCTGAGAATTACTGGCATTTTTTAACAAAAAAAATACAATCAAGATTAGTTTGTTGGTTTGGGAGTTTTTATATGCCTGTCTCTCAGTCACTTTGTCAGATAAAAGCAAATGCTGAAGTTCAGTTGCTGTGTTCACATTCTCTTGGCAGAGCCTCTTCCCTTACGCAACTCCAGCTGAACCTTTTTACCAAATTTTTAACAATTCCTCTTAAAGCTTGAACCAAGCCTAGAGAATATAATTTTTTCTGGACACATTACAACTGCCCACCCCTACCAAGTGAGCAGACAGTAGGCAGGACTCCCTGCAAGGCACTTTGAGGTTTTCAAACTGACTTTAGCCTCCGGGAGGTACCCAGGCACAGCCAGGCCTTGGTGCAGGCTGACGCTGTACAGGGCCGGTGCAAGGCACGCAGAGGAAATCAGAGGCTTTGTGTGGCCCAGTTTATTGCCTGTAGAATGAGAACAAGGAATTTTCTGCCACTTTTTGTCAGTGTTGACCAAAATGCTTTTCAACTCATAAATCTGCTCATCTGGCAGCCTTCTTTGTCTGTATACATGCAGAGATTGCAACTGACAAGTTTGTTCCTGTTCCAAGTTGGGATAAGATACAACAGAGCTAGACTTAAGGCAGCTTTATCCTTCTACTTCTGTGCTGTTGCCAGAACTACAGAAGACAGACTGGGGTTTGGTTAGGTTGGTTCCTATGATGGAAGGGCACAGTGAAAGCTCTTCTGCCTCTCTGGGTGCTTCTTTCACCTCCAGTAGAGCTCCCTTCTTAAAGCAAGCCCTTTCCCTTAGCCCACTACCATGTCGTGTAAACAGCTGATTTTCCTTTGTTTTACTCTTGCCACCCCATTTCTTTCCCTTTCAGCCCAATTTATTCTTCCTGTTATGAGAGAGACTAAATTTCTGTGTCCCATTGTGCAAGCTGTATTTTTCTAAAAGATGATGACTATTTCATCTGTGGGCAGTGATATGAAATTAAGCTGCTGATCTGATTTCAGGGGCCTCCAGATTTCTAGAGTTAGGTGATGCATTTCTAAACTTTTCAAGCTTTGATGGATTTAGAGCAAAACTTGGAAATATTATCAGAGCGAATCCTACACTTAAAAGCCAGAAAGCAAGCCAAAATGGACCTACAAGAACTAGTTTTAAAACCTCAATTGATGTGTTTGTTTAAAGTCAGTATTCTAGGTGCTGCTTGGCCACAGGAGATGTCATTAAAATGGTGTTTGTGACAAAGAAAACAAAACCCTAGAAGTTTGTCTCCCTTACGCTCACTAACTGCAATAATTTAGCCCAAGGAATATAGTGATGTTTTTAACATCAGAGCTTTTGAGGGTATGTTAAAGAGCAAGAATGTGGTGGAGGCATATCAGGCAATTCGATGCTGTGATATTGTTTGATCTCCACCAGCCAGACTCTGCAACCAGCAGTGGGAAATGGGACATCAGCTGGCAGCTCCGAGTTCATTTTCAAAAGGCTGAGGTACATCTTGTGAGCCATCTGTGGCCTGGTCTCTGGGGGACAGAAAACACACAGGAGTGCTTTGAATTCTAATGTGTGCATTGACTTCTCAGTGCCCTCTGCTCTGGCACCCTATTTCCCTTCACATTCAATGTCATTTACCTCGTATTTGCAAATACAGCTAAGGATCTGTGCTAAGTCATCACAGTTCAGCTGAGGCACAGTGCTTTGCAATATCCTAACCATGGATTTGCAACTGCCCCTTCTCCTCCCATCCTCTGAGCAGCGAGAGCTCCTTCCTTGGAAATAAGAATCTAATGAGGATAAGGAAAGAGCCTCTTTGCTAAAAAGGGAGTTAGGTAGGCACCGGATAATATTCCTCTAGTTCCTGAGAAATGCTATACAGCACAAACCTTGTGACACCGGATACCAGAGGCCAAGCAATAGCTTACATGGTGTGTCTGTCTTCTCATTGACCAATCTAGGGAAATCATGTGAGATTCACCACTCACTGACCATTTCCTGGAGATGTTTCCATAGGAAATTGCTGCTACTCCTGATAAATATTCTGCAAATCCCAAACAGGGAGAGGATGACACGAGAGAAGGGTTCCACTACCAGCAGAATAATTACGTTAGACCTACCATGGTGCAAATGCAGTCAATATTTGGCCCTAAGCCTCTGTTTTAAGAACGTAAGTCTAAATGTCTTTCTGAAAACAGCAGTTACAGTACTTTCCAGCAAATTAGGCAACATTCCAGGCGTGTACTTGGGTTTACTGGAAATGATCCTTTAATTCATGGCAAATGAAGGACTGAAAATTATGATCAGGTCAAGAGACAGAAGGTCTGAGGAGCACTTCAGAATGTAGATCAATAGTCAGAAAAATTCAAAATAGACTCCCAGCTAAGTGTCAGTGCAGATTTTCCTCATGAAATAAATAAAGTGCTGCTCTATTGGCAACCTCATTATTCACTACTTAGCAAATGCTGTAATGACTTTAGGCAAATGTGAATATTGAACCTGAAAGGTCCTGGTACCATAAGCAGGAAATGAGCACAAATGACAGTTGTGTTATGCTGTGGCCCCTCAGAGGGCCAACAGAGCAGAAAACAGGAACTCATCATTTCAGCAATTTGCTCTTCTAAAGCAGAGCTGCTCTGAAGAGTAGGAGGATGGAAAGAGAAGCGGAAAAAGCCCTGTGAAGTTTTCTTTCTCATTTACCACAACTTTCTTTGAGAGAATAGGGGCCCTGTAGACAGGACACATTTCTAGTAATGTGCAAAGGTGGAAGGATGGCATGAACTCCTACTTCACTACTACACCTCTGATGGGGAAAAACATGAACCACATCTTCCTCCATAGGAATGCCAAGCTAAGCAAGGAGTAGAGTATGGGAAGAATACATAGGAAGCCTGCATGAAACATGCTACTGCATAACTGCAAATTACTACAGTTATAACTGCAAATTGTATTTCATCAGCTGATGACCCCGGTTTTGTTTAACAGCCTGAACAGCTATCTAGGCAGAGCTGGGTTATTCCAAGCAACAATGTGGTGCCGCTCTGGTTCTGACAGGTCTGATGGGTTCAAAGCTCACCAGAAGAACAGATCAGACTAAGTTCTGCTGGCCCCAAACCCCTTAAAACAGCAAAACCTCAGTGCTGTAATAAAGCAGGTTTGGGGTGGCAGTGAGGCAAGGCCAATCGTATCTTGTGGAACAGAAATGGTTGGTAAGCTTTAAGAGGAAAGGGAAAATGACAAGGAGTAACTTGGGATCTCAGGATAAGCCTGAGGATAGCTGTGAACTGCAGAGTCAGTCAGTAAGGTTTCAGACAAGTGCTCTCACATCAGCAAGCTTTGGGGGCTTTTTAGAAGGCTGTTAAAGACAAGTAAGAAAACTGTTTCTCCTGGAGATCCAGCTCAGTGCTCTTCATGGCCAGTTCTGTAAGGAACAAGAACTGTTCCTCCACCAGCAATGTCCTGAGAGAAGCTGGGGCTTGCTTGGTAGGCTGGGAAAGAAATGGAGCTACGAGGAAGATATCTGCCCATTTCCCAAAGTGTCCTCTCCCTCAGCAGAGACAAGGATTGTCTGCCTGGTTTGTGCTAATCCTAGTCTCCTTCAATACAGGTACAGGAGACAATCTCCCACTGTACAAGATAATGTACATGGTGCTTTTTCCTGCTCCTGAAAGATTAGAAAAAGCTGATAAAATTACAGGATGTTATGGAGTTTAAGAATAGCTATGCCTACGGTTAAGTATACTGCTGCTATTTAAAGTGCATGCATATTATTACAAATATTTTAGAGCTCCCAGATTCTTACATCTCTCTGCAAGGTAAATGCCACCTTCATAGTGATGGAGCAGGAGTTTCCAATCTTGAGCAATCGTCTTAAGCAGTTACTCAGGAAGCCATTTCAGTCAACTGGCTCTAACATTTCAATCACTACCTAAAGTTTGAATAAAATTATCCTTAAAACTTTCCCATAAAACTGGTAATTTACAAAGAATTCAGTTTTTTGGACGTTGACACCTAGTACAGGCTGCACGGTAACAAGATAGCAGGCTTTAATTAATTGGTATTTCTTGTGGTTCCTTGGACCCTAATATGACTTGAAATTATTCTTTTAGAAGATCATCCAGGGGTCCTTTCAGTTCTAATACTATCAAGGTTTGTTAAATCCCTCTGGCACCTTTGAAATGAATGTGACTGGAATAAATTGAGATCTACCTCACTATTAGCAATATGTAACTATTATCTGTTCTCTGATGGGCTGGATGAAAGGAGAATGTAGTAGGCCAATCTCTTCCTTAATGAAACCCGTTTGCAGTGATAAGAACCCAAAAAAGGAAGCAAGAACTGGAATTCTGACAATTTTCATTATTATTTCTTTTCTTTGAAATAGAAAAAAAACCCTTTTTTTTAGGAGTTGGCAAGTGTAATGGAATTAATAGTCATCAGACAAGGAAAAATGAGGAAAACTGTTTTATAAGGCCCTATGTAACTCATTCTGATTTCATTGTAAAATAAACATTATTCACAAAACAACTCTATTTTATGTTCAATGCTGTAAGCAAAAGTAGTGGTGAAGAAGCATTTCTAGAATTAAATTATGCAGCATGGAAAGGCTTAAAATGACTATCTACTGTAAACAGATATTGAAAAATGTACCAGACAGTTTGTAAGAAGTTTTTTCAGCTTTTGACAGGTGAGATTTTTTTTGTAGGGGTAAATTCTTAGGTAACACCTCCCCTGATCCTTATTTGGTTGCAAGTGAAAACCCTTGTGCCAATATGGCACAGAACTGCTCTCAGAAATGTTAGATGGGGGTGTCATTTCACAATAGGCTGAGGGAGGCTGCTCAAGAAGAAACTGTCAGCTGCATGGCATCCAATTTGGTGTCATGAGAAGAATGTGTCGCAGATCTTGGTCTATGTTCAATTTAAAATTGGAAACACAAAATGTATATTTAATTTAGCTAAGGGGAAACTGTAGTAAACTGCAACTTCTAAAAGTAGTTTGTATGATGTGAGGGGGAACCTCGCTGTTTGTTTGCATGCTACTAAACAGAGCTTCAAAAATGGAAAATTTGCACAGGGAGGAACTCCCTCCAGCTCCCTTTGCAATTGTCTATCCTTGCATGTAAATTTTGAAGGTCATGGTATGGTTATTACTAAACGGGGCTGCTTATGTGGTCTCCTAAAAACCCCAGTGCACATCACCACTGTTTCATTTGCATCATTTTCTTTGCACACCAGCTGCTGTTCGGTTTGTTTAAAAACCACCAAGCAATCCCACACTATCTCTTGCTGTTTCAGTGGACATCTGATCGCTTCTTTATATCCTTTTTCTGTATCTTTCTCGAATGCACAAGCCAAATATGCTGTTAACAGAGGAACAGGGACAACCTTTTGCGTTTTTAGGATCTGGCAAATCAAGAAACACTTAACATTGTGAAAAACTTCCCTGGTGACTAAAGATTGCCTGCCCTGCCCCCCTGTGGTTAGTGCCCTCTACAGCACATCACAGGGCCCAGGAGCACGACGCGTCCTGGAGCCCCCGCCAGGTTCAAAGCAAAGCCCTCCCTGCGAGGCCTGCCCGACCAGCTCTTTTAACAGGCTGCAGGTTTACCTGCTGTGCTCTGTGCAGATGGCCCATGATCTCTTTGTGGGTTCTCTTTGTAGAGGGCTGGCTTAGCAGGATCCGGAGCTGGATGGAGAGAACTTGTACTGACCTAACAGCCTGTACCCCCCTAGGAAAGGCAGACACCTTCCACGGCAAACAAGCTGCCAGGGCTGTAAATGGAAATTACTTATGTGACCACATATGTGCTCCCCTGCAACCACTTCATGCACCATCAATGCTCCATCTGCACCCTTTCCTTTACACACTAGCTACTGCTCAGCTCTGCATAAAAGAAACAACCCCCCAATTTGTAAAGAGCTCTCTAGACACAGCTCCCGTCTCTCCTCTGGCGTGGCCCTGCTGAGAGGCTGGGTAGTGGACAGCTTGCCAGCAGCTCTGCAGCTCATCTCTCTGACTTGTTTGAGCCTGAAAATATTCTGGAATAAGCAAAAGGGAATTCTAATGTGCTGTGATAGCCAAAAGCATCATCAGTGGCAAACCAGCACATCAGTAAACCTGGAGATTCTACAATGCCTCTTTGATTATGAAGAGATACTAAAAAAATATCAAGTAAAGTAAGACACATTCCAGTGTAAAATAGCTAAACTCTGAGCTCAGCTAACTGATCTAACTGATACTGAATTAACATATTAGTCTCACAGAGTGAGGATTTCTAAAGGAACCTTTTATGAATCTCTTAGCTAGAATTTGGTTAAATCTCACTTTTTCCTGTCTAAAGCCTGATTATAGCACTATGTAGTATGCTTGCTTGCTGGCTTTCTGCAATAGGTTAAATGGCATTTATTATTATTAGCTTTTCCCTTTGTTTTACAACAAAGAACACTTGAATGAAACTACTGTGAATACTGAAATACTCCACTTGGACACTTCAGAACAATTTTCATTATTTGCATAAAATAATCACTTGTATTTGGAACATTTTCCAAACTCATTAATTCTGTTGGCTCGCTGACCCTTGAAGTGTAGCTCACAAGGGATGATGATCTATGCAGCTGATTTTACAGTGTTTAAATACTGCAGATTGCTTTAATATTAACAGCTCTTGGAACGCCTGAGCCAAATCTTACTGCTCTTCACCACTAGAGGGCAAGATGTTCTCATACACCTGCTTATCAAAAGCCTAGCAAGAAGCGTATGTATAAGAGAGGTTAATTTTAAAAGTACCTAAACTTCCTGAAAACAAGAGGATTACACAAATAAGAAAAGGAAAAAATAAACATGGTCCCCAAAACTTAGACAATACTAAATAGTTAGTAGTTAATCTGAGTAATAAATGATAGTTAATCTCAGTACCTAGAGATCCCATGCCTACATTTTACAATTATTCTAGAGTTATCAAACTAGAACAAAATTCTTCTATAACTACAAATAAACAACAATGCCCTGTGGAATGTAAGTCTGTGTCTGAATTTAAGCAAAATAGTTTTAGTCTACTATTTTTTGTTCTTTGCTAATGAATTAATGCCCAAAATATCAATAGGTCAAGAATAAACAAATCCATGCACAATCTCCTATCTGTTGCTGCAGGCAAATGAGTCTAAATTGGATTTGCACAGATGCAAGGAGAGTTTTGTCCCCCTATGGTTTTATGAAGTATTTGCTTAAAGTCCACAGTAAATGAATAAAGTGGTTTTTCTCCTTTCAGATTTCATCCCCACCTCCCAGTATTTGGACAACCTGACTTTCACTGAGCACCACATTCAACAGTTCTCTCACCACTGTAATCTGAGAACAACTGTCCCCTGCATGAACACTCTAAGGTTCCAGCACTGTGTGAATGCCATACTGGTTTTGATATTTGGGCACATTTTGATGGATCTGTGCTGGCACCAGCTTGCTTATTCTACAGTGCAGTCTTTCCCAAGCAGGAGCTATCAGCCAGTTATTGCTTGAGATAAGGTACCATTAGGATCGCCATTTTCAGGTCTTTCCCAGAGCCCATTTTCCAGTGGATTGCCATTTAAAACACAGCTAAAGCACAGCTTTTCCAGCAGACCCCCAGAGGAAAGGCAAGCAGGAGGACTGTCCCATGTAAGTCTAAAGCCCCCTCAGGCCAAAGGGCAACATAGAGCCAAGAGGTACACTGAGCACTGGGAGGATGCATTCTGTTATTGGTCACGTATTTCTCTTGCATTGATGATCCTTCCCAGATAGAAAATTTTCAAAGGACTATTATCTGGCTTCCAGGCAGATAATTTAATATTAATTCCCAGAACTAATCATTCATACAGTTCCTGGGGAAAACTGTTATCTCTGCTTTCATAACTTTCTAGATAAATATTAGATGGCGCTCAAAATTGCTGCAAAAAAAGTAACATCACAGAAACATTAGCTCACCCAGTAATATCCTTACTGAACAGCTCTTCTACAAATTAATAGGAAATGATGGAAACACAGCCTTTTTACATTACATTGCCTCCAGTACTGACTAGTTTGGGATTTTTTTCAATTAAAAACAAATAAAAAATGACAATATTTCTCTTTCTATGACTTTACAATCATTTTACAACCTGACTGATTGCCACAGAATGAGAAGGCTTAGAAATCACAGCAAGGAGCACAGTCTGAGAGCTGCAATGGAACGAGGAGATCTGAAACACTTAACAGTGCTGACAAGTGTCAGTAGTGAATTTGCTTTCTAGCTAGACTAAATCTGCTTTACCTAAAATTAAAGGAGCTGGTTCCTACCATTCGTTTACATATTTCACCAAAGTTTTCATGTGTTAACTTGAACTCTGAAGCAGAAAATGTGAATGAAGACTGGGAAGCGAAGTATAAGGATTTAAAGGTGTATTTTCAAGTAACACAATTCAAAATAAATAAGAACAATTAGAAGTGCCACCCCCAAACTGTTCATATAAGATCAAGGGACTGCTACAGTATTTTGTGTAAGTGCTTGATGACCTAGTAAATATATTAAAACATCTATATGTACTCCTTACCCCATTTATGTAGCTAGTAGAAAAATATAACAAATAGACTTTCTATGTAGAACCACCAGTATTATTAGTACAGATGTTGCAACTGGGAGCAGACACTGGCCTAGAGGAGTGACAGGCCCAGGGAAAGACATAAGTAGAAACAAGTAGAAACAAGGAATAGAAAGCATGTTTTTTCCTTCCTTGACATTCAGTGTCCTGTGACAGCATTTTGTTGAAATCAACAATAGCACTGAGAGGTTGGCGATGTGGTGTGAAGTGATAACTGGATGAGGAACAAGGCATAAGAATACTGCGGCCAAAACACTTGTCAGCTTGGTTATCTCTCTCTTCCATCAATATAATAAAAGCATTCAAGATTTCCAACTCATCCACAAGTCATCCAGGATCCTGAGTACTTTTAACAGAGGTACCTAACAGAATCGCAGAATCACAGAATTCTAGGGTTGGAAGGGACCTGGAAGGATCATCTAGTCCAACCCCCCTGCCAGAGCAGGGTCACCTAGAGTACATCACACAGGAACACATCCAGGCGGGTTGTGCAGTAAGAAAGATTATTTTATTTGTTCAGTAATAACCCCTGAAGGCAGAAGATGAAATTATTACAAACCTACAATCTATTTTTCGAATAAATTTACTTTTTGAATTCCTGTAACAGAAGCTTTGAATACAAACCCATATTTATAAAAAAAGATCTGGCAAAATCTTGCAAACATTTTATAAATGAAACATCTGGCTATCCTAATCAAAATAAATTGATACAGTGAAGGAGCCAAAAAATTAGCTGTTGGGATTCCAAGTGGGACTGGGAACACAGGATAGTGATTTCAAATGTTTCCTCTGTAAATGTGTCTCTACAAAATCAAACTGCCCTTTTAGAACTCTCTTCTCTCCATGTACACACCACTGCCAATTAGGAAACATAACTTGCCTTCTATTCTTGATTTATTTCTACCCTCGATTTAACTGATCATGCTTCAGTTCACTGGTCTGTAAAGCAGGTTTTTAAAATGCATCACAGGGAGGTAGTGGGCCTTTTCAGGGTTTGGTAAGCACTTAGCTACTTAGAGAAAAGGTGGCTGCGTTAATTAAAAGTAGTGTTCTTGTGCACATCTTACTTGGGATACTTAAAGGGTCATTTCTTTCATGGAATTTCTACCACTGTAAGAGTAAGGAGGGAACAGAAACCACTAAAATAACAGTTTCAAATAATATTGAAAATCAGAGTTACAAAATTTGGTGTTGAAACCTAAATTCATTCTTGTTCCAAATCCAATTTTCAGGAGACAAATTGCTTCCACTGCAATTAGCACTAATGTGTGGCATTCTGGCTGTTATCAAAAGGTGGACAAATACTTGAGTGAAAATGTGAATTCATCCATATTTTCACCTCAAAAAGAGTTCTTCCCAGGTGAAGATAGGCCAATAATTACTTACAGGTAGAAGTGAAGTAGTGAGAAAGCAGCGGCACAATTGGTAACTCCATACATTTCACCTATCCTGGAAGTATTTCCTCCAGCACCACCTAGAAATATTTTTCATAATCTTAAGGCTTGAGCCCTCATTGAATAGTTTCTGCATTCCTTTTCTATAATAAACGTAAAAACAATACAGGGATTTTAATAACTAGTCTGAATTTACTTTCTCAAACTTTTAGTTTTTTCTTTGTCCTCACTTGAAGTTCTACACAGACTTTCAACATGTGAAAGTAAATCCAGAGCCGCAGATGAAGTACAATCTTTCTACTCCCTCTATCCTAAAAACTGGAAAAAAGACAGCAGGAAGTATTCTAACAAATAAATACATAACATCTGAAAATGAGAGAAATTTAAATACATAACAGTAAAAAAACTGTGTAGTAGTCATTGGGAAGACCATCTTAGGGCCAAAGATAAGGAAACATCTACCATTTTTACCCAGTCAAACTGTAACATCAGTTTTTCAAGTAAAATTTCCAATATCCTTTCTGAGGAAACATTGCTGCAGAAAACTCTCTCAGTAAATCACTGGTCTGTAATTGTGGAATCCTTACTGGAATCTGTGTAGACAGAGTGAAGACATATTTCAAACCCTAAAAGACCATGATTAGTGTTCTCACATGGAACAAGTAGCTTTGGAAAGTAGGAAGGGAAGCAATGATTGATTGTCCAGATCTGTATCGAGACTTAGGAGGGAAGACTTTATTTAACAGAGATATGCGTTGATCTCTGCTCAATGCAAAGTGGCCTGGAACTTCACTGGGCAGTCAACTTGCATAAGAGTGAGTTTGGATGATGAGACTTTTTAGCTGTGGGCAATATAGGTAGGAGGAGGACTGGATTCAGTGAAGTCCTGTTTCGTCCAACTTAGTAAAGTTTTCCATTTAAATAGTTTTCCTGTAGCAATGGTAAAAGTAAAAGAAAACACATTGTGACAGTAAGGTGTGTTACTCCTGTGAAGAGGTCAAATATTTTTCGGAAGTTGCTATATAACAAACCTGTCATTGATAAGAACGAATGGGATTTCTGTCTCTTTACAAAGAAGTGTTGTCAAAATAACCTCTCTGCCAATGTTTTTGTGAAGGATACTCTGAACAAACTGGTCCTAATGAGTTCTTGCTTGCTCAGATGGTCTACTTTGAGCTTCTTGGGCCATGAGATTGAATTAATCTTTTAATTAAACATTTGTTTTTATAATTCACTGACAGATTTCTCAGGAACTGCTGGTAGTAAGCTCCTTTCTATTGTATAACTTATACCTAGATTAGAGAGAGAATTGATCCACAGCCCCATCAAGACACACTGTGCAAACAGTGATGTCTTGTAGCTTCAGTTGTCCAGGGTCCAGTTCCTTGCACTAAGAGGGCTGAATCCTACTTCAACACCACAAAACAGTCATAAACCTAGATGTCCTCTCTATGTGGGATACTTTCACCAAAAAACATGTATTATCTTCTAAATTCCTCATCAGATGGACTGTTCTGCAGGGAAATAGTGGGATAGAAAATGTGTCTTACCACCGGCACTCATGAGAAAACAGTCACCTCAAGTCCAGCAACAATGCTGTTTCATCTCCTCCTTCCGGTTACTGATGCAAGGGCCCACAATACACAAGGTAAAACTGCTGCCTAATTCAATCTGATTAAATATTTAGATGCATTTTTGCTTCTTATACCTGAATCAGAGGAAATAAAGCTGTGTGAAAAACTGTTTTTCCAGGACTCTGAATTCTAAATGGAATATAAAGAGAATGAAAGTGCAAAATATTTTGTTTTGAAAAAAACCCTCAACATTTTGACAGTGTCATTTTGCTGCTAGATAAATACTTGCTTTACCCCCATCTTAAGTATAGCATGTAGTTCTGGTCTCTGAATCCCAAAGACATAGATTAATTAAGAGGAGGTAAATAAAGGGGAAAATAAGCAGATCAGAAGGATGTGCAGCACTGTTTCCTAGATGTGCATGATTTCCTAGAGCTACGTTGATCATGTACAGTTTTTATGTCAGCCCTCTGTTCTTTAGTAAGACAGGGAGCATTTTTTACTACTTTACTTGATAAAAGGAAATTATTCCCACCAGCATAAGATTGACTTCATAGAAGTGTAATGAAAATGCTGGAGTAAAGTGGGTTTTTTCCCCCTGAACCAAGAGTGTCCCTTTTGTTTCTATTTCCACTCAAATTACAGTATTTAGTATTAATGACTCAGATCAAAAAAGACAGAAGAGTACAACTGGTTGGATGGAGAGCCACTGCTGTGGAAGTGATACTGAGTGTCACTGATTTGATTTTGAATAGACTTGCCCTCACTTTCTCTAGAACATGAATTTTGCATGCTTCCACATATTTGAGGAAGCCCAACTGCTTTCAAGAAGCTGGATATAAGAAATCAAAGATTCACCTGCACAGAAGCAGATACTGTCTACATAAGTGTGAGATCCAGATCCAAGACTTTCTCAATGCTCTGCACTTGCGGCACTGCCAGCTGCTGTTTCCATTCTTCCATTCTGCACCCAAATGCGTGGCTGTCGTCAGACCTGGAATGAACCCTTCACTGATGGAAGTTTTTTACAAAAAGGAACTCTTCTGCCAAAGTTACAACCTTTCTTAAAGACACACCTGTTTTACTTTAAGACAAAAATACTACAGGGAATTTTCTGAGACCCAAGATAGATCTGATTGCTTCCAAAGGTCACATAACTGATTTTCTTGAGCCAAAATTGGTGGCTACAATAAATTAAAATATCTGTAAGGTTTTAGGGTCTGTATCAATGAAGGAGGAAAATGAACTGTTGGAAAGTTGTCAAGGGAATTGTCCAGATATTCTCCAGTCAGGACTGGATTTATGAATGCTAGAGGAAATCCTGCTATCCCCTAGGCAATAGCTCAGGTGCAAGAAGTGAAACATGAAATCTAATTACCCTGAGCTTGTAGTGCCCATAGAATTAGTCATAAAATTATCCTGCCTTTTTGAATATTCATCCTCCCAGCTGGATTTATTAATTCCAGTGACTTCATTTTTAAGCCCTCCTTCAAGAGTACCCAAGATATTATGAACAACTATGTGTTATGCCAGTAGACCAAATTCACCACTGTGAACTGGACATAACTTCCAAAGTCAGTAGAGATCTGCAACAGCTGGGAATGTGGCTCATTAACTGTCCTCCATTACTTTAAATTAATGTTATAAAACCAATATGACAATATTGAAAAAGAACTTCAACATTTTGGGGATTTGGTTGGTTTATGGGTTCTTCTCCCTGATAAATCTACACATAATTCCTATGTCCTTTTTCACTTCTTGCTAAAAGATAAATTTCATCTCATCCAATCCACTACTAAACCTATTTGATGTTTGAACCTCTATGTGACATCTGATTATTCTCATATTGTTTATTTTTTTTGAGCCAAAATCTGCAGAAAAACATGGATAGCATGTAAATGGAAGTTTTCTAAGCAGCCTTTGGAAAATGACATCTCTGATCCAGATTTCTTTATGACTCACAAAACAGGGTTTATATAATTTGTTACTAATATTAGAAATGAACTGTGGGATTATTTGAAAAAACTTGCTCATTCCCACCTTTACATAAACAATAACGTGTTAGACTAACAGAGTGCATATTTTTTTCAAATTCCCTGCAGAACTAATTCCATGTCTAGTGCTTATGGAATATACAAATTCCATTTCATACACACTATTATATCAAACTCCATGAAGTCAGCAGAAACAATCCTGCTGGGACATGGGTTCCAGGAGGACTTCAGAGAACAGTTTCCAAGCCTTTTCAAAGGGACCTTTGCTGAAGCAAAGAATGAGTATAGATAAAATTACTGTTTTGCCAGATTATACTGTACATTATGTCTCAGATTTCCTAAAATATGCTGTCAAATAGCTTGTGCCCAGACACATATTTATTCATCAGCAGAAACAAGTGACAAATTTCCAAAAGCTACAGTGTTGTTAGGCCCTCAAGATCTGCTTAGTGGTGGTAGTAGTAGCAATAGTATAGCAGTAGTAAGTTTCTCTGTCCAATATGTGCCTTACACACCAGTCTCAGGGGGGGTGGTGTTTCTGGTTGTTTTACTTACCCCAGTGCTGAGTAGCCTTGAAAAGTACCATCTTGTGCTTTTATACCACCTTCCCCCAGCACTGCTGCTAATAACAGAACTGGTATTCAGTAAACAATTTTTAAAGCATTTCTAAAACACATAATTGCATTACTGCTTTTAAAAGGGCTACAGTTGTCAGTTCTGCTTTGCTGGAAGGCAGCATGAAGGCCTAACAATTAATAAAGCACGTCCTTGTCTGCTTCTAGTCAAATCTCTGCTACAACACATTTGTTTTAGGCTCTTTCTACCACAGGTTGAGCCTCCTTTCCGATGAAGGTGGGTTCAAAGGGAGTTGCTAAGCACAGTTCAAAGCTTGGCAGATAGTAACTTGAAAGCAAGATGAAAGACAAGTAAGTGAAACAGGTGAAAGCTGGGAAATGTCCATTACAATTAAATAACAGCTAGCATCATACAAAGTGATTATGTGAGTGAATTCTGGCTGGGTTTGAAGCTTTCAGGAGCAACTACCACGTTCAATACGTGTTGTTGAGGATTCACTTGCTTTCATGGGAAGCTGCAAGGACTTTGATAACTGGGTGAAAATGAGAATGTTTCCAGTACAAGTTCAACTTTGCCTTATCAGGAGTTGTCAACACAACAATTTTCTTCAGAGCTCTTGCATGCCAGATAGGAGGCTGAACATGAAGGCCGAATCCTGCTACGTGTTAAAGGGATAAGAAGCCTACATTATGGCTTTAATATTATTTCTGGCCTAAACTAGGACTTCTGGATATCTATTTTGCAGGTTTTGGAAAAACTGATTATTCCCCGTGATCACTCTGTCCTTTTCCTAGATAAACTCAAAGGTACATCTCCTGCTGAGAAATGCACAATCTAACTTCAGAGTGAAATACAAGCTTTCCATGAAGATGCAATCAAACCCCTAAGGGAACTAACCACACCGCAGGGCAATCAAATCCAAGTCTTCGTTCATATCAGGCTCAGAACACTGTTTCCTTCATCTCTGTTATTTTTCTAGGCAGACCATACAACTCTGTGTTCTTTTACTCACAACAGTGATATTTTCAGTAAAGCTTTTGCCAATGCGGATGAAAGCACTGGGCTTGTTTTTCACTGCTACCAAGGATGTTCCTCACAAGGATATCAGCAGGCTGTTAGTCCTAGGAAATCCAAAGCACAAACAACTGTCTCCATAACATTATAGTTCTCTGTAAATTCCTTTATGTTCTCAAAATTAAACATGTTAACCAAAACAAGGCCCCTAGCTACTCACTGCATTGAAGAGTTGTCCATTTCTCCTGAGTTTTCCTTTTTCTCAGGATTTTCAGCTAAGGAAAATACTTTCATATATAATCTCTCATATTGTCCATGGCTCCATAAAACAATTTATCTTTGTTTTAAAATTTAAGATCTCCCACTGCTTACCCTAAAAAAAAATCTCACATGAAAAGCAAAGAATGCAAGATTCATTTGCCAATAAAATATAAACCACTGAAAGAAAGTACTCAATGCTCATGGACAAAAGTCCCAAGCAATAATACAGCATCTTGGGATTCTAGCTCTCTGACTTTCCATCTGTCTACTACTTGACATGTTCTCTCTTCTCCCTGTTTGTGTTACAGAGATTGTAACCAGAGGCTGACAAACTATAGCCAAGCTAGCCTCTTCATTGTCAAGTGTCCTGGCAATTCTGTCACTTTGAAATGACTACAGACTACAAAGATTGAGGATTCCCAGTGGATGTAGAACTTGCAGAGAAAAATTGCCCTTTAGAAAAGTGATGCAGCACAGATGCATAACAAATGCACAGTGACATCGTGGCAATGACTGTGTGCAGATGGGAGAGGAGAAAGCAACAAGAGTAGAGAAAAAATTCAGAAGAACAAATCAATCTCTGATCAATGTACTGCTGAAAAGCCTACCAAGGTTGGTACCTTCTTTCTCTGAATTAGTACAGGGCTCAACTGTAACTACTCCACCTGTCCAGCAGAACAGTGCAGTGACTGTTCCCATGTTGCCATGTACTCTTCCCTCGAAGCAAGGAAGTGACTGACTGACGAGTGTGGGGACAGTCCTCCCCTACCCAGCTATCCTCCCCTCCCTGCCAGCTCAAAAGCTCCCCACACAAAGTGACTGGTGAGTCACAACATGGCCACAGTCAGCAGCCAAGTAGAAGACAGAGAGACAGAGAGGGGAAAAGTCTTAGCTCATCTGCCTTATCTTCTTGGAAGCACAAGCAGGGTCCCTGCGTTTAACGGAGTTTTGAGTATTTCTTGGGAAAGAAAAAGCTTTTAAGTGAATCTAAGCCTTATGGATTTTGCTGATAACAAAAATAGTTTTTCACATTCTTAGTTCTTCAAAGTACATCTCAACATAACTAATGGCACAGCACTAATCCTCCTCTGCCTTGGCATTCATACCCCCCAGAGATATATTGACACTGTATTTACATTCAGTACTGCACTACAACTTAGCCAAACTTGGACCTCGGTGTTTATTATTCCTTACTATCCCATAAGAATTATAATAAGAATATCTGCCTGTAGGTTTAAATTTCCAAATATCAAACTGGCAGTTTTTATAGCACAATTACAGATCACCGAGGCTTTGTTCTGCTAGGTTTATATATATCATAAATTCAGGCATACTGGATGCAAACACATACCTGCAAAAATCAATTTATTACAACCTAGCTGAAAAGCTAGTCTTGGATATTTTGACAAAAGTTTGGAGGCATACCTTAAATGCTGATCAGTGTGTATGTCTGGCTATATAAATGCCTGTAGTATGTCTCATTCAAAATGCATGTTTTATAGGACTCATACAAAGGGCATCAAGCAATAGAAGGAAAGGCAGAAAGTGGCTGCCTTTGCTCCAAACCTTCAGGAATAACTCACCAGGCCTTCCCCAAATGCATCTGTGTAGTTATGGCTTTGAGGTCAGCAGGTGTGTTTGAACCACTTTTTTAAATCTTACTAGTAGGAATAAGCTTACTAATAGAAATATTTTTAAAAGGAAAATGGGGAAAATATCCTATGCACTGAGCTGTTCTCTTCTGATATAGCTACATTTTGATACTGGTTTTGCAATATGCAGGTATCTACCTTCTACTACAGGCAATAGCTTAAGTAAATGAATATTACAATAAAAACAAAAGTTCATGCAGTTATTGAACTGTAACAGTAGGGAGCAGCCACTTCACAGTTTCACTGCAATTTTCTCCATGGTCTGGATTCTGGCTAGCATAGAGTTAAAACAAGGAGCATGGACAGAGCTCCAAGCACTAGAAAGCCGGTTTGCACTGCTCATTCATCTGGGGACTCCACAGAAACAGTTCCATCTTCTGCTATAATATGTTAATATAAATGGATGTGGCAGACATTAAACATAATCTGTGCACTTGCTGTAGGCAGTTCCACTTGCTGGGCTCTAGCAGAAATGTTATTACAACAAGACTCCATTTGCTCCAAACCTTGCCTCCATCACTGATTAGATGCAGGAACGAGAAGCCTTCTTGCTTCGCATACTTGATGTGAGTTTGGAGAAAGGGACAAACCAGAAGAGAAGAAACATCAGTGCAGAAACAGGAAGGCTTTCATTGGTTTAGCACTTATGAAAATGCAGCCTGTCTCTTTGCTTCTGCCAGGAGGCTGGAACAAGAGCTCCTGCCATCCCCTGTACAATCAGTAAGTTGCCACGCTCTAACAGGTTGAACATGTATTTTTGACTCCAGGAGGAATGTGAGAGCATCATGTGAGTTGTGCAGAGTCCAAAGGGATCCAGCAGACAAACAGTCACTGATATTGATGAGAGCAACATACTTAGTAAGTTGAAAACTTCATTGAAAGGAAAAGGATTTTGCTTATCAAGGCAAATAAGAGAAAGGGAACTGTTGTCAATTATAACTGCTCCAGTTCCAGGTCATGGAATTACTTAGCACTGAACCACTTTTTTGAATCCAACTGGTTTTATCTGAGAGTAAATGCCAAGAAAGGAGGACAAGCAGTGTCAGGCCTGAGGTAAGCTGTGCCACTTCTCCCTGAATTTTCTGTAAATTTAAAACCACCTAAAAGCTGTTCTTCTCTTATATAAGATTTAGTAACTTCTCTGCTTTTCTGTAAAGCAAAACTGAAAGTTAATGGGTTAGACTCCCTGCATAACATCTAATCCTCAGTATCACATTCTCATTTCTATGTTACAGCCTCTGAAAATGATAGAAATGGTTATGGCAGCTACTGCACCATGTCTTGAACCAGCTATAGCTTTTTAGTTTCCTACACTGTAGTTTTTATAGGAGCACGAAACTTTCAGCAATACCAGACACAAAGTCTTGTCCAGCAGAACTGGTCTTGTGGTGGATGGCTCAACTAACTTACACTATGGCATGGTAAGTATTTCAGATACTTTGCCAAATGCATATTACATATACAAATGCCAAATGCATTTTTGGGGTGATAATTTAATTATTCCAAAGTTTACCACTCATTTCCTTCTAAAGTTCATCTTCAATATTTGACAGCATTAGCAGTATCATTCCAACCTGCTAGTCTGAAGCACTGATAGTGAGAAGCAAGTAAAGGTAGCAAGAAGCAGGTAAAACTCTGCAGGCACTCCCTGATGTGCACAACGAAACGCTACCATAGTACTGTAAAAAGGACATTTTGGCCTTGTTTCTTGCACACCCCCGCAGTAACTGAAGACTGATAACTGGGCATTCTGCTGGTGATTTTAAAGTCTCTCATCAGCTTTGAATACTTCACCTCTAATGGTGTCACTGACTTGACTAATTGTGGTGAATGCCATCACACTTGACTGATAACACTCCTGCTTTTAAAGACCTGGGGTTGAGGTGCTGAGCAAGACTTTCGTGACAAAGCCAACATGAGCTTCATGTAGGTCCCTCTAGCTGAATATAGGTGGTTTAGCATCTCACTGGCACACGTTAGGGCAGGCAGGAAGGTGGCTAAGGTTCAGCTCAGTCGAGATGGGGGCACATCGTTTGATATAATGAAAGCTGTAACAAGAACACAGTGGTGTTCCCTCAGCTACTAGAGTTTACTAACTATCCACAGTGTCTCTTTCCCTCCATATATAACATAAATACTGCAAGGGCTTGTTTCTGCTCTGGGCCTTGCCCCAGCACTCTGTGACTAAAAACTGAAGAGCTATCTCACACTTTGCGTGGAGTGATAGTGCACATACTGGAAACTGTAGGTGGCAACAAATTAATCAGCCAGTCTATGGAGAAATGTTATGCAGGAGCAGACTACATTGATGTTCCTGGTGTTCTCTGCTGTCAGTGTCTGCACACTCACAAATAAGACAGAGTAATTTCCAAAGTAAATAGCCAGTTTCTCTCATTGTCTCTATGAAGTTTTATCACTTAGTTGGCCTTCAGAGTATAGTTCTGTCAAACATGTTTCTGTTGAAGCATTTGAAGAGTACTGTAGATGATGACTGCAAATCTCTAAGTTGCTGGAATTCAACTACATTCTTAAGCACAATTAAAAACTCCCACGACATTGTGGCAAATCTATTGCAATACATTTAGGCTGAAATATATTGCTCAGTATTTTCAAGAGGTTTTTTACTCCACATGCAGTAGCTCTAGTTGCTCTCCCTTTCCCATTCTTCTAGGTAGGCTCCAAGCAGACGTACTTGCTGCTGATGCAACAGCTACTTAGCTCAGCTACCAGGAAGGCCAAGTGGGAACAAATATGACAGTTCTTCTAGCTCCTGCTGTCACAGCTGGACCACAGCAGTAACAAAAGGGAAGTCAAAAGGATAAAAAGCAAGAAGAGAGGTGCCAAAATATCAGGAGTTCAGCCTCCTATTTTTCTGTTACAGACTGGAGTAAAGGGAATCATATCTTTTGGGTAAGTACCTTTCTATCAGCTCACATGAAGTTCTGCCTACTTCAGGAAAGCTAGAGACCTCATAATAAAGTGTCTATCTAGTATTAGGCAATTTAAACAGTGCCTGACACATCCTAATTAGAAATCAAGTGACCTAATCTACCACAGGGGTAATGCAATATTATATCTGGTCTCTTATCCTCAGAAGTACTTAATAAATCATGTTACAGGATATAGTGAAAAAAACACAGTCTACCTGGCTGATTCTCTAGGACAACACTGCAATAGAAGGAAGGACCCCATACATCTCCCAAATCATCTAACACACTCAGTGTGTAACGTCACATAGCGGAGTTTGTATTCTCATATTTGTTCATTGGTGGTTCTTTCTAGTAGAGCTGAGGCTGGAAGGAAGTGCACAGCTGAACTGGGACACTGTTACCTAATTCATCTTCCTGAATAGTGACTTCACTTTTCAACAATGACTCACTGATAGGTTAGGTATGCTAATATTTACAGCCCACCTCAAATAATTTTCAACCTCTTCTCTGGCCACTAAGTTTTCCTGAGGATGCTTAAGAACACAAGCAGTATCCCTTAGCCTATAGGTTCCCTAATTTCAAGCACTACTTTTGTTGCTAACATTAATATCTATCCCTTGCAGACTAGTCTTAGCAAAGATAATATGGCCTGCTTTGTAGCAGTGCCAGTTATCTGCAGCTCTTTGATTTCAACTTGAATTGAAGAGATGTTTAGTATTTCTAAAGACTAACATCACTTCAAGGAAGTGTGTATGATACATAATAGAGAAATAAAAACAAATTATAGATCATATGCATGAGATTTGTTATAGGATGAATTAGAAAAGATACAAAACATCTGTCCTCAGATGTTATACTCTTTTTAAAATTCACTTTGGAAATGACTAAATAGCCAGTGAATGGAAGCTTTACCATTATGATTACTGACAACATTTGACTTTGTAAACTTTACCGTCTTCTCCCTCATCTGAAATCCTCTGTGCTTGTTTTAATCCCACCAGTGAATTTTCTTACTTACAAAAGGAAGAAATAGTAGTCTGATACCTTAGACTGACTGTAACAGGAGAGGGGGATTTGTTAGGAAGATACAGATACCTATCTGTAAATTACCTTCAGTGCATTCACTCAGCCCTGTACAGTTCCTAGCTGTATGCACTCTGGGAGCTCAGTTCTCCACAGCGCTCTTCCAATTTTATGTTGGCATGAGAGGCTGCTAATAGGGCTGAAACATGAACTAACCCTAATGGTGGCCAGGGACTTAGGCTGACATCTCCAGCACCATGGGTGTCCCAGATGACAGAGGTCTGTAGGCACCAGTTTTTGAGCAGTGCTGTGCTCCCCTTGGCATGCCATTTGCATTTCCACTGTCCCTGGATCTCTAGACTTCGAGGTTCTCTGAACCCTAACCCTAACGGTGGCCAGGGGCTGAGGCTGAGGTCTCCAGCGGCATTGATGACCCAGATGAGAAAGGTGTGTAGGGACCAATGTTGATGCAGTACTGTGCTCCCCTTGGCATGCCTTTGCAGACCAAGTGTCCCAGGAGCTCTAGGCTTTGTGGTTCTCTGAACCCTAACCCTAACGGTGGCCAGGGGCTGAGGCTGAGGTCTCCAGCGGCATTGATGACCCAGATGAGAAAGGTGTGTAGGGACCAATGTTGATGCAGTACTGTGCTCCCCTTGGCATGCCCTTTGCAGCCCAATTATCTCCAAAAAGTCAAAATATTAAAAAAGGAAGTTATAATGGAGAATAACAATCTGAACACTTAAAAATCTTCTTTATCTAACTGGAATGTACTCTAGTTGTCCTGTGTAATACTGGCACTCTCTGATCTGCCTGCTAACAGCCCTGACCAGTGCCCAAGGACACCGCTGACTGGGAGCAGAGCACTGTTGAAAAAACTTTCTTCCCTTTGCTTGAGGCTACAGCAAGCAAACAGGAGCCTGGTTAGCAACTGTTCTCTGTTTTCCTGCCTCTGCAACTCTTCTGTGCTCTGATTGATTTAGGGGAGAGAAGAAGGCTCCACAAATCAACAGTTAACTCATCCTCACATTCAGCCAATCCTGAATGCTCAGCATGGCAACAGTTCTAATCTCATTTTGCAGAGATCCTTAGTGCTGCAGCGAGAGAGGAAAAGAGCATGGCATCTCTTTTTACACTATTCATGGTGGTGGTGGCAAGGTGCCATTGGTTTGGGGGAGGAGTTTGGGAAATAGACCACATGCACAAGTTACAGAATACTCTTGAAATCAGACTGCTGACCAGAATAATCTCCAAGTACTTCTCCACTATTTACTGCTTTATAGACTTCAATTGAAGAAAAACTCTATTATAGTCAGAAAGTTAACACAACAACAACAACCAATCACCCATACAATCCAAGTGAATTTATCTACAAATCTAGATTTCCATGAATAACCTTTGGTATCATCCACTCAGCTTTATTCCTGGCTGTAGCTCTGTACACAAACCTCCCTCTTGGGTGTGGAAACATATGTGGCTCCATCTGTCTCACAGCTGTCTATGTCTTCCTGCATAATAATTGTGCAGTACCAAAACAATGTAAGAAATCACCATCAACTATCAGAGTATGTTGCATTTTGGCTCACTTTTCTAATAAGATATCTGTAAATTTTTTGACCTACAGCCAAATGACCACATCTGTTGTGGTGAACAACACTACTCCATAAACCCCTCTTCTGTGATTCTTTACTTTGAAAGCCCAAGCCTACAGACCCTTATAATCAGAACAGCCAAACTACTTTTTGGTTTTGACCAACCACTTCTCAACAGATGTTCTGATTCAGGATATACTTTACCTGTCAAACAACAGCCTCAGTGATGCCTCTGACTACCGGAGGCATCATTGTTTGGGGCCTATAAAACAAGGCTGAGAACAAAAATATCCCTTTTGCCCTGAAAAATGGTACAATCAACAAAACCATATCTGAGGAAGATGAAACCATGGTATTTACCAAGTCTATTGGATTACAGGGCAGTGGAGGAAAAAAGATATTTACATGAAGCAGCCTGGATAACAAAGGTCAGTGGATAAACATTGTAGTTTCACTCCACAGAAGAAATGATCATTGTTGACAAAGAAACTTAGGAGATAGCAGGCTGAGGTTCCATTTAGAGCCTGAGGAACTGGAAGTGGAACACTGTTAGAAGTTTGTTCAGTTTTATTCAAATTGAAGTATTTTCTTCACTCTTACGTGCATCGCAACCAACTTCCATTCTGAATGTTGAAGTTGTGCTGATATAATTAGAACAAACACTGAAAAGTGAATGTGATTGAAAGAACAACTGCTTTCTGTAAAGCAGATTTGAACGTTGGTGTTTTCACTCAAAATCTACACTCTGCTTTCCGTAAAACAAGTTTAAACACTAAAATTTCTAATGGCCATGTCTGTGATATGTTGGATATAAACATAACCAATGATTTGTCAGCTTGCTCTAAAGCTAAATTCACACTCCCATTTAAGAAAGGAAAGGCTGTTGCACTGGAAGAAGCCTGGTGTTTATCCTGCTTTTAATAGGTGTCTCTATTATCTAACCTCTCAAAAAGACTACAAAAGCAAACATCACAGTACATGTTTCTGACTTGCCTAATCTCTCTCTGTCCAGACTGATTTATTGATTTCAGTTGAAGATTAGCCAACACTGAACTGTAACTGATTACAGTCAGTGTGAACTAGGTTCCATGTAGAGTTTGAGGAACTGGAAACGTCACATAGTTTGAGGATTGCTCAGTTTTCTTCAGACTGAAGTATTTCATTCATACTAACATGCACCAACTCTAATCGAGTGTGAGAAGTCACTTGGTACAGTGAAAATCTGTGGTGTTCAGTACCTGGCCAAAGATTAAAGTCAATTAAGTCAAGCCTCTACGGAGATTGCAATCCAAATTCCAACTATTGAAGTTCTCGGAAACTGTAGTCAAAATAGTGGATGTACTTATCTGATCTGGTGAAACATAAGCCTGTCTCTGAACACCTAATAGTATTTTTACAGACTCATACCTAACTGCATATTGTTGACATCATGGTACATACTCCTTTGAAGTTTATACACCTGTGTTGTTTAAACATGTATGAGCAACATACTGCTTAATCAATATTTTTATTTCTTCCAAGCAGTGACCAAAATGAGAAAAAAAAATAAATCTATATTTCTAAGTTATTCTCCCACCTATTTCTTTACAGAACAAGGATGAGATTGAAAATTAACTTCCACAGCCACCCATTCTAATATCACAAGGAAAGCTAATTATGCTTCTGAAATTACATCAGCAGCTGCCAGTGCTGGAAAATTCTTCACATATAAAAGTCTCAGGATATATTTGTGATCTCATTTTGAAAATACAGTTCCCAATTTTAGAAAATCTTGTTAATAACTACAACTGGGAGAATGCAAAAGGTGCAGAAGAGAATAGTTTTCAATGAGTATATGTCAATATTTGTCATGATGTATCAACAAACCTTTGTTAGTTCCTGTACATGCTGTCTTTTAAAAGAAACAGTCAAGACTATCATGTTCGTTCATTATCAATCCAGCAGTTTTCCTGATTTATTTTCTATAGTTTTTCATTATGCTTATAGAATAAAGTTACATGTGCATAGCACTATTTATTTGCTGTTCTATAAAATTGTTACAGGAAGATGAAAAGTATCAACACATCCTCAGATCCCTAGTCCTTTCTAATACAGGACTAAGCCACGGGAACAAAAAGTGTCTTGGACTCACTCTGGGATGGAATTCTTAAAAGCAATACACAGAATAGGGAAACAAAAGTCCTATCTGTTCACACCAAATATAAGCTAGGCAAAATTCAAAGTCTCAATTCAAACATTTAACATATGTTCAAATGTCAGGATTCCCAACCTCCACCCGCCCAATTTAATATATCACTGCAATTGATTTCAGTAACTCTCTTGCATAATGTGGAATGACTGGTTCCTGTAGAGGCCACATAATTTTTTCTTGTGATGCTCACCAGTATATTTTGAACTGCTTTTCATACAGATATTTCAAAAGTGGCTCAAACATACACGTCATGAGGGTTACATCAATAGCTCTCTTACAGGCCCTGATAATTGTAGGGGAGTTGAATTATAACCTAGAGGGTGTGTTTTGTTTTTTTTTAAATGACAGGCAATCGATATTCTTACTGTGATAAATCCTTGTTACTTGCCAAGCTCTGAGAATAATGCATTCTTAAATTAAGTGTATGTTTACCTTAAGGAAGCAGCAGATATCATAATCTTAGATCCAACTCATCATTAGCTTACTGTTCTGGAAATAATTGTTGCAGAATGGACAGTAACTTTTCCTTTACACATAATGAATTCAGTCTTGTAAGAAGAAAACCAGCTACTCACATACTGTTCAGTCTTTGATCCTTAAAACAAAATCTCTAGAAGACAAAGCCATTCAAAAGAGATCTTTACATATTGCTAAAATATAAACTGTCACTTTAGTATTAAAATCTAAAAAAAAAAGCCAAAATTAGAATCCACTCTTAATATCTCCACCACCGTCCCACAGATGTAGGGTCCATATATAAATTTGACAGTTACTTGAACAAAGCTGTGTGCTTCCCCCTCCATCCTCCTTTTCATATCAGACCGGACCATACCCATTTCTGAGGATGATTCTAACATCCAGAATGATGATTTTCTTCATTTGAGTATTCTTATTGTTGATACCAGAAAAATCAATAGAAGACTGTGAAGGACAGTGGGATGGAGCAGTAAGAGATGGGCTGCTCCCTTAGGAAAGGCTAGGGGGGGGAGCCAAGGACAACCACAATGCTGGCTGGGCAGCGAGCTCACCCCTGGGGCAGTCCTGTCAATAGTCCAGGGATTGTCAAGCAAAAGCAAGGTAACAAGTCAGATCCAAGGTCAAACTGGGAAATACAAACCGTAATTCATAAACAGGAACAACATTTGCAATGTAGCTCAGGCCAGGATTGAAGGCCCAGGTCTAAGGTTAAATAAGACTTTTGGACCCATGGGTAGGTGGTAGGTATGCCCTTTAGCTGGATCCATCCATCTCCTCTGGGACTACTCCTGAAAACTCAACCTCATACTGGGTTCTCCAAACTACATCCTGTTCTCTCTGACATTCTTTCCCACCTCTAAAGAAGATAAAAAGTTGCAATACAGAGGCTCCTCTCACCCCACTCTCTTAATTAAGACTGTCATTATTACAGTGGGGCTGTCCCTTCCTTTCTTTGCAATGACAGGTGATGGTTACAGTCTAGAGGTTGATTTACAGTAACTGTTCATAATGTATAAAAAAAATAAATCAAAATAGCTTCTCTGATTGAAAAAAGACATAATCCTCAAATTACATTACAAACCTCCCATCAGCCACCACTTCATGTAAAAATGTGGTCAAATATCAGAACTTCAACCATGCGCTCTAGTCTGGGTAAAACACAGTAACAGGGAAGGAATCAAGCTTCTACTGATCTAGCCTCAGAACTTGTAGGACAACAGGAAACAGTCAGCACTGTACTACATAGCTGCATTTAGGAACGTCTGAATTTTATTTGGAGATACCTGAAGCACATAAGTGATACATAATCACACATAGACTTGTCTTTCTGAACAAATAATAGATTGCTGCTTTGCTCACATTGCAAACAAATTAAGATAAGATACAAATATAACTGGAAGAACATTGTGGGTAAGAATAAAGTATATTTTAGCCAGAAATTCTTGTCTTTTGAGAGATGGACATTGAAAATATTTTTTAAAAAAAAAGAGGTGGAAAATTTCATAGCATGAGTAACAACAGGGGTTTTGAAATGTAGGTTGCCAATCATGCTGGGTTATACGGAATTTCTACTTAATTTACAGGGGAAGATACATCCTGTTAGACATACATTTTATCATGAAATAAAAATAATCAAAATCTCCTCATCTTATGTCATAGATAAAAATTAAATATAGTTCTTCCCACCACAGTAACTAACAACCTACCTCCAAATACAGTCAAGACTTAAAAGATTAATTTGTCAGAACCATCTCCATCAGATCTGACTGCTGTTTCCACAAGGCTGATAAGACCAAGCTACAATTTCACCAAGGTTAAGGGAATTACAGCATGATATGAGTGCAACTACTTGAGGTTCATTGTGTCTAAACTTACAAAAAATGTGCAAAATACTTTCCAGAGTATTTTCAAAGAACTAGGGGAAGATAACTTGTTTGATTGGACTGTGTTTGATTAGAGATCAGGTTAAAAAAAAGTGAGTTTGTACTCCACAAGAGAGGAAATAACAGCTCTGAGGAAGGAAGAGTTTTGGGGGCTTTGTATCTGGGGCCGTGATGCATCCCCAGAACATACATGTGCTATAGAAACTTGAGAAAAGTGAAGGTTTCACCTGTTTGACCTGATGGCACTAACTGCTCATCAAAATCTTGTGAAGGTATTCTCAACGGTCAAGCACATCAGTATTCCATAAAGCCTTAAATAAAATAGATTAACTTGCAAGATTCCTTTTTTGCACTGTTAAACATCTTGTGAACTGGCATTGCTTAAACTGCTTGTAGGTTCTCTCCATTTCTTCTAAGTGCCTTTTTAGGCAAAGAGATCACTCCCACAGGTTGTTTGGGTGCATAAAATCAACTACAATGTGATAATATATCACCCTTTTTTAAAAAAACAAACCTTGTTCCTCTCCCTGCCCTGCCTACTCCAGCATTTCTGAAAGTAAATGAAGAGACTGTCAGAAGAATCTGGAACATGACAAGCCCTTTCCATAGCCTACAGAAAAAAAATGGAGACTTCATATATTGAAAATAGAATTTGAAACAATATTTGCCTCACTAGGATGAACAACTTATTAACAATGTTCAACATCCTCCATTTGTAGCAGCATCTGATCTAGCAGTTTTCATTTTACTCATGGTTGCTACATTTCAAAATTGAGGTTCTAATTGAGCTTTGTGTCATATGCACAATATCCAGAGTACAACCCAGGAAACAAAAACTGTACTGTACATCTATGTACCAAAACTTCAAATGCATTATCTCCTGAAAAAAGCAAAGCCTCCTTGCAATACTCCCTTAATTGGTTCATTAGCAATAATGAAGTTTCGCTCCCCAATGTACACCTGAGTTGGTGAATTCCTTGTCCAGGCTTAGACAGACTAGAGCAGTAATATCTCATCTAGATGGAAATTAATTATTAAGCCACATTTATCAAGTGAGAGCAGCAAGGTGGCTGGTGTTCTAGGCAACTGCTAGTGACCTGAAAACAGTTCTATAGCCTTCATGTACATCTAAAATGGTTGGATTTGCTCAGTTGTCCAAATCAAGCTGCTTACATTAAACCCTAAAGGCCAATACACCAGGGACCAACACGTGCTGCTGCGATCTCTCCTCTGCACTTATACCCAGCTTCTTTCAATAAACACAACAGTGAGATGTGGTCACTAACCACAATACTACTAAGCTCCCTGGTTCTGCTTACTCCATTTGTGCAAAACCTATGCACGCATTCACTTTTTCTAAATGAGTTGCTCTTCCTTCTGCATTTTGATAAAAAATTGCAGAGGTTCTGCTTCATTCTATCTAGGAGTGAATACATTTCTCAAATCTTTGAAAATTTTCAAATCAGGAGACTCATTTCCAATCCGTGGAACATTGTTCATGCACCACTCTCAAAGTAAGCTAAGGACAGAAGCCCATGACTTAAGGATGGGCTGAAACAAACTTGCGTGATGGATTCACATCTTTCAAAAGAGAGGAGCCTTGACAGAGTAAGCTACCGTCTCCTCACAGTTTGAGACTCACCTGAGCATGGGGTACATACAGTACTTTAAATCTTTCATTCTAGATTACAGGTGCTGTAGAAATCCACATCACGGACTCTCACTTCTTTTTCCAACCTGAATTTATCTATGACCTCTGGTAACTCTGCTAATATTTACCTTTAGCTTACGCACTATTTTACTTTTCTGGTCTCTGTAGTTTATTCCCTTGACATATTTACAGGCAGCAATCACATCTTGTCTTAGCCTTTATTTACCGAGTCTAAACAAATTGAATCCTTTAAGTGTTCTCTGATATGGTAAGCCATCCATTTTCCAGATAACCTGAATGGCTCTTCCATACAATTGATTCAGTTTGAATACACCCATCTTGAAAACTGGCAACCTAAGTCACGCAAAATACTCTCCACAGCTCTCACAAGGGCTAAGTACAATAGAATTAACTACTTCCTTGTCTCTCTGGTAAGTATCTAGATGTTTACATTTCTAAGATCCAATTTTCAATGCATAGGGCTTTATATCCTCCCTAACAAGCACCTCCAGGTGTTGATATGACCCATCCTGTCTTCACTCTTCATTTTAAAATCATAGTGTCATCCTGCCTTCTGTTCTTTCCCAGTCTTACATATATCATTCTCCAAGGCTGCTTCATTCTCAAAAATAAAGAAGGCCTACACAAAGCATAGAGGAAGTTGTTTACCACAGTCTTTCTGCTGGATTTCTTGGTCATTTCAACAGAGCAGTACAAGCACATCCTTTTTACTCACTTTCAGAATAAATACACCTTATGAGCTAAAAGCATTCCTTGTAATGTCTTGCTACAATTCCAGACCTACAACTTCAAATACACCCAACTCTCGGGCCAACAAAAAGCTTAGTTCTATCATTTATGCTGATGGTATTTATCACTCAAGCCTGAGTTGTACAAGTCAGAAAACGAGTTATTTATATGACAATGTTTAGATTTTGTGTTTTATCAGTCTAAAGATCTTTTCTACTCATTGAAAGGATCTCTGAACATACTAGCAGAGAGAAAAGGAACACTATGTGAAAGCACAACCATCATTTCCCTCCACTCCATGTTGAACCGTTTGGTATTTAAAAGAAAAACAAAACTGTTTTGATCTTATATATCATATACCAAAGAAACCTGTCCAGTTTCTTCCCAGAGGCTTAGTTTACATCTAAATTTAACCCTTCTGCCAGGACTTCATTAGCAGTAATGAAGCAGTTTAATTTCTCAGTGTCATTAATAAACCCTAGGTCAAGCCTCATTTCTTAGCAAGTCTTACAGGGAAATTAATGCCGGCTCTTTAACAAGCTGTATTTCATCCCCTCACAAATGTTAAATCAAATGACTTTTAAAATTGCGCTTCATAGAACACAAAGGAATATGAAAATTGGAAGCCTTAGTCACCCATTATTCCTTTTCCAAAGCACAAAAGTTGTAATTTAAAGTCTCCTTTTTGAATTCCTTGTGAGAGCAGCTCACTGTTTTCCCCCTTAGAGTAACAACTCATTCACAATTGTTGCTGCCAAGTCCTAGGGCTTTATCTCACATAGTGTACTTGTAACAAGGCCTCATCCAAGCTGCAGCTGACCCTGCAGTACCAGCTACCCTTAGCTATTTTTGTTCCTCCTACCAGTTTCCTCATTTGGCTCTCAAGTAACTTCTACTGTTTAGCATTTTACCACACAGAACCATCTACAGCCTCTGCTCCTTTACTTGCTAAACTCCTGTCCCTCGCCCTTCCATTTGATCTAGGACTTTCGCACTCTAAGGCTCCAAGTTTACACTTAGTTTAGTGTGGAGCCTTCCTCCACATAGGGACTACCCAATTTTTAAGTTGATACAAAGCTGATAAAACTTTTATAGACGTCAATGAAACTAAGTTCAAACAGACCTCAATGGTAACCTCTTGAATACAATTCTAATTTTTAATCTTCCCCTTATAATTAATCTAGCTTGTAATCCTTACCTTGTGCTTTGCAGTTCTTCACCTCACAGCTGACTACTACTCCCTTCAAACAAACTGACACTAAAGCAGGAAGGTAAACTGTTAAACATGCAGGTGGTAAACATGAAGGGACCACATCAGCTCAAGAGACCACTGGGAACTGACTGGATAGAAAAATCCATTCCTAACTCTCACAAAGACTGTACAAGAAGCTCTGTTATTTTCACTGACAAGGCAGTGAAAATAGACCTGAAAGTATATAAACCTTCAAGCCCATCCTAGTTCTCACTGGTGCATATTTTCATCCCACTTGGTACAGGCATTTTGCTTTGCCTAGCTGATTTAAAGGGTGGTGAGAAGAGTCAAGTAGCAGCTAAGTAAGGTGCTGGGTAACACCTTTTGGACATGCCTGCTCTGTGCTATGTATGTTACAGTGAAAGGAAGGGAGAACAACTTGGTTGCCTGAAATGAAAATCTGCTGGATTCAGATGAAGAATTAAAACATCAGAAATAACATTCCTAATAATTTTACTGCTGAAAGCAGAGGAAATTCAGGCATAGCCTCCTCCTGTAGCAACATCCACAAGCATGTAACATTAAGAAAATTTAAATGCAAGGATTGCCTAATGGGTTATCTTCCCCATACTTGATCCCGAGAGACCCCAAACCCAACGTTGGTGCTAACTCTTCAGGCATAGACACATTGTAACTGTACTAACTCTGGCCCTGCAACAGAGTAGCCCTGGAAAACTGTGACTTTCTGCGAACACATTCCTCCTCCACTGCCACCTCACCCCCTGTGCAGCACATCGTGCACTCCATTTCATCCCTTCTGAAAGAAGTCAAGGGGAACCTCGTGGTGGACAGGATGGTCATTTGAAGAAGGCATAAAACAGATCAGGAAATGGTAGCTCCTAGGAAGAAGAAACACAGAATACCACAACCATGCTTCTTATTGTGTTTTGAGCAACTTCTGTAGGTTGCCTTGGTCAAGGGAAGTTGGTTTCTTCCATCTCACTACTCAGCAGTCCAGGGCCAGCAAGTTGGTAACATACATTGTGCTTTATGAGGCCTTGGAACTGTGGCTGGCCCCTGCCCCCAGCTCACAGGAGCATCTCAGGCCATGCACAGCATGCTTTATCCACATGAGATTCCCTGAGCCAGGGCCTTAAGTGAGCTCTGTGTTGCTGTCTTCTGATCCTCAACCTCAGTTCTCCATTCATAGCATGAAAGGGGGTTTGGTTTGGGTTTTTTTGTTTGTTGTTTTTGTTCACATCAACTTGAGGAATTTGTCAGAAACTGAAGGATACTACCTACTTTTTGAGACCCCCAGGGATACAAATTTCCCTCTCTTGACAGGAAGATGTAATACATGCATCCATTACAGCATTATATCAATAATTTTATCCCACAGCAGAAGAATTCCACAGAAGAAGGAAGTGGATTAAAATGGTTCAAAATGAAATTTTCCAACTGACTAAACCTTGTTTTCACATTTCTTGAAGGGAGAAAACATTTCTGTGAGCTTGGTCGGGAAAGGGAATAATGTATCACTTAGATAAACAGAGCATCTAAGAATGTTAAATATTTTAAAACAGGTTGTGTAGTACAAATATTATTTCACAGAGGAATTGTTTTCTACTGTTTTATGAGGGTTAACCTTGGCACTGGCAAATGATAGCAAGTGCTTGTTTAAAGAATACTAAAGGGCAAACAAAGCCATGACTACACTAAATCTGTATTTCAAACCTGGACTTATGATCTCATTTTAAACTTGTGTAATGTGGTCATATAAATGTTAGAAAAATAGAGGGTCATTATAACCCTAATAAGAGCAAGAATACAACGCAGTAGTTCAGAATAGAAAGACAAGTGCAATCTTTAGAAACTTCATTGAAAAATAGCAGCAGAAATTCTACTGCATGGGAAAAGTATTATCCCACCTTAAGCTGCCATGAAAGAGGAGGAAAAAATAGCTGTGTCAGGAAAGGTAGGAACCTTTTTCTATTGCTCTTTTTCACACAGAAAGCCATTGATGAAATTAAAGAGTGTTTTCAGTTCAAAGGTTACAAGAGGAAAAGTGTAGCATATGCTATGTGGATACTATCCTGAGAATAATTCAGAACCTAAACATACAAAAACAAGAGCTTAATTTTTTCTCCTTTTTCTCCTTTTCACATTTTTCTCCTTATCATAACTTTGTTGAATCCTATTACACATCTTAGTTACACCAAGCAGATAGTCTAAAACCCAACAGAACATTTTTTAAAATTATTATTATTTCTAAAATAATCAAAAGTTAAAAATAAGAGAAGATTCAGTAAGAGAGTTACTCAGGTTTTGCAATAAAATTATAGAAAAAAAATAGAATCTTAAAGACTCAGATGAATATGATCTTTCGAAAATGTGGCCTCATGCAATTTGGATGCTTTTATTTATGTTCTGGGCTCTCAGGTGTGATCTCATGTGGCATTTCCTCTCCACACTTACCTCTCCTCGACAGATGAAAGGGGGAGTGCACAGTAAGAACCCATATCCATCAAACATTGTGGGATATGCAGTCCAGACAAAGTCCAGCCTGGCAAGGAGAACAGAAGAACAGTTAGTGTTGAAAACAGCTCTCAAGAAATGCTGCAAAATCATTTTGAATCAGAGTGCTTCAGGCTTCTAATAAATATTGAAAATATTTCAGTTGGACCTTTTAAATGTGTCAATGAAATATCTAAACTCTCTATAAAAATATGCATTTTTAAAAAATTGCAAAGCATCTAATAATATAAACAAAATATTTCAATATCTCTACTTATTCTTAATATACAATAGGCACTCATAATAATCATCAAATTACAGTTTTCCATTTGTCACAGTGCAAGCTGTATGTGCCAAGTGAAGTTCATAGCTCCCAGATTATGAGTGCAACCATACAGGGACAGAATAAAACAGAGTCTTTGCCTGGTATCTAATCTTGTGAGTTTGCTGGGACATGTGCACACTGGAAGGCATCACATGGCCTGCAGAAAACCCATCTTCTGTTCCCTCTTAAGCTACTG
The DNA here is from genome assembly GCA_013398125.1 of Aegotheles bennettii. Classification (NCBI taxonomy): domain Eukaryota; kingdom Metazoa; phylum Chordata; class Aves; order Caprimulgiformes; family Aegothelidae; genus Aegotheles; species Aegotheles bennettii. The sequence goes on along the minus strand of VZRW01011431.1, from coordinate 73,486 downwards.
AGAGAAGCGGAAGAAATTTGGACTCATAACCTCAAACCAATTATTCTGCATATGACCATCTCTCACACAGTATTTCATAAAATCACCGGTAGAGCTTTCCAGTGCTCTCAGATTTATTTAACTGCTCCAGCTAACCCGAATATATTTACTTTTTCCTGTGTGGCACCTTGTGCCATGGTGCACCTGGTCCTTTGTCACTCCTTAAACCTGAACATCTCTCATGCCTGTACACCACCTGTTCCTGAAGGCCTTGCCTTGCTGTTTTGGAACAAGTCTCACTTGTTTGCTCGTTACTTTCATCCTCACACTGTGTGGAGCAGAGATGCAAAATCATTACCTTTCACTTGCCACTGTTCACTGGAACTCCTTCCCCCCCCAGCATCTCCACATGTTGCTCCAGGCTCTCTCCGCCCCAGCTGCTCCTCAGCCTCCTCCACTCACACCACTCCACATTTCTGCCTTATTTGTGTCTCTCACACCAGCTCTCAGGAGGCTTTTCGTTTGAAGAAGTGACTGCCTCAAAACGCTGCCTGTTTCATTAACAGAGATTAAAAACCGTTGTGCTGTTACAAAACAGCGCTTTATACTCTGGGAAAACCCTGTGCTCATCACGTGGCAGGTCATGGATATCCCAGGCAGTCATTTACTCGGTTTCAGGTGCTTGGATCACCGTGACGGTTTCACACAGCCCCTGAGGGTTTCCCTGAGCGCCGCTGTTTGTTCTCCCTCACCCAGGGGTGCTGGAGCCAAGCGCAGCCGCCCCGCAGCTCACCGCGGGCACGCCCCGAGCAGCCGGGGCTGGGCGCCTCCCTTCGGCAGCTGCGGGTACGACCTGCACCGCCAAACCGAAAGGGAACGGCCGCTGCCCTGCCGGCAGCGCTGCCCCCGGGCCTGAGGGCAGAGCGCTCGCCGCTCCTGCCTGCCCGCTCCTGCGGCCGCTGCACACGGGCTGCCCTCAGGCACAGCGCACACCTCGAGAGGGGAACCGCCGGGCACAGCGGGGCTGGGGCCTCGGCAACCTGCGCACGGAGCTCGCTGAAAGGCGGGGAGAAGGGTGCCCAGGGAGACGCTGTGGGGCGGCCCCTCCGGCAGCGGGGGGAGCCCTCCCTCAGGCGGG
>VZRW01011431.1:0-71579 GCA_013398125.1 Aegotheles bennettii | reverse complement strand
CCCGGGGCAGCGGGGCGAAGGTTTCCCCTAGGAATGCCCGGTTGGCGCAGCCCCCGGGGCCTGTCCCGTAGCTGGCGGTTCCGTGGAGGAACGCGGCTTGACCCCGAGCGTGGGCTCTGTGCCGTGGTGCCGGTGCCCGAGGCCGCTGCCCCGCGGGGATGCGTTCCCGTGCTTTGGGAGTGGGGCTGGGCACGGCCCTGCAGCTCCCCGCCCGCCAGCAGGGAGGGAATTGGAGGGAAGACAACATCCAAGAGTGAAGATGTGGCCCTGGTGGCCTTGGTGAGGTGTGAGGTAACCCTGGCGTGTTTGCAGGTGTCGCTGTTGGTCTCTTTCAGGGGTGTAATGCCGGGGGGCGTGCGGGTACACAGCCGGTGGCCCTGCCAGGGAGAGTGGGAAGAGCACTTGGCTTAGCGGGGAAAGCTGGGGACCCTGCTGGGCTGCCCATGGGAGTGTGCTTGGGTGGGGACTCCCCTGGCCGTGTGGGATTGGGAGAAGAGGCACACTGAGAACGTACTTTGCATCCCATGAGAGCTTGAAGCTTGGATTTCCATTTGGGCTTCTTCTTGACAAGATGAGCTCACTGCTGCTGGACTGGGGTGTTTGGGGAGGAAGGGTAACGTAGTGTTCGCTCTGTGCAGCTCTGGGTGAGGTGGGTAGATAGGAGCACTTTCACTGCTTCAGGCACTCTCTGCAGGTTTCCAGCGTTACGCACCCGATTCAGTGCTTGTGTGTGTGCTTTTTCACCCCTCTAATCTCTGGCAGCAGGGTGGGCAAGATGTAGTAGCTTGTACTTTTTTCCTCAGACTTCACGTCCCTGTAACTGTTCAGAAAAGCAGTAGAAGGAGTGCTGCCTGGTTGTAAGCCCTTCAGCTTGATAGCTCTGCACAGGGAAGATTACTAGAGTTGTGCATAATGATAGAGAGGGTTTACAAAGCTGAAACTTAAGACCCATTGAAGATTGCTCAGCTCAACTCGTTCATTCCTGTTTTTTGAAAAGAATTCTGGTCTACAGTTAGCTGCTAGCCAGTTGGGTCAAGGGGTATGGTGGGAGGAAAAGGCTGAATGCCATTTCCTCATATGCCAGCCACATGTTTCATGTAACCTTAGTTCAGCAGAGCTAATGGGGTATAATTGGTCACATTGGCAGTAGAAAAGTTATTCAGGGTCATCTGATGACTTCTTCTCGAGCACGGTGGACTACAGATCACCTGAGTGATCTTTAGTCTTCAATGAAACTTAAAAAGGAAGGAAGCTTTGTTTTCCTCTAGGTTTCACTGGAAACTGTATGGCAACAATGGGATTATCTCAATCTGCTGACCTTGTTTTTTTGTAACATCTGAGTTCAGTCTTCAGTTCCTGCTTTCTGTAGTGAAGCTGTAACTGATGACATGGCTGGTTCAGTAATGTAGGGGTGGCCATTGCAGGGTTTTTCTGTAGCTACCTACGTTGTTTCATGACCAATTCAAAAACAACTGTCAAACTGCAATACTTCTGGGCCATTACAAGTTTATGTTGGGAGTTAGTTTCATGTTTCTAATAATTCCCCCCCCCTTCCTTTTTTTTTCCTCTCTCTGCATCCTTATCCCTTTCCAACAGGTTTGATACTCTTTTAGCAGTGCTGGCTGCTGGGGCAATGATGGTGAGGGAATTACTCAGCAATTACTACTTGGTTTGTTTTTCTAAAGTGAGTTTTACTTAAGTAGTTTCATTTTTAAGAATCCCATCTTTGTTTCATAACTACATGCTAATTGTAAATACAACCAATATTTTGTGATAGAAATATTAACTCTAAGTATAAAAAGAAATAACCGAGTACTCATTTTGGAGTGGCTTTAATGTAGTTTCTAGCACCATCATTAAACTGAAGTGCGGGGTTTTTTCTGGAAAAGAAAGCTCATCTAAATGATTTTGCTGGGCTAGCTGATGCATTAGCCAGTACATCAGCAAAGTGCTACTTCATTGACATGCAACCCCCTCCCCCATGTACTGCTTGGGCCTTCTCAACTTTTTAAAAATAGGATATTCTCTAAAGTTCTATGCGTAAAACAAACAGCCATCACGTTTAGAAGTAGAAAATATGTAATATAAGAAGAGCATCACAAAGGAAATAAGGTAGAAAAAAGAATAATTCCATACTAACTTTTAAGAACAAGTTCCTTAAAGAAAAGCTGTTCGAACTTGCAGAATTTTAAGCAACTGGTTGCATGCAGTAACTTCAGTGTCACCTAAAGACACTTGAGCATAGTTTTCTAGGCTATATACAAAACTGCCGTTGTCTATTCTGTACTGAAGAGTAATTGCAGGGAGCATAGCTGAACAGATCAATAGTGTACCTGGAGTTCAGTTTCATGCTGGGACACATTTGAAATGGCTTGTCCTGATTATAGAACTGCCTCAAATTGATGTGTAATTTAAATCACTCTGTCTGACCTCTGGCTGAGGTCCTTAGCAAATCCCTGCGGTGGCTGGAATAGTTGAGACTCGGAAAATATATTTAAGATAAATGTTTGAATGGTCTATAAAGATCTGACACTGTTGAAATGTATGAGGTAAAGCTGAAAGACTCTTTGAGGTTTCTTGATTTAAGATATTAGTTAATAATGTAGCAGGGAGTGTGATGATAGGGGCTTTTTTTACTCCCTCTCCGAAAAGAGCCACTTGAGCTGTACCTGAGTTGCCAAGCACTTGCACTCCCCTCTACCCTGAAATACATTCCTGGCATAGCCCGGGGTGTCTTTCAGAACAAGTTCTTCCTGTTGTAAGGCAGAGGACATGGTCAGTACTTTCCTGTACAAACGTCAGGTTATTTTTGTGTTCAGATACTCTTCTGTGAGGAATAAGACAGTGTTTGTTTAAAGCACTAAGTAGCTTGGGTTTTGCTCTATGAGATTACCAAATTGCATGAAAATTGCTGTCAGTACCTGAGAAACTGTGAAGCTGCTCTGTTTCTCATATTTCCTTCTAGATGACTGATGTTTTCACCTTTTTTTACTTAATACAAATGTAATTGTAAATATTTATTTACCCTTGTTCCTAAGAGAAGCTACACTGTACATGCTGATGTTTGTTTTGGATAATGGAACCCAGTGATGCTTGTTTCCCTTGTGCTGACGTATGGAAACCTACAAATGAAAACAGGAAAAACATCACATTAGGAAAACTTTGGTTTTATGTTTTAATTAGAAATAGCAAGTTTGATTAGTATTTTTAGTTTAAGGATGTTTGCTGAAACTTAGAAAGTGTAAGTTAAGCTAAGAAACAGAATTGGTGAATAAGGAGGTTAAGTGTTTCTGGCTGCCAGTACTTCTAGTTGTCATATTAATTCTAGAGATGGGAAGGTGTGTATTATACAAGTTTAGAAGTATAATAACAGAAAAACCCTGAAAATTAGGATTAATGAGATACATTCTTGCTGCTTCTGAAAGCTGTACTTGCTAAAGCCTTTAAGAACCCTCAAAAAGGGATACTGTGAACTTAATATCCAAACCAGCAACTTTATCTGTTGTTGTGAAAGTTACTCATGTGTTGTAAAATAGTTCTATGAAATGGCTGATGGATTTGGGACCTGAAGTTGTAGCAAGTGGTGAAGAGATTAGAAGTTCTGTTTGCAAGTGGCTTGGGTTTTGTTTCTTTAGACAGTTTTGAGCTCAGTTTTCTTACGGTTTCTCTTGGCAGCCAGTATTTGCATGGAACTTTCGTTTTCATATAGGAAAGATAAACAGCTGGTAAAATACATGAATGAATGTAGACCCAAGATAACAGGGTCAGGGGTTATCTTTGAGTCTTTGAGGCTGTGGTTGCATACACTGTGGAAGGTGAATCTGAGACTAGCACTATGCAGCCTCTTCTGTTACTTGTATAAAACGCGTGATTACCCGAAGGAATAAAAAATTCTTGTTCTTGCACTGACAGTTTCAATTCTAGGTCAGCTGGCACTGGGAATATTAATCTGCTTTGGAGCAGTTGTAGACAGTCTGTTGGCTGAAGCTGAGATCCTCATCCATGCTGGAGCTGTCTCTACTTTTACTTGCAGGGATATAAGGTAACAGTAGAAGTTACTCAGCTACTCTGGACAAAGTTCCTTAGCCAATACCCCCAGCTTGCAATAATAAGGTTTTCCTATGGAGCCATCTCCGGCAGTATGAACCTGGGATTTGAATGTCAGACAGGATTAAGTTTTTGAAGCATGTGTGTATTTCTTTCCTTGCAGGATCTCACAAAGAGAATGATTGTTAATACTGTATCTGTGTTGAATTGCTAACAGTTTAAAACCCAAATACTTCCAGGTTTGTTTCTGTTTATCCAGTGAGGTGACTTCTAAATGCATATTAGGGGTCAAAGTAACTGAAGTTGTGGGTTTTTTTGTTGTTCTGGTTTTTGGGGTTTTTTTGTGGGTGCTCTCTGGAATAAACCGCACTTCAGGAGTGCATCTTCCCAGATTCTTTTGTCCAAGAAATGTCAAGTAGACAACTGTTCCTGGTTTTACTGTTGTTGTTCTACGTCTGGTTTTGTGAATTTACCTACTGGTCTTTGTTCTCCTGCCCTTCAAATTTCTTGGGCGTACAGATGGATTCTCATGCCCTTGTATGATCAGGTGTTTCTGATGCAAGTCAGCTTTGCAAGTTTTTCTTATACTCACTTGGCAAAGCTGGAAAAGGCTTGTAAATGTTGATGAGAGGCAAATGTCGAATTTAGGAAAAGTAAGGTGAGCAAGTGATCTTCTAAACAGCATTCATTAGAAACTGCTGTAAACATTCAGACACAGGAGTGCCTCAGGTCTTGCCCTTCACTTCCAGTTTATACTCTGTCAGCAGAAGTGTATTTGCTTGCCTGCTCAGTCTACCAGGTGGAACTCATCTAATCCTGGAGAAAAAGTTACACATTAGTGAGTGTTCTCACAAGTCACTGTTGTTGGGGCCTAGTACATGACTGGAGATGCTGAAGCCCAGAGTGGTTTTAGGTGGTAGAAATTTAAGTAGTTTACAAAATCCCACCTGTGTTATTGAGGACAAAAAATCTAATAATTTTCTAACTCTTAAAAAAGTGTTTTTCTGGACTGTGCTATTCCCTAATCTGTGTTAAACCACAAACTAAACAAACCGCTCTTAATTTGAGCGGATGAGAAGTGTAGGAGCACTGGTGATGGCAGTCTGCTGGCAATTTACACAACACTTCTGCTAAGCTGGGGCTGGTGGCTGGCTGCTAATGGCCTGCCAGGGCTTGGAGCACAAATAAGTAGCCGTGTCTGTCACAGTATTTCCAGTAGTGTGTTAAATAAGCAAGGCTGGAAATACATTTCTAAGTGGAATACATTGCCATTGATGCTGGTGACAGAGCAGCTGGTGTGCTTCTTAGAAGTTGCTTATTTTTACAGGGCGCATAGTTATTGAAATGTCTCTCTTCTTTGTTTACCTACAAGCTATGTTTACTGACAGTTTCTCATAAACAGATTTCTGTCAAGCCCTGCAGTGTTTATTGAAGTTCAAGAGAACTAGATAAATCAGTGTAGTTACTGGATTCTGCTTTCATTTAGTAGTTCAGTTTGAACTCGGTGGATCTTGTGACTACTGAGCAAGGTCTGGGTCCTCAACATTTGAGAACTTTTTCTTTCACTCTTTCAATTCCAGATGCTTTCTGTATTAAATGGGGCTTTTTGAGGGCTGGGAGAGTGAGGTATTACATTTTGACAGAAGTAGAAACTGGGGATTTTGCAAAGACTTGTTTGTAAGCAACAGAGAACCACATAGCACTATAAAACTTCTCTGCTGTCTTCATTTGTAAATAGCAATTTCAGATCTTGAATATAGGGTACGGAGGAGAATTTTAATCTGAACTATCAGTATTTAGTGGAAAATATTCGAAGTATTCTTAGGTTCAGTTGAGATATCCTAAACTGATTAAACAAAACAAACCACTCAGCAACACAACAGTAAGAAACTGCCAAGAGTGCTGATTATTTGAAATTACTTGAATGGCACAGTGTGGTCCAGGTGAAGGGTGCACGGTTCTTAAAGGGAGGCAGGTGATCTGCTGCTTCCTTTTGATGCATGTAAAAACAGTGCTGGCTGCTGTTATCTCAGCTGGTTGTCACTGCAAGAGCCTTGCTCTAGGCAGACTTCAAAACAAGCACTGGGTGGCTGTATGTCTGCCCTCTTCCCTAGTAATCTGGTAATCCATTGCTGAATGAAGTATTTCTAACCCATCCACAGTGAATGTCTGACAAACACGCTGTTGCAGTCTGGCATCCCTTGTGATTTGGGTGTGGTGCAGTGGGGCATGCAGGATACAAGCTTCAGGTCAGCGTTAATCTTCAACTTTGGAAAATTTTTCCAGCACGATGTAGCTGTGGAGCCAGCAGCATTAAAGGCTCCAAATTCCAAGTGGTGAAGAATGCAGGCCAAGTCTTTTCCTCCTCCTTTCTTCCCCCTTCCATAGTATTTATCTCATTAATATAAACCATACCATGTGCTTTTTCTTGCCATTACTGTTGCTTGATAACAAGTCCTCATGTAACCTGTCCGAAATCAAATGCAGGAAGATCTTAATGGGAGTAGGCTTGAGGGAAGCAGAAACAGAGGGGTTGCAAGAAAGGAAATAAACTCTAAAGCTGTCTGCCTACTTTGCCAGCAAAGGCACATCACCATAAAGCAGTGTCTGCTGTTGAAGGGTGGGAAACACAGTAACTCGCTCTCTGTCTGAAGATGCTCTGGATCTAAAGCTTCATGTCAAGTTGTTTAGAGGGTCATGTACCTGGGGTTCTTATGTTGGTATTTGTGTCATGAACCTTACCATGTTACAGGCTCCTACTGCTTCCAACACAGGCTAAAATAAATATCACTATCAAATCAAACCTGCAACTCTTATTTTAAAATGTCTATTTCTAGCTCACAATTAGAAGAGTAGCAAGTGGATTGCTCACTCAGAGATATTTTAAACATACTGGTCTAAAAGCTGTGTCAGTCTGTTACTGCGTATGTACAGCACACACTGGAAAACTGTCTTCTGTCTTCCTATGAGAACACGTTTTTCCAGACTGACAAACTTGATTTCGTTCTTCAATTAAAACTTGGAAGAGAGTAGACTTCAGTCTGATGTTGGAGTTAGGGGTGGGTCAAGCTGCCTTTAGGCTTAGTAATAGGATATCTCTAGGTCACTAGGTTTAAATGAAGCATTAAGTGAACATCATCCAACATTATCCGAATTTGCAGCTGTTTGGTATTGTCAGTTCAATTCATACCAACAGATGAGTTTTTTTAGGATGCAATGCTATGCTAACAACTACCCTTATTTCTGGCATTCTCTGCAGTAGAAGAAAGTCAACAGACTAAAATGAAAGTTTATAGGAGATCTCGAGTCCTAGCTACTACTCCTAATTTGTACTGAATTCTCCTTTGCATCTTGGAAGACATTATTTTAAAAATACTATTGAACAAGTCTTACAGCTTTTTTAAAGGTTTTGGGGGTGTTTGAACCTCTCGCATTACAACAAAATAGCTGATAACTATCTTGTCAGAATCAAACACTGGCTGTAGCTGTTGCATCAGAGAAGTGAATGCTGGGCCCTTCGAATTTAGTACAAATTGTATTTGTGAGTGGATTTCAGACTGAGTTGTTATTAGCATTAATTAATATGCTAATTTAACTCTGGGTTTGTTTTGGGTTTGTTGTTGGTTTGGGGTTTTTTTCGAGGGACTTTGTTTTGGGTTTTTAAAGAGTGTGTATAGAGTCCTGGTCATAGTTTTAGAAAGGGTATTTGGCAAAATTAAGAGTACTGGACTCGGAAAAGGTTCCAAGGAAGCACTTTTTTTGTAATGGTAATGTCAAGGAATTTGGGGTTGTCTTTGTAATTGGAATTTGTGGATTTGATATTTTTCCCTCAGAGACTATATGTGATCATAGTTAAACTGATAGGAATGTAGGTATTAATAAATCAGTTATGAACAAGCACCAGAAGAATCCTCTGACAAGAGCTGCTTAAATGCAGTACGTTCTTGGCTCTGTTCTGCTCTAGCAGAATGGGAGCAACCACTGTCAGCACAAGTCACACCTGGCTTGCTCATAGAAACAAGGGGCAGACCAGTGCAAGATCTGCCAGTCTTCACCTGGTTAGCCACTTAAGGCTCTTTATCTTCCCAGGTTCTACTCTACAGTATCCAGTCTGTCTTTCTGTAGTGGGTAGAACTCAGGAAACACCCAGAGGAGCATTGCTTTCAGAGTACAATGTCCAAAATACAAATGAAGTTTTGAAGATGCCTTCATAAGTGTTTCAGTTGCATTGATTTGCCACACAACAGTTTTCACCAGTTTTCACATGTAGCCCTGTGTGCAGAGTACATAAATCTCTTCTACCCTTAAGGATTTTTTGGCACTTTGCTTGTGCTCAGGAGCACACTAAACATTCAAAAAAAGATTAAAATTTACCATAAGAAGTTAAACATTTCAGATACTGAGCTACTTTCCAGAACTGATTTGAACAGCATGTACTGAAGATTGTGCACCCTCACTACTTTGGGAAACTTTATTTTTGTCTGTTTAAATTTTCACTCAAGTTATGGGGCTAACTGACTTAACACTTTGCTTGCCTTCAAGGGCAAGTAACTGCAGCATTGTCACACATGTTCCAGTTGTTTCTCCACCTTTTGAAATTTGTCTGTGTTGAGTATACTGTTAATTATATGTGACTGTATCCTTCAGTTTCTTTGCAGTTTTGAGTGTGATGATCCCATTTCCTTTTGCAGATGTGGAGGTACTGTTGGTGCAATTCTGACATGTCCACTGGAAGTTGTGAAAACGCGATTGCAGTCCTCCTCTGTGACTCTCTACATCTCTGAAGTCCATCTCAACACTGTGAATGGTGCTAGTGTCAATCGAGTAACTAGAGTTTCTCCTGGACCTCTCCATTGTTTGAAGTGAGTGTACATGTTATGTTTTTGCTTCATTTTGAGGAGGGAGATGTGTTGGACAGATCTGTATGAAAGATTCAAACTCTTATGTCTGTCATGATGCTACTATGAGATGACTTCCCATATTTTGCCTTTTAACTGTAATCAAGTTTCACTTGCAGCTTTTCCAAATGTCCTTCATGCTTGAGTTTGTACCTTGAATTACCCAGAGCATATATACCCTGTACAAGTCACAGCTCCAGACTACATCCCCCAGACTCACTGGGAGCACAGTAACACTTAAGTGCCAGATTCTATTTTTGTCTTGAAAAAATGTTGGTATAAGAATTCCTAAACTGTTTTGTGTTCAAATCACAGATGTTGCTGAGTATGGAGGCAAGAAGCCCTATGAAAATTAACTCAGCTTCTTAGTCTTTGTCAAGCTTTCACTACTCTATACCCTCTCCTGCCATTTGGTATCTTCTGGTGGATGCGTGACTGGTAACACTTATTTAGAGCTACTAAGAGATAGTTAAGGACAGATTTTGCCATGATCTGGGAGGCTTTGTTTGCATAGCACCTCACTGAATGGGAATTACCTTTCATCTCCTTGCCACCAGTGCTTGTGATGTTCAGTAGCCAGCAAGAAAGTTGTATGGACATAGATAAGCTGCTAGTACAAACCACAGGCAGAGTTCTCTTCACTCTGCAGTCCTCAGGCTAGTCAGTTATGTGGAGGTATCCTCAGTATTTTGGCATTAAGTGAGTTTTTCTCCAGAAAGAGCCTGCTACTGCTTCCTTATTAGAAAGCGTTCGATAAGACTCAGACCAGCTATCTTCTATCCCCAATTAATCAGTGACAAGTAGTTTGTAGAGAGCCCCTTCTGGCAGTTGCAGTGTAGGATTTAGGCTTAATCTAGTTAGAGGATAGAATTTGCTTAAATGGAGGTTGTACCCAAATAGCTCAGAATGTGACAAGGAAGGGAGAGCCATTCACCTTCTTCCCTGAATGTTTGGTTACAAATTTATCTGGTGTTTAGAAATGTATCTGAATGAACAGCAGGACCAACAGATGTTTGTTTCATGTGACCCTCTGCTAGAAGCCTGCTGTGCTTTAAACACATCCCTAAAATCTGAAATAACTTGGTCTTCCCAGGAAGCAAATTCAGACTGAGGCAGAGGTAGTCCATGATGAACTTCATTGGTACTTCATTGGTGGGGCTTGTTTGTGGGTTTGGGTTTGTTTAGGTTTTGTTTGTTTTGTTTTTGTAAATCTGCTTCTTAGACATGTTGTTTGTTTACCTGTGGTATAAGAATTTGTATTTTCTGTTGCTTTTGTTGTTTGCTTAGATGTGTGTTCTTCCCAGTCAATATCTAACAAGTGAGATGCCAAGCAACTTTTCTAGGCTTCAAGTCCTTTAAATACAGTAAATAAGAAAAAAACCCCAAATGACATGGCAATGGACTGTGAGAATGGAAATACAGAGGTGCAGGATGTAATTGTTCTTGATTAAGAGACTAAGGCTGTTTAGTGGGCAAATCATAGAATTGTGGAATCATTTTGGTTGGAAGAGACCTTTAAGATCATCAAGTCCAACCGTTAACCCAGCTCTGCCAAGACTACCACTAAACCACGTCCCTAAGCACCACATCTACACGTCTCATAAGTGCCTTCAGGGATGGTGACTCCACCACTTTCCTGGGCAGCCTGTGCCAGTGCCTGACAACCCTTTTGGTGAAGAAATTTTTCCTAATATCCAATCTAAACCTGCCTTGGCACAACTTGAGGTCATTTGCTCTTGTTCAATTACTTGTTACTTGGAAGAAGAGACAAATCAAGCTGGATCCCTCTATCACTCATGCCTTTGATGTCACTCGGTATTTTCTGACTTGTCGGTGTCAGGGTTTGGTTGTCTCTTCTCATACCAAATTTAGTGCAGTGGTTCTAAAGTAATTACTAGAGCAGTTTGCAGTGATGGGATGGAGATAGTCCTTGTTTTTCCTCTCATACTTTTTAAAATACCATATCTGATTAGCATCTAGATTGTTGGACAGATTGATTTCACTAAAACTGAGTATTAATGGATATCCTCTTACTGTGCCAGTTTATCTTGCTGCATAATGGTTTTCAAATCTCTCTAAAAACCACAGTTGCATGGAATAGGTATTCCAAACCCTTAAGTACTAGTAATGCCTCATTTGAGGTCTGAGTTTACTGCTGGTATCCCTATGTTTCTCTGTAAATCCCACAAAGATGGAAGATAACACCTCCTTGGCTCCCAAGCCGTCTTCCTAGAGCTGTGTTTATAGTGGACCTGTACCTCAAGATGTTAGGGCTGTACTGTGGCTGTGACTGCATGGGTTACGCTCCTTTTTCAGTTAATCTTAGTGTACTGTTAGTAGTCTTGTGGAATCAAACCAGGGTAGCACGTGCAAAGCCATGTTGAGGTTTCTGTCTTTCTGAAAAGAGTAGCTAGTAGATTGCAAAAGGTGACCCTGACTGGCCATGATAAGTGGTAGAGCTAGCATCTTCCCTAGCTGCTCTCTAGAAGGCATATGACTTGCTGTAACTGAACTTTTGTAAGTCTCCTCTTCTGTCTTGTCCTTCACCTCCTGTCCCTCCAACCCAAAGAAGTTCCTCAACATTGGGAGCTAAAGGATGATGAAAGGAATATAGGATAGAATCAAATATTTTTGTCTCCTGAACAATCTGCAACCTACAGAAATGTGAACATTCCCATGCTTAGTATTTTCTCCCTGATCACATAGAATCATTATGTCTGGAAGAGACCTTCAGGATCATCCAGTCCAACTGTCTACCCAGCACCACCATAATAACCTGTAAAACACTAAACCATATCACTCAGTGCCTCATCCAGGCGCTTCTTGAATACCTCTGGGGACGGTGGCTCCACCACCTCCCTGGGCAACTTGTTTCAATGTCTGATCACCCTAACAGTGAAAAAAATTTTCTAATGTCCAATCTGAATCTCCCCTGTTGTAACTTAAGACCATTTCCCCTCATCCTCTCACTGTAGGCTTGGCAGAAGAGACCAACCCCACCTCACCACAACCCCTTTTCAGATAGTTGTAGAGAGCAATGAACTCTCCCCTAAGCCTCCACTTCTCCAGGCTGAATAAACCCAGCTCCCTCAAAGTATCAAAGGATACATCCTAATGACAGATAACTCCGTGTGTGTGTGTTCCTATCTTTGAGATTAGTCTGTATTGACATCATAAGGCTTTACTTCTGCATTTAGTTCCTGGATTTCTGTGGCATGCCAAGCAAGAACGGAATTTTACTTTATACTGATTCTAGGAAATGACTTCTTTTTTGTGGTTGGCTCTGCATTGTCAGTTATTATGCAAGTTTTACACAGAGTAAAGCTTAAAATGATGTATTTATGGTGGTCAGTGTATTTCTTGATTTTGATATGAATGTTACAGTATTGCCTTTCTTGTTTTCTAGGATGATCTTGCAAAAGGAAGGTCCTCGTTCTCTGTTTAGAGGGCTGGGTCCTAATTTAGTAGGTGTTGCTCCTTCCAGGCAAGTACAAGTGTGTACAGTAAATGAAATTATTTTGGTTAAATTTAGGTTACTGTATGTTATTTAAGGGATTTAATGTTTATTTGAAGTGAGGTCTGCATCTGCAGTTGTAAATACTTAATAGCAAAAAACCTTTGGTTCCTGGGCCATCTTCATTGTCTGAGAAACTGAGTTTAGTCCCACATCCCTGCACCAATTGTCTCAGCATTTACTATCCTATATGCTACTATAGTAGTATTGTGTACTATCCCTTACACATAGTTTTGTCCATTTAAGAAGGAAAATGCTTAATAAGTTGCACATGCAAACAAGAAGTTTGTACTTTTGAAAATACAAAGGTAGATTTAGTTTTTGGTTAATCCATCATCTTCAGGAAGCAATTGTGTGACTGTAGCCTCAAATCACTGGGTATTTCTTCCTGAATTCTGGAGAAGCACAGACTGCTCCCACAGCAGTAGGAAACCTGTTCTGAAAGTGGGTAGCTGACACACTGAACAACTGTCCCAGAGAAAGCAGATCCAGCTGGGGCAGTGTCAGAATACAGTGGACAAGGATGTAAATCTGCTCTAGTTGGCAGTGGTGTTGCTGTGGTCAGTTGCTCTGCGTCAGCACAAACACTGTAGCTTCTCAGCTGGTGCTGGTGGTCAGAGCGAGGTGCAGGTTGTGCTGGAGTTTGAATTGACCCTTACACACAAGTGTTAGCCTAAATGCAGTCCTAAAATAGAATACCTAAGGAAAAATACGGAAACAAAAACTGTGTAAAACTAATATAGTTACCTAGTCTGGACGGGCCATAGTTGTTTTCTGGCTCATTTTTATTCCCGTCTATTTGATTTAAGAGAAGAGTCTTTATGCAGAGGGAATGTATTTCACAAAGGCTTTTTTCTTTGACTTAGTGCCCTGCTTTTGTTGTTTATTTTTTTTTTTTTTGTCTGAAGACAAGACACTCCCGTTTCCTGTGCACTGAGCTGGAGAGTATCTTAACTTTTTAGGTTTAGGGTCTTTGAATACTTCTGGAAATTTCATTAAACTGGACTTTCCATTCAGCATTGATCTGTCTTCTACTTAGGTCTGACAGATGAGCTTTTGTTCTGTAGATCCTCTGCATGAATAAGAGAAAAACATAATTCAGAAGTTGGAGTATTTTTATTTTAGCAGATTCTTTTAAGGAATTAAGAATACCTGTGATATTTTGTGATCACTAACAGCATTGCTGTTTAGAGAAGCTGATGTAATTCCAGTAGCTTTCTTCGTTCTTGACACCTGGGGGGCTGTGGGGGTGGTGTATCAGCACTGTGTAATCTGAGGAGCCTGTACATGTGTTTGATAGTCCAGTCTGATCTGAATTTTCAACATTGATACTACTTTTTTAAAAGCAATTTTTATATGACAGTATATTCCATTTTATAAGTGACTATCCTCAATGAAAAAATATCCTCAGTTGCAAATATTTCTTTACAGTAAACTTTGGTAAATCTTCTAGTTCCCTTCCCTTTTTTCCCCCAGGTGAAACACTCCTCCCCCCCACTACTAAAAATGTCAACTTAGTATAATGTGTGAAGTCTTATAACTAAGCACATCCTCATTCCCCTCTGGCTGGCTCGGTCTCCATCCAGTACTTCATTTCAATTAAGCATTAGCTAAATGGATTTAACAGCAGCTCTTTGTTTAAATAAGCTGTAGAGAAGCATGTTTCATAACACATCCAGTATACTTAACTGAGTTCAGATTCCATTTTTGAAATTACACCCATGAAGCAAGCACTTTATCTTTTTTGTAATAAAGAAAAACATGTTTACACAGCTCGTGAAGTTAATGTGCTGTTCATGAAAACTTGCATGTTCATTTTTTCTCTGGTAGAGGGATGTCTGTAGGTTTAAATAAACAGTTACAATCTTAAATAGGAGTTTTAGATGAGCTTAAAGTAAGGGGGTTTTAGCTTTAATAAGTGAAAACGAGCATTTTTCATAATATATTGTATTGGCATGCCGACTTTTATGTCTAAGTTGGTTTTGATACCAGCTCACAGACTTGAATGTAGTACAATTTTTTTGTAGTGTGTTCATAGAAAAAATCTGTGTCTATTCTAAATACAGAACTAAAAAGGGAAAATGTGGATAGCACTTCACAGCTGTTCTAGCATTTAAAATACAGATATGTATAGCTACAAGTTATGACCACAAGTTGTCAATATTTACGTCTTAAATATTCAGTGTGCTGTTTGGTTAAAAAAAAAAAAGCTACATACTTGCTAGTTCTCTTGCAATTGCAATGCTATTGAAATGAGTTTAGGTCCAGTAGAACAAACGTGATCTGTTATTGAAGATATACAGAATACTCTAACTTCAATTTTCAGTTCAGCAGTTTTTTGCTTCCCTGGCTAAATGTCCTAGTGTTACAAAAATCACTGCCATATTTTTAATTAATTATCTATCCTTCCCCTCATTAACTGTTAGTTCGAGCTGTTGTGGAATAAAAGTTGTAAAGTATGGTATTTTTGTTAATTATTATTTTTATTTTCCATTCCTAGAATAGTTCCTCTACATTATAAGAGTTAGTCCTTAAGTAGTTTTTTGGGTTTTTTTCACTGAGGAAGTAAGACTTGAACTGAGATCATCTTGAGCTAGTGAAGTTGATAGCACTGTTTGTAAGTGTATGGGCACATGAAATGTAACATAACTTGGATTCTGTTCTCATTTCAGAGCAATATATTTTGCTGCTTACTCAAACTGCAAGGAAAAGTTGAACAATATTTTCAATCCAGATTCTACCCAGGTACACATGATTTCAGCTGGTGTGGCAGGTAAGGATCTGTAACTTTTTAGCTTCATTCTAGAGTCATATCTACAAATGAGAGGTGGCAATAAATGTGGAAAAAACAAAACAAAAAGTTCAGTGATTGAATGATCTCTTTTAGTAGTGGTTACCTTCTTTGGTCTCTCATTAAACAAGCTGTCTGGAGAATATATGTATGAAACTTTGTATTTAGTGTTAATGAAGATCTTTATCTGTGTGTGAACAGTTTTCTAGGAAGGCTTGCATGCCTGCTTTTTCAATTGTAAATTTGTGAAATGTAAAGTGAAAATTTTCAAAACGGTAACTTCACTCTGCATCGTATAAACAACATTGTTTGCACTGAACTCTGGTTTGATGCTTCTTAATCTGTTTCTTTTTCCATCACTTTCTGTTACAGCTTTGTATATCTGACTTATTTTTGTCTTTCTGAAATATGCCTGCAGATATTTGTTTAAATTATATGTAACACTCCCTCCTCCCTTGTTCAAATACCAGTCTGTGTGAAGTTTGCTTTACCACTGAAGTGACATGGAAGAGCAGATTTTCGTAGTTTTCATAGATTTTAGTCTCTGGAAATAAATTCCTATTTTACACCTGCAGTGTAATTTCGGTGTACTTTAGCAGCTACTAATATTTGTTGCTTGGTTTGTTTGTTCTGTGCTTTGGGATTATTACCAAGAGGAGTTAAAGGCACCTGAGCTGAGTTATGGTCATGGACTTTTGCTGGGGAAATCAAAACTTGGGCTGGCCACACTTTGCTTATTGTTGACTGTGTCTTTCCTACACAAAAACAATTTTTCAATTTTTTTTTCTCTATAGGCTATAGACACTTCACAGGTAAATTCTGACAATTTTATGGTAGCCTGTTGAAGTTTCTAATTCCTGTCAAAGTTTACAACCAGTGTATATATATAATGTAAGTACTAGCAATCTGGAATGGACTGCCAAAGGTGATGGCAGAACCATGAATAGGATTAGTTTTCTATTTAATACTTGCTAGTAACCTGATACAAATAGATTTTTACATAGCACAGAAAATTTAAGTGGCATTAGCTTTATGCTTAAATAACACACTGCAATGACAGTTTTCAGTCTTCTTAGAGATGTAAGGAGAGCAGTTCTGTCTTAAATGGGCAAGGTAAGGTGCTCAGATGATGCAGTACTTTTTATCACCTGGAAATGTGTGTTTTCTTTGTAGGTGAACAACATGGGGAATGGTATGGAAGGGCATTTCATGAAAAGTTCATCCTAATTAGTTAATTGCTTCACAGAAAATGAATTGCCTTCAGCTCTTTGTCAAGGGGATAAAACAGGTCTTTAAATTTGGTGGGAGGGGAAGTGTGGGTAATAGAAACAAGTCTATCCTCAATTGAAGGCAACTTGTATTGCAGACAAACAGGGGCTCAGAGTGTTCCTTATCTTTGGAAGTTACCACCCCCATTCTGTAGTGAAAAGAACATTTATGGAGATGTGCTGTAGTGACTTTTCCCTAAGTGCTAGCAGACACAGACTTTAGTTCATCAAGGAGTTCTCTATCTGCTTATTAACTTGCTTACCTTCCAGGAGGTTGGTATTATGTGTTTGTACTTATGACTGCAGGAGTCTGGGGTAAATGTATTTGAGCCTTAATTGCTGTTTGCCTTTTTCACATTTGTATACAAGTTTTAATATTGAACAGCTTTTGTAGCTGTTACTTTTCTCACACTCAGCCAATGACACTGAATGCCCAGTGTGCAGGTTTGCACTACAGGTCACAACTTCCTTTCTCTTTTGAAATGTCTTGGCACTGTGTACTACAGGCATTCTCTGGAAGACCTTTAGAGGAAGGTGCCTTGACAAACAATTTCTCAATAGTCAGTATTGGTGGTATTCTGGTTTCTATGGAAAGGACTGTAGTTAAAATTAACAATGTTTTCTTGGGAACATGCTAACCTTGTTTTGTAATTCTAATATATTTCAGAAAATGCACTTAAACCAGCTATTAACAGTTTTACCTGCAAGGTTTGTATTGCTATATGATGCAAATGAACTTAAGGAAATGGCAAAATAACAGGGACAAGATTGAATGTGAGCTCTTAATTGGCTGACTTAAACAGGTTAACACAGAAGATCACCATATTTGCTTTGGAACTTAAGGTTTCAAAATTGGCAAGGTGGATAAACGCTTCTGATAATTAGCAAAAATAATCAGTATTGGTTTTTTCTTTTGCAGCTGCCATTGCTTTCACTATGGAATTGAGTAACTCTGTCTTACATGAGGGGTTTTTATTGTTGGCTTTTTTTTGGATATGACCTTCCTGTTACGTGACAGTTTCTAATACCTAATGAGCATGAGGTGGTGTTTGTATTTAAAGCTTTTCCTGTAGGCTGCACAATATAATAATGAGGCAAAAATACAGTTTAAAAAATCTGTAATGTTTTTGAAAGTAGTGAACTTTAGTCCACCAAATACTGTTTACTTGTATCATATGTTAAATACGTAAGTATCCCAGGCTAGGCTGATGTCATTGTTAAATAAGGACTATTTTATGCACATGGCATTTTTGGGAGTGAGAAGCTGAGGTATGGTATTTTAAGTGTTTTTGTTTGGTTTTAGGCCTGATTCTTCCTTCTTAAGATAAAACATGTATCTTTGGTTTTATTAAGATTCTTTAGTAAGTTTGTTTTATCCCAAGGAGGATGAATTATGCTACATACTAGTAACCGATGCCTTATGCAATTAGAAATTAATGTTTTTATCTTGCGGTGTGCTAGCTTCCTGCATATAATTCACATCACCTTCATACCTAAAATATCTGTGTATTGACACGAAGAAGTACTCTGCAATCTTCTGCTTAATACTTGGCATATCACACAGTTCTCTTTTTGCAAACTTGGACAGTGAATATATCTGAAGCATACTAAAAGAATGAGAACATTTGCTTGTGTGAAGATAGCTTATCTCTGTATATGTCCAAATTTGGCTAAATTCTCAGATTCATTGTAAGCTCTGCCTTCTCATTACACTTACTCAACCTCTTTTGCCACAGAGAATGAAAACTGTAGAGAACTGAATGAGATACTTGATTCCTGTATGGCTTTCTGATTTGTCTGTTGATTCATAGCCTCATTCAGACAACATGGTTGCAAATCTGCTGCAAAACTACTTTGCCTTGTATGCTATTGCTGTTCTTTCTAGAACTCTACTGGCAAACCAACCCAAATGTAGATTTTTTTTTTTATTTTTATCTTTTTTTATCATTAAAAAAAAATTGGGACCACTGTATTACTTACAGAAATATACTCTACTTTTGTAACTTTTTAGTAGTACGTACACAGTTACTTAATAGCAAATAAAAAGCATGTTTAGTTCATTGATTACTGATACTAGAAAGTTTGTTCATAAGGCATCTGTCTTGCTTTTTAAAAGTCCTCAGACATGGCTAGCTTTTTTTGAATGATATTTGGAGGGGAATGGGAAAGAAGGAGGGTGCACTTGTAAATTTACTATATAGGTAAGTATTTGGAGATAGAAAATTGAACTGCTGCAAATGAGCAGAAATTTCAGTACTCAGTGCATTTTACACAACTATTTTAATATCTGTGGCCTGTTCTGATTATTTTTCTTTCTTTTTTTCCTAAACTTGTACCTGAAAACAGTTAGATCTCACAATAACTAATTCACAAATCCTTCCAATGGGATTCGATTTGTACACATGTGTCTGATGAGGTCACTGCTTGTTGTTATGATACAGAAAAGCCTGTGTCTATTTTAGGCATTTACTGTACATTTCTCCCGTGAAAAGAGTGAGATCGTGTCATCTCATGCTCCCCATCCGCAGGTCACTCCTGCAGAAATATGGACTAACTTAAACCTCGTGAGTACTGAACTGAGCGTCTCTTGCAGCCTCTAGTGTAAGAACCACACATTGGGTTTGTAATATTTATTAAATAAACAAAATAAGGGGAATTCACTTTCATTTTCTTGAGCTCAGATGATGTGCATTGTGCAAAGACATCACTTCTCCTTAACTCTGTTAAGAGTTATTTTTTTCTGTGCAGTTCAGGGCAAGGTGGAAAATGCCTCTCACTGATAGCTGCTACTTTACCTAGCTCTGGCTAATTGGAAGTCCTTACTGGGTTAAACAAGGCCTTTTGTTTTTTGGGTTTTTTTTAGTGTCCCAGAGCTGCCTTTAAAATGCTGCAGCTGATATTCTGTGTTGTCACATTATTTCAAAGACCTCTTTTCTTTTTCTTTTTTAGTATGTAGATAATCTTCTTTCTGTCTCTCTGTTTTCTTTTGGTTTGTTTTTATTTTACTACTTTGGATTTTTAATTCAGCATTCCATGTTCACATGCGTCTGTATCAATTACATTGGCTTCTAGATTAAACACCCCCCCTAACCTTCGAAATATGATGCATAATAGGAATACCTGGGATCTTACCTGTCAGTAGCTGGTATAGCTGCAAAAGTAGATTGAGAAAATTCTTTCCATCTGAAACAGGGATACAATTTTATAGACGAAAATAAAAGAGAAGTGCAGAAGTTTCTGGTATTGCCAGATTGATCTACCCTTCTTACGAATCTGGATTTTTTCTTGAGGGTGCAACACATTGATAAGCATTATAAAGTTTGCTGAGACTTCTAAAAAGAAAGAGGGAACAATTGTTAGAACTTCATAGTAGTTGTGGAAAGCCCCCCATCTTTATTTTTTAACAAGTACTTTTGCTACAGATTTTCTGTATTTAAAAAGAAAAGCTTATCTTATCAAAATCCCAAACTGTGTTTCATGTTTTGGAGTGCTCTCCCTGGTGTCAGCATCACTCAGCTCGTAATTTATTTTGCTTCTTACACTAGCTGTATTTTTCTAAATTACCTGTAGTAATTGAGCTGTAGTAATTTCATCTTGACACCTGAATTATTGAAGACTCTTTAATTTGAAAGCTTTGGTTTGAACTGTCACGCAGTTCAGACTCACGACAGCCCTAGGGGAAAAAACCGGCTATGTTGCTAAGTGTCTGATGCTACTGTTAGGAGTGCTGTGCTTCAGTAACGTTCAGAGCAACCCAGGGAGTGTAAGTTCAGACAAAATGGCTGTGTCCTGTGCCAACCACCCTGCACTGGCAGTTTCCAATGTACTCTTCCCAGCCTGCCTAGAAGTATCAGGTTGCTGTGGGTGAATAGTCACTACTGCCACTCAGACTCTGCCTCCGATCTCACCTACGTGTTTCCTGCTCCAGATTTAGGATCTACAGAGACTGCTTTTTTGGGGTTGAGTAGGAAGGAGAAAGGGCTGAGCAGATAATACTGTACCATACAGCCTAGCAGTAATGAAATTCCAAAGCATGCAACTTAAATAGGAATGCAAAAGATTTTTTGGTCTTGTTCACTGGTAATTAAGAACTAGGAGAGACTTAGAACTAATTTATTTATTTTTAGAGAGAAGCCTCTCCTGGAAAATGTGTTGGTAGGGGAATTTAGTAATTTTTCCCCACCTTATTTCAAAGCCTTTGTTGCAGTCCTGTGCATTCTTAGTGCCCTTCACTGCACTGTAGAGATGGAAAGATTCTAATTTGAAATAACAGAAAATTAAAGGTTTTTTTAGGGCTAGTATAAAGAAATAAATAATGCAAGAACAAATTTTCCTTTCAGTTTAGTTCAACCCAGAGTCAAGTGCTGTTGGAATCGGAGTTTCTATGGCATCAAGTTACAGGTCAGAAGAGCTCTGGCTAGTTGAACTACAGAAGGTTTTTTGCAGGTGTGGTATGTTTTAAAAACATCTTGTGCCTTGTTATGGCAGAGTAGTTTCCTGGTGCTTTGAGTTTTTACATAATTCTTTACCTACATGAAATGCAGATATAAAACACGTTTGACTTATTAGGGTTTCAGTCCATCGTGTGAAGGGCTATATATGTACATAACCATAGAAAAAAATGAGTAGTGCATCCAAAAAAGAAGCCAACTCCAAACCTTTATTATCTACCACAGGAAGTTTTTTAGTTAAGAGGCTTGAGTCAGTCTAAAATCAGAAGATTAAGCTGAAATCTCTAATCTGATTTTGCTATTTTGCCACAGAAATAGAGATAAATCTTAGTAGCTGCTAAATCTTGTAGTTTGTCTTCAGAACTGTAACTGGAAATCATAATGGCCTATTTAAGAATAGGGGGTGGGTATAGAACAAACCTTAAAACAGTTAAGATCCCCTGGCATTTCTCTGAGTATTGCAGTCATTTGTGTGCAATGTAAACTTAGATTGTGATTGAACAGAAGTTAACATGTATGCAAGCAGTTCTGCTAAATATATATATGTAAGCTGTTAATGATCTCCATAAACAAGCTTATCAATAGCCTGTTTGTTGTATAACTATTGTGCACCAGATATGCACTGAACAAGGTAACTCTTTGTGGCTTTCCCACACCCACAACCCCAGTCCATTCCCTTGCAAGAGGGCAGCATGTCTTTGTAGTGATATACAAGTGATGTGTGTCACTGAGAAAGCAAGTGTCTAAATTTATCATCTCTTGCCTGGCCATGTTCCAGCTCTTCCCTTTTCCTCTTCTCTCCTGCAGACATGACACCTCATTAATGGTGCATGTGTGATATTACAACTCTAGATGGTTTTTTATTTTACTTTTTTTTTTCAGAGCTGCCTTTCACTCTGCTCTTTTTCTCTCCACGGTTGTGCAGAAGTAAGAGTGATTCTTACTTCTTTTTTTTGGGTTTTTGTTTTGTTTTTAATGTTTCCTTTTCTCTTTTTCTTCCTTTTCTTTTCCTTTAGTGTACTGTAAATCAAAGCTTTAACCCTTAGCCCTTATGCAAGCCTGAATAGTTGCTGTCTATCTGGATAGTTAGAAGTCATACTATTTACTTTAACAATTTAAACACTCATATGCTTGTAAAAGTATTCCTAGGGCAACCAACAATCTCTGCTTTGAATACTAAATAAAATGTTAGCACTCAAATTTAACTGCTCTTTATAGTTCAGTATTAAAAGGTCTCTTAACTTACAGTAATACGTGCCTTTTAACTGCACCAAAAGTAGCATTTATTCAGTCTGCATGCTTTTAAACTCGGATTGTATTTCAGGTAGCAAATTAAATTGACACAATGTTTTATACCATGTCAAATTGCTGTAGTTGTATCTGCAATGCATTCTTATAGATATGTTTGTCAAATTGGCTAATATTAGTCTAGCTAGCTTTGCTGTTCTATGAAGTCAAAACAGGGTTGGTATGAGTAGATAGGCAGAGAAATGTACACAATTGGGCTTATTTTATATGGGGTGTCTCTTGCTAACAATCAAAGTTACTCAATGTAAAATTAAAAAATAAGCTAAATGTTTATTGGCTGTATGAATTCTTAAAATATCAGTAAAGGGCTACAATGGGTACTTTCTATAAATCAGTATAGTCCGAGTTTTTGCATCCACTGTACCTTACTGTGTGTGTTTCAAACTTAGATGCAGTTGCTCTTGTGATACTATCACATCTAACTTTTCTTTTTAAATATTTTTAGGTTTTACTGCGATCACAACAACTAATCCCATTTGGCTAGTAAAGACACGATTACAGCTTGATGCAAGGTATAGTGACAGTGGGAAATCTTACTGCTGTAATAAGATTTTGCTTAAAAATTGTGAATTGGTTCTGCATCCCAAAATGGAATGATTCTTTAAGTATCCAACATTTTGAATTAGAAATTGATGCTGATCTATTTACAAGTTACAATATCGTTTCTCTGTTTTAATCTCTGTGTTCCATGGCTTGTTTGAGACACTATAGTAGGCTGACCAGCAAATTTGGAGCGAATTACAAGGTTAACAATCTCATAAAAATAAAGTTATACCAATTGTGTGCTTACATTTTACTTCAGTAATACATTCTCTTTGTTTTTAGCTGTTGAACTAAGCATTCCTGAAATAAAGATTTAAGTATTTTAGCAAAAGTTTAGTAAAATACCTGAAACATCCTGTCTTTCATTTTTTTTACGCACAATGAGCTCTAGCCTATAAAAAGGGGAAGACTGCTTTTATGGATTGAAACACAAGAGTTGTCCTAATATGTGATAGTCAAGAGAAGTTGTTTGGACTTACTACAGAATCAATTACAGAAACTGTTATTACAAAACTTGTAATGAAGTGGAATTTTATGCAAACAGGGAGGAAGAAAGACCTTTACATTCCCATCTATCTAAAACTATAGGCATAGACTAATAGGATGCAATGGTCTCAATGTGACCGTCTTGTACATTTTATAGACTTTCTTACTGAAAACTTTGCATGCAATATAAAACTCTTGCTTCAGCCATCCTAAATACATTAATGAGCCACATTCTTATTTTGGAAATCTATTGGACTTTGTATATTAAGTGCTTATTAGCATTTTGCCTCTTAGCAGGCATATTGTCAGCTGCAAGGTAGCCATAGGAAATATATCCCAGAATTAGTTTTACTGTGAGATATTTTTTTTGACAATGCCATCATATGATTGGGGTGATAATTCCATGACTAATTCTAAGGGGTTTTTGGTGCTATGTGCAACATGATGGCATCTTGTGCCCCTGCTTCTTTTTTACCAATTAATCAGCTAAATTGCTTAACCTATAAGGCTTTAGGGAAATCAGGAAAAATTATGGATGTCTTGTGCACATTTCTGTACATTATATCAAGCACATTTGGGGTCACCTGTCCCAGCTGTGTCCCCTCCCAACTTCTTGTGCATCCCTAGCCTACTTGCTCGTGGGGTGGTGAGAGAGACAGAAAAGGCCTTGACTTTGTGTAAGCACCGCTCAGCAATAATGAAAACATCTCAGTATTATCAACACTGTTTTCAGCAGAAATCCAAAATGCAGCCCCATGCTAGCTACTGTGAAGAACGTTAACTCTAGCCCAGCCAAACCCAGCACAGCAGCTGCGTGCCCACTCTCTCTTGTGCTTGGGACCTTGTTTCATTGCTGTCTGACACTGCAGGCTCTGACCATCAGGACTTAAATTCTGCCATTGAGTGATGCTTCATTGCTACTTACCCAATAGCTGCTGCTACTGTCTGTCTTGCTTTGACAGTATCCGTTTGAGTTACCATAACTACTTACAAGGTTATTTGCTGTTTTGTGCTGTGACTTGCTCACTCAGGAGACCTCTGCTGGCAGAACCCATGTGCTTCAAGTGCTTGCACTCGCTGCTGCAGTCCAGCATATTTTATGTACACTTGTAATTGTTTTGCATAGCTCTGTAGGGTATGCTAAGTATTTCAATATGCACAACTCCATTCAGTAAGCAAACTAAAAATGGGAAAAGAATCTGTTTACCTTATATTGCTTGATACAGTCATGTCTAATGAGCATTTGCCTTGACACCAGCAGTGGCTTAGTTAAATCAAATAGCTACCTGTGTTGTATTGGTTGTTGTGCTTCCTTTGGATGTGTTTGTTGTTTGCTGATAGCTGTGATGCTGTGAAGCCTGCTGTTTGAACTCTTAGCCACTGTAACTACCATGCTGCGGAGCTCTTTATTTCAGGCAAAATTTAGGGGGAATTCACTGTCATTATGCAGAAGGAAATGGTCATTTTTTTAATGAGTCACTGACATCGATAGTTCATTTGCGTGTGTTTTCAAGCAATTTAGTCCTTTATTCTGTAAGACTTGGGAAGGCCTACGTGATACTTTTTTTTTAGTCACCATGTGAAGTTTGGCTTGCATTCAGTTTAACGTTTTACCTGTGTTTAGTGCTGAAGGCCTTTGAGACTTTCACTTCAAGTTCTGTGTGTTCTTAAATGTGTCTAAATTGGAGCCCCTCAGCATCAGTGTGAGATGTTTCCTAAGTCCTCTTGTCACTCCAGCCGAACTGTTTAATTATTTTCCCATCTCATGTTGCACCAGCTTGATGTCTGTCTTCTCTCCTTTTTAGGAATCGTGGAGAAAAGCGAATGAGTGCTTTTGAATGTGTCCAAAAAGTTTATCGATCAGATGGTATTAAAGGCTTTTACAGAGGAATGTCAGCATCTTATGCAGGCATATCTGAGACTGTTATTCATTTTGTTATTTATGAGAGTATTAAGAGAAAACTGCTGGAGTATAAGACTGCTTCTGCCATGGACAATGAGGATGAATCGGCAAAAGAAGCTTCGGACTTTGTTGGAATGATGATGGCTGCTGCCACTTCCAAAACCTGTGCAACATCGATAGCATATCCCCATGGTAAGTGGGGCATGTACAGCTGAGTCTGAATGAGACTGCTCAAAGGGAATCTTTTCAGTAGGATTGGTAGCAGACTTTGGCTCACTTGTCCAAGAACTATTTCTTTGCCTAAAGCTTCTCACGTCAGATTCAGCAAATCAACGTGACCATAGTATTCAGAAATTGAAGTATTGTTCAATGACCTCTTAGGCAATGTTTGTTTTTCCAGAGGATTTGTCGGGGTGTGGGAATCTCTATATACTCAACGATTTCATGTAATTTGCCAGCAAGTTCTTATTCCCCTTCTAGGAAAACAGGCTGTGTAGTTTGGTTTTCAGTTGCAATTAATTGTCCTGCAAAGCAGTTGTGTATACTTGAAGTTTGTTAATGGACTGAGTACTCCATTAGTGACAACTTCCAAGCTAAAACAAGCCCAAACAACAGTCATCTTCTGTATTTTAACTAAGCAAATGAACTTTCCGTGCTTAGTTAGATATCTAATACTGAAAAAAATTTAACTTGTTTTCTTCCATATGTACTTGCTTTGCTTCTCTGTTTGTCTTCCTCCTCCTTTTCTAAAGAGGAGTTCTGAGATGGAGAGCTTGGTGAGGGAGAGAGGCTGCATTTTAATGTAAAATCACTAATTGCTTTCTAGGAAAGGTAATGAAAAGTGGTGAATGTAACCACATGTGATTTTCTTTGTACAGAGGTTGTACGAACAAGACTAAGAGAAGAGGGAACAAAATACAGATCTTTCTTCCAGACACTATCTTTGCTTGTGCGAGAAGAAGGGTATCCGTCTCTCTACCGAGGTTTAACCACGCATCTGATCAGACAGATTCCAAACACGGCTATCATGATGTCAACCTATGAAGTGGTAGTCTACTTGCTGGAGGGATAGCAACGTCACAAGATTTCCTAGGAGATGGTGAAAGACCGAAAGACTGGAGTGGACCACGCTGAATGTCAATGCCAATGTGGTGGGCAAAAGGAAATTTTTACCAGGAATATGCAACTATGGACAAAACAGAAGGTTGACTGTGGGCAACTATGAATAATTCTGCTGCCTTATTGTATGGTCTCTTGGCAATGTGACAAAATGGGAACTGTCCCTTAAGGAATGCCTTTATACATCTCTTAATTTGAAATTGTTATTTTCTTTTCATGTGTTAATCTAGACAGGGCCATTCAATCATCTTCAGAGACCTGAGTGAGAGTAGGAGGCATAAAATATATTCTTCATCAGCCTTATTCACTTCTCTTAGTGATTGCTCTCAACTACATCTTTTTTGTTCTGATTTACTGCACAGTAACCTGATGGAAGAATGGGAAATACAGTACTTTCATAAATTCCCATGCCTGAAACTTAGATTCAGTTGCTCTGAAGATTCATAAAGAGGCTGAGGTAGTAGTTAGTGTGTAAAGTTTTCCATGTTGCTACCTCAAGACAAAATATGGTGCAGGGACCCCGAACAGAATTTTCTTCACTACAAAAGGTGATATTTGGTTTTGTTTGGATTTTTTTAAGTTTGAGCAGTGTTGTAGTTAGTGAGAGAGGATCTCATTGTTGAACTCTTTCAGGTTATCAATCTGTTCATATTGGTGTATGTGGATTTCTAGTTCTGTTGCATCATCATTTTTCTTTTCTGGAACTTTCCTTCCTTAAGTAAGAGACCTATGAAATGTTCCCCTGTATCATTAGTTTTCCTTGCCAAACCATCAGGTCACTTACACAGCTAATGAAGAACTTGCTGAATGCTACTTTGTAGCCTTTTTAAGGATTCTTCATGTGTTGAGAAATCTCTAGTCCAGCCTACTATTTGTGAAGACAGGATTCACTCAAATAGTTTCATGCTACGTAAGAACAAGCTGTATTACCCTAAAATATCAGGCAAATCCTGACTACAGTTATCAGTATCTATATGAGAGTATGGGGGGAGAACACGCATTGTCATGGCTAAGGTGACCAGAAAACAGTTGAAGTTGTGATAGATCTTATCAGTGCAGACAGCCTCTGTGCAGAATGATGGAGAAAACTGTAACTGAGATTTTCTTGAAAGAGTTCCCCTTGATAATTGCTGTATCACTACTTCCAACTTGAGCCTGTGTACTGACCTGCAGCTGACAGAATAACCTTGTCCTCCAAATTGTCTGAATATTCAGGCATTGTTTTGTTCAGTTGCAAAACAAGGTGTTGCGTTCAACAGTGAGGCTTCGTTAGTTTATTCTGTCATCATTTATGGGGTTTTTCAAAACCATACAGCTGGAGTGTCAAAATCAGAAGTTTACTGTTACAAGAACTTGTACAGATTTCCAAACAGGTGTCTTATCTGCACTTCAAGTACTTCTCAGTCTGCATTCAAGATCCTTGAGTAAGGTGATCATTATAAATTGGGGCAATAGCTTTCTACATATAAATGCTGCTACACTGGTGTGGACAGAACTGTGCTATCAACTCTTCCAGTGTGGTACTTCAGTTACTGTGCGTTGTGTGCAATGGCTTTATTTTATGAATGACTCCTTAAGCACTTTGTGGCCTTCTTATGGCTTATGACCTTTCTTCCTATTACTGGTTATCTGTAGTCAAACCGTATTCAAAACATGCAGTTTAGTTTTAAACAAAGCATGTGGTTTGATTTCTGCGTAAGCTGTGCAGGATAAAACGTTTTATGCTGTAGATCCATAGCAGCATCTCTGTTGCAATAGTTCTGTAGGCTGTATGTGAAAGCTCAGAGCTTACAGAACAAGCAGTCTGTGTTTTTCTCATTTGCTTTCCTTTATTTTGACCCTTGTCAAACTGTTCTTCATGCAATGTCAACGTATTCAAGTGTTTCATGTAATTCTCTGTACTAATTGCTCATCCTCCTCAAAGCCACCTAGGGTTTGTACAGCAACCTTCAGTGGAGGCTTAGCTGTATTGACTTCCTTCTCCTTGGAAAATGGTATCTTACCTTTTTAAATACAAATAACATGGGCTGTGATGTGACCAAAGGTGAACTTCATTGTTGTAAAGAAAGGAGGGGAGTGCTTAAATGTGTGATCTAAAGTGGGCTTTTTCTAGTGATCTCTCTAGGAAAAGTCTGAAGTATTCATGACTTAGGTCAAAGTCTTGCTGTGATGCTGTTATTCAGGTAACTAAGTGCAGGAATAGCTGCTTCCTGTAACTTTTGTTCTGTAGAAAGCAGATTACTCTTCAGGCTATCCAGATTATTCAGTCATAGCCAAAATTTAAATTGACAAATACAATATTCAGCTTTGGAGTTCATGAATACAGTTAACCCTTGGATTAGCCTAGGCTTCATGAGAGTTACTCTCCTCTGTTTATTAGATATGTTCCCCCTTGGTTACATGCTCATCTCCCATTAATTCACAGGGTAGTCTGTGTGTGCCTTGACTGGGGGAAAACAGACACACTGGAATTGATAAGTAAAAAACGTTAACAAGGACAAATGAATATGGGAGGCAACAGTTAAAAACAGACAATCAGCTTATTATTCCACCTTTTAAAAGGGTGTTTAGGCAATGTTTTGAACTTCAGGAGTGATCTTCTTTTGGACTTGCTTTACATGACAAATCCTAAACCCAAAGTTTCTTTGGATTTTTTGTTGTTTTAAACTACCGGTACATACAAAGTTACCTCTGAAATATTTCCCAAAGATCTTTAAATTATTTATATAGTTTTCTTGATATTTATTATAAAAACTCAAAGGGAATAAGGAGATGCTACATTCAGTAATATCTTTAACCACAGAACTGAAAGGAGTGCATTTAAACTTCCTTGTAACCGAGACAGTCATCTTGATTTCGATTTGAATGTGGTGCATTTGTCACACTTCTCTGTGCTAGAGACAAAGGTCTTAGATGTCTGAAAACCTGAGTAATTAGTTAGTTTCCTTTTATTTCGCTTGCCTAGGTGAAACTTGAAATGTTACTGCAAGCTGTTTATTTAGACTCGGCACCCAGTTAGATTTGGGAAGCACTGTGAGGCTGCAGTTCCCTAACCAGTCAAAAGATGGCACTGGAGCACGCGTTCATCAGAGGGAAAGGGGCTCCTCTGCCAGGGCCTGGCGGTGTGCACTGGTGTCACTGGCATATTGGGGGGACACGACCAGGTGGCCCGAATTTGGAAAGCCATAAAAAAAAATATATTGCAGTGAATGCAGTCACATTTCTCAGCCCCTTTGTTATCCGTTCAGTCCCTGTAGAGCTGTGTAAAAAGGAGTGAGTTGTGGTGTGTTGCAGAGGGCTGAAGCTCTGCTTTAAGCTGACTGATAGATCTGATGTTTCTGTCTGAATTTCTGATCTGCTAGCCTTTATTATTTTAAGTAGGTTTACACTAGGGGTTTATGGAGGTTTTTTGTTACTTTAATTGTAACCAAAACATCAACCAGTCCACTTGTATATTGACATTGCACCTATCTAGTTCCCTGTTTACATAATGCACTCCATATGTTTCCTTTCTGATTGAGATGTTTGTTAATGACAGTTTCTGCTATTGTTTTTGTTCTTATAATGATATTTGTAACATTCCTTGGACTGTAGCATTTTAAAAGAACCCTTCCAGAGACAAAAAAATTGGAGAGTCTTTATAAATGTTGCTTTCTGTTTAAACTGTTTAAATTCAGAAAACAAGCTGAACACTGAAGTGTGCCTAGGTAAACATTCTACTTTTTTCAACTTTTCTGTCTGTTAAGACTCAGTTATGTAAATTTTCAGTTCTATTTAAGAGAGTCTGCCTACCCTGCATATGTGAACATAATTGTGCCCTTGGAGTCCTAGCTAAACACTCACAAATGACAGTTTGAGAATACTTCAGCGCTCATGTGAGGTTTGCTATTATTCTTGCATACATGTAGTTGGCTGTAAACTATGTGCATTTACTCTGTATTTATATAGTTAACTTTTTTTGTTCAGATTGCTTTAAAGTTCAAAGCAAATTAAAATGATGTGCTTCTATTCGAATGTTGCCTTCTGTGCTAAACTGTACATTATTTTTAACCTTTTAATTTTTCTATTATTGATACATACCAGTGCCTGGACAGTTGTGATTAAAAATGAGCGATTCATTAGGAGATCCCAGTGAATCATTTTGTCTTGTGCTATTTTATAGTAGCTGAAAAGAATGTATCTGTATTGTACCTATAATACGTTATTTTTGGAGGAGTTCAAGGGTGACTTAAACTAGGTGGATGTGTTCTTGCAGCTGGGTTTGAATAGTTACCTCTGCAGAACAAAGTGTTACTATCTGCCAACTGAAATTCAGTAACTAGTGATCAGAAAGCATGTGTCCAGTTAAAGTGCCATCTAGCACAAACCACTGCTGACAAAAATGAAGGGCGGTAATTCCTTAAAATGTTCAGACTTAATTGCATGTGCAGCTATAACCAAGTCCTTGTATCTGAAACATGATGAGGTATGATTTCTCTTAGCAGTAAGTGTTTGATCTGAAGTCTGTCCTCAGAACTTCCTCAGAAATCATCCTGCAAATGTATATGTAGGTTTTGACTGGTGCTCGTGTGCTGCATTTTTCCCTGTCAGTGTGCATTCTGGAACTGAATCCTTTGCAGCCTTTAATATGGAGCCAGGCTTGATGTCTGATTTGATTCTTTCAGCTATTCAGAACTACTTCAAAACTTGCATTAAAACAGCACATCTGTAATGATAATTCTTTTTTCTTTCCTTTCAGTTGGTGTTAACGTGAATTGACCTACCTTGCTCTGCTTCTGAGACTTTCTGGCTTCCAGGTCAGCCAGGCTCAGAGGTGATCAGTGTTCTGGAATCAGTACAGGCAACCAGTGTGCTTGTCTGACACATCTGAAATTATGCCTCTAACTGGATAATTGTAATTGTCTGTAATTGATCTTTAACTCTGTGTAAGAGGCACATTGGCAGGGTAGAACTCAGGTTAAGTGTTTGAGGATGTTTTGACATTTGTGCTGCTTTACAACTCTTTCTGCTGGAGGGGTTGTATTAAGCTTGCCCTGGACAAGAAGCAGGTATATAAAATGAAGGTATATTTAAAGACCTAGCTGAGTTATGGCTTGGCATTAATGCAGTAGTGTAGTCTGACTTAGATGCAACCTAAAAGCATGTGAGGTTTAACAATGATCTCTTTCACAAAGGAAAGCCCTTGAATTTGATAATGCACTTAACACTTAAAAAAAAAAAAGTACTTCTGAAGACAAATGCCTTTCTGATCTTGTGTGCTGTTGCCAGCCAGCATGCTTTGTGCTGACTCAGAACATCATTATCTTCCTGCACAGCTTCTGTCAAAGGCAGGAAATGTCAAGGCAAGAATCTAGTTCTCATGAGTACATTGATGCAAAAAAAAGGTGTATTGAACTGTGGAAGATATATTGGAGAGGAGGAGCTTCTGCTTTTATAGATGTAATATTTCAAGGGATGTTCTTAAGAGTGGTTTCACTAATGCAAAGATACTTGTTAATGATAGAACTGTGTGAGGTTAACTAGAAGCTCTCAGACAGCTCCAGATGGTAAAACTCACTGCTACTTCTGGGTAGATTTCTATGTAAGGGAGAGTTTCCTCCCCTACCTGTGGCTGTTTAGAAGTAGGTAGCTTTTCCTAATCCTGCTTCTGCAGCAGACGCTTGGGATGGGACTGAGGATGTAAATGTTAAATTGTCTGGAGTATAAACAAAATTCAAAGCAGTCTGTTAGGAGACTTCAACATCCACCCCAAATTGTTAAAACAGGTATGCAATCTGGAAGTGTGGTGGAAAATATTTTAAGGATTCTGTTAACTTAGGGCTGTCACTATATACTTAGAGACTAGATAATGTAGAACCAGTATTTAAAAGGGAGAACAATTAAATGAGGAAACTGCAGACTTGTGTCTGTAGCAAGCAGAGCTCTTAGTACATCCCTCTTCTGCAAAGTTATAGACATAAAGGTAACACAAGAATTGATGATGTTAAAATAAGCTGCTGGTTATTTGTGATCATCTGTATTTTAGATGAAGTAAATGCAGGAGATCCAGTCCATATGTATTTTTGTGAAACTACATGATAAGGAGCCACAAAGGAAATATCTAAATTAGTCTATTGTGGGTAAGGTCTTGGCTAAAGAGAAAGTGTTTTGTAATGAGAACTGTTGAATTGGTGGTGAATACTACAAGTACCTGATGACCTCTGAAGACTTTTTCCAGAACTGGTCTGGGCATTGTATTTAATACATCTGTCAATGGTTTTGGCAGAAAGACTTGGGCTACGTTGGTGTCATTTGTGGATGATCTATTTAAAAAAAATTGCAGTACACTAAGTTTTGAATCTGATCTTTAAAAAAAGATTGCTTTGGCAGAGTAAGATTAAATAACATAGTTAGTTAGAAAATACTAATGAGAATTTTTGCTATGGGTTGGGAGTATCAATTCCTCAGTTGGAAAGGAGAGAAGAAAAAAAAACTCCAGGTATAGTCTGTTCAATAATGATTGCTGTTACCTATTTAAAGAAAAAAAAATTAAAAATTTACAGTTCCTAGGATGCTAAAGGGAAGCATAAACAGCACTGTGTACAGATTTTGGGTTGACTTAACTTGGGATACATGCACAGCTCTGGTTCATCACAGCTATAAAAAAGAGAAGGTTATAAAAGGGTAGGGTAGGGAAGGTACAGAAGGGTAGGGTAGGGTAGGGAAGGTACAGAAGGAAAATCCAGCACTTCCAAGGTGACATCTAACTCGGCCTGTATGCAATCTGTATATGTAGTGAGGGAAAGTTTCTGCATTAAGCAAGGATTTGGGAATATTGAGTGAGGGGTGAGTGGGAGACTTGTAAAGGGAACTTGTGGGTGAGAAACTGACCTTTCCAAGTTACAGGTAAAGAATTTCTCTGGAAAGCAAAAATCTGGAAGTTACTTAGACACATCTGAGTTAAAGCAAGAGTAAGTAGTGTCCTTGACATAACAAGAAACATGTAAAACCAGACCAGAAGGAATGAGAAGGAAACAGTTTCAGTCTATTTTTACTATTGTTTTCATGATCTGAAGTTAGATGTATAACAATATTTTTAATATATGGAAAAAGTGGTTTCCTTTGCCAGCAATTCTCACCTAAGGGAATAGAGCAAGTACAAAAATAAAGCTTGTACCAAGTGCAGCCTTAAAGAATTTTCATCCCAGTTTAGCTGTGCCAGATTCTTCCATTGAGAAGCTCATAATATGAATACTTTTCAGGGGCACATCTGGCTTTGTGCTGTCTCTAGCTCCTCAACATCTCATGAAGAATGTCCAGTAGAAACGATTCTGTGCATTCAGATTGTCCTTCTCTAGAGAGAAAAG
This sequence comes from Aegotheles bennettii, assembly GCA_013398125.1. NCBI lineage: Eukaryota > Metazoa > Chordata > Aves > Caprimulgiformes > Aegothelidae > Aegotheles > Aegotheles bennettii. The sequence goes on along the minus strand of VZRW01011431.1, from coordinate 37,905 downwards.
ACCAGTCCTCATAGGACTGTTCAGTATTCACTCAGGGTAGACTTTGGCTAAAATGAGTATCAGTGAGAGCCTTGTGGGTACAGATGCTGAAGGAAGAGCACACCTCTCTTCAGTTTCTCTAGTTCATCCTTTGGCTAGAAAAGGGAAGTGAACGCTGAGAAAAGTAACAACTTGGTTCTTACTAAGGAATCCCAGTAAGTGTGAATCTCTTCTCAGAGGTCAGATATTCTGCAAGGAAATCTGTGAGAAGTCACAATGGATTTCCCTAGGCATTCCCTTTTTCAGCCATATCCAGGAGTAAGGTTTTCTGGGGAAGAAACAGGGTTCCTTCCTCATGCTCTGGAAATAGCTAAAGACATGTATCCTGTTGTTACTCCTTTCACTCTCCACAAGTACTGTTTCCTACAGAAAATTCTTACTCATGTGAAGATAACTTTTTTCCTCTGGCTGCCACAGACAGCCAAGTGGAATTTGTTTCTAAGCTGGTAAATTTTCATGATAGTTCTAAGGTGCTTTCATTCTGTCATTCCTGGAGGTATTTGTTTCCCTTCTGTCTCTTCTGAAACGTAACTATCAGTAAAAGTTTACAGAGTTTATGTTGCTTTGATCTGCCACTACACATGTGTCCTGGCATTCACAGCAATTGAATGACTTGCAAGCTGCTGTGGGGAGCTCCAGCTGGATTCATGCTGGATATGTTTAAAAGCTTGGGAATATGGTTTGAATTACTTGAAACAAGAATGAGCTATTATCATTCACACATTTTCCTAAGAGACCAGTCGAGGTAAAATACTGAAAAAAGCCAACCATCCAGCTATGCTCGTAGGGTGGTCCAATATTATTCTGTAATTCATTCAGACAATAGACAAAGATTTAAGTGCTTTCTTTGCAATACCGAAAAAATCACAAAACCAGTATAAAAAATATTGACCTTTCCCCATTAGAGAGAAGAATGTCTGCCCTAGTCCCTGTTATAAACTGAGGGGACTGTTGCCAAAACTTTATAGCTTGGATGTAAATGGAATATCACCTCTGGAGCAACAGCAGCTTAGAGTTGTTAAAACCACACACACTGAAATGCCTTAACCACACAGGGGTGAACCAGTTGCAGTGTGCAGTTCCCCATAGGTCAGTTCAGCCAGAACTATACTTCCTCCCCAGCACCTTCTTTCCCAGGATAAAAAATTGTTTCCTTATGGCAGGGCAGGGACACCAGAGCGTTCCTCAGACATGATGGGGTGTTTCTGTGGGACAGCATTCTGATAATTCTCAGAATCTGAGCTTTTTCTCTTGGGCTGTTGCTTATCTTACCCTTCCCCCCTCCCTGAAAAGGTGTTCAGAATTAATTTGGGAGCATGAGATTTTTAGAGATGACAGACATGAAAAGACACTGAAAGATAAGTAGAAGTATGAAGGGTTTGGCTTACTGGAAAAGAACAAAAGACATAACCACCACTCCTTCCCAAATATCTCCAGAAAGACAAATCTTAGAGAAGCATAGAGCTTTATTCCTCCCTAGCTGGCAACATGTGGTGGCAGTATCTGCCAAGCTTTCTGTTCCTTCCTAAAGATGAAATAACATTGGGATACGGCACTGTAAATCCCTTCTCAAAGAAGGCTAGAGGCAAACAGTATCTGGAGAAAATACGGAGTTACTGTGGTTTTGAACTGCTTATTTGAGTCCCTGGGATGAATGAGGCTCTGAACTGAAATCTGTATTCAGTGTTATATACTATATGCACCCTACTCAATTATATCCAGTCTTTCTAGTTTGCATGTTTTGGGGAATGCATAGAGAAACTTTCCTGGTATCTGATTTCTCCTCAGCCTTGTGCCCAAATGCAACTTTGAAGGGAGATGGAATAAAGCTGCAGCAATTCCTAGGCCTGTTTGTGCAATCAGTGTCACCCCTCTGCTCAAGCCAGATATAAAAGTAAGTTGGAGAAGGCTGTGGGTTTAAACTGCTAACAAGGAACAAAGAAACTGCCTCGCTCTCCTCCTGATTTGACTTTGCATCTATTTACTAGATGCTAGTTTCCTTGTGTGTGATTGTGCAGTTTTTCTTTTGAGTTACAGAATTCTGATGTAAAAAGTGGTAATGGATGGAGAAAGCAAGATTATCAGTACATCAGGTTTTCTATAAGTACATCAGGTTTTGTACTAAAGTCAGCATTGCAGAAAAAGCTTCAGACAGTGACATCTACTAACATCCTGAGCTGACAGAATAAAGAGCATTCTTGTGACTGAGCAAGAAGCCTGGTAGTCTCTGCTAAAGGCAAGGTAAGAGCAGAACGTCAGCAGTGTCACCCTGAAAGAAATGAGGTGGGCTATATGTAAGAGAAGGCTGAATTATTTTCATACTGAACCTGGCTAATTCACTCTCTCACCTGAAATTAAGGCCAAGACAAAAGGGAAAAAAAAATAGGTACTAATGAGGGTTTGCATAAGGAAAAATGAACTCTCAGCTCACTCCAGAGCAGGGAATGGTCTAACAGTAGTATTCTCAGAATGGCTTATTATGCCTAAGTAGGTTCAGGGATGAAGTTGTGTGTTTATTTGGAAGTCAAAGAGCAGATTTGCACTGAAATGGGAATATTGCTCTATGCAGTAGATTCTACCATGTTGACCAGAGCTTTTTCACATGCAGGATGTCAGTATTAGCTGTTTACTGGAGTGTTTGGATGAAGGCACCACTGAATAGACTGATTAATGTTGTAGGGTTTTTTTGAGCTTCAGCATGTACCAAGCTTGCAGCACTTTGTTACCAACTTGGTGATACTGCTGCATAACATGAAGATACAGCATTAAGTTCTCATGACAGAGTGTCTCTTTCCTGGAAGATTGCGAATGAGAAACTTTACCCACACTTCTCTCCCTGTCTGAAGTTGCCTGTGCTACATGAAAAATTATGGATTAAAGTGCAACTTCTAATGGTTGGTTTAAGAAGATTCCCTTATTCTTTCATTTTATATCAAAATGAAGAGTTTGGCTAGCATAGCTCTATGTAATTTGCATGCCTTGATTCCCTTGTACTTGATGGAACAAGATGCAGAAGGCGGATGAGCCTTGCCTTGCAATTCTGATATCCTTGGAAAGAGCTTGTTTCTCAAAGGAGCATGTCTGCTCTAAGTAACTTGGAAGCTGGAGAGCTTCTTTTGTAGCATTAGCATTGAAGCTGAGATATTTCCAGGCATTACAGACAGGTGAGAAGATAGTTATGCAAAAGCATAAGCCTTTGTAGTTGATGGATTTCAGATGGCTAAATGCCCAGTACTGTAACCAAAGCTGAAACTTTGCTGACGAACACCTTTGTGGAAAGTCTTATGTACTCTACAAGTTGTTGTTATCAGCACATCATTCAACATGAGTAGAAAGGACTGCACCAGCGTAGTTGTGCAGAACCAGGGACACCTCCTTATGATGTAGCACAGGTAAAATCTACAGTTAACCCCTCTTCTACTTAATCTTAAAATTTAAGGATTGAAGAGGACATATCTGGATGTGTGAGGCTATTGACTAAAAAGTGCTTGGGTATATAAAATGAGACAGGCACTCATGTTTTCCCAAAGATCCCTTGCTGCTTTGTCTTGAAGGTAGATGAACTGCAGAAATTCCCAAGCATTTCATTTTGCCAAACATCTGGAAATTATTTTCTGCTCATATCCACAAATGCCTTAGTGGGACAGGAACATGCAGCTCATTCCTAAACTCAACTGAGTTCCTGAAACTTAGCATTCCTTTTTCAGGTTCCTTAAGGAGCCTGGCCTAGAAATAGGTATGAAATAAAATGCAAGGAATGACTGCTGCTTTCCTTACTTATTTGGCTGGTGTCATTCTACTTGAGTGGGTTGGGTTTTTTTGCTTTACAAAAATAAATAGAGGAGACCCAGATTCAAATTCCTTCTCTGTCTAGAAGATTATTGCCTTTCAAATGCATGTGACTGTTCCTGGTTCAGAGAAACTTTTCCAGCATGCATCACAGCTATAAGGAATTCAGAAAACTTAGGGAAATGAAAGGAGGGAGAGACAGGCATTGTGTTGGCTGGTTCTGGCCTCTTCTCAAGTCACTGACAAAAATGAAGAGCAAAACAAAACCACGGCTTTGCACCCAAAGAATCTTTTGCCATGAAGTTTACTTTCCTTCTTACACATGCTTTTTGAATTCCCTTATGCAAAGATTTTGTGTTTTCTGCCCAGCAATTTCCACTTTAGCACTGGAAGCTGAGACTGTCTCTGCCAAGATACATGAGTTTATATGCATTTGAATTTCCTCTACTGAAGGACAGACTTTGATTTGCTGTCCCATTTTCCATGGCAGAAAGCAGTCTGCCTGGCTTGGGGTTCTTTGAAAGAGAGTACATCAAATATGCCAGGTGGGTCCTTGACTGAAGTCCTTTACTGTGACTGATACAAGTACTTTGTCCTGTTAGCTTTGGTCAGTAGTAATGTTCTGTCAAGCAGAGTTTAAGATCTCGATGCTACTGTATTTTGTCTGGTTCCTCCTTACGCTGTGGTCTTAACTACTTTTGCAGGTATAGGATGTGATGAACTTCAACTGGTGTATATGAAAACACCAATTAAAGGGGACTGCATATAGAGAAAATACTGTGTGGCAGTGGGAAAACACCCCCACTTAGTTCAACTGTGTTCTGCCAGAGCGCTCTGTCAGCATGTATTAAGATTGTGCCAAAGTGCTTAAAGCTAGTACACAACAGAAGGAAACAAGCAGAGACAGGGAGGATATGGTAAGAGTACTACCTGTGGGTTTACCTTATGCAAATCTTCATTTACTCTCTTCTGACATTATTGATTGATTTTGTAGGTAGAAATTGCTGCAGCATGCAGGGGTGCAACCATATCTCTATCAGTGTCTATAGAGAAATAATTACTTGCTATCCCCAAATTGAAAAGCCCCAAACTGCCACTGGTCAAAAAACACTAAGATATTTCTGTAGTTCAAGAACACAATCGAATAGTTAACATTTTCAGATGAGCACAAATCAAATTAAAAAAAAAAAATAAAATCCAACACGTTAAAGTATTTTGCAACCCATGAGGGCCTGACTGAGCAGGCCTGCCAGCGGGAGTGTTGGTGGGTCAGCTCTGTATTATTGTTTTTTTCTGTTCATTTTCTGCAAAAAGGACTGATGAGGTCACCATAATATGAGATAATTTTAAAAACTCGCTAAGTTGGCTAAAGTCTCTTACTGAATTGCATTGAGGGAATTTGTATTATGATTAATATTATTATCCTAACATTGAGGAGTGTTAGTCATGGGTTGGGACCTCTTTATGTAAGCCACAGACACACACCTTTTTGAGAGGAATGTCAGTTGCCTTATAAGCAGGCCCCAATTAATGCAGAATATTTTAGGTTACTACTTATAGATGCAAATTAATTTTCTGCAAACTAAGTCAGGTAAATGGTGCAGTCAAACTAATTCTTGATTTAGCTTCCTCTTGGTTTAGTTTTTGAAGATTTAGGAGTCTTAGTGGGAAGGAAAGCATTTCCACCTGTAATATCTGATTTTATTTAACAGAGCTGTTATTTAGCCTGTTAATTTGAAGTGTTACAAAGTGGTTCATTGTGGAAAAAGCAGTGTAACTCCAGGAGACCTAGAGGGGCTAGTGAAAAGATGCCTATTTTTGTAAAAGGTCATACTGAACTTTTGACTCTGAAAGTGGAGGCTTGTTCTTGACCTTGGGATTTCTGGTCCCTGGACTGACGGTGATCGAGAATATTGAAAACAGAGCTATAGAAAACTACCAATTTTCACTTAATATGAAAACTGATAGTTTTGCAAGTATGTGAAAATTTGATCCAGTGTACAGTTTGCTCTTTCTGCCAGCCAACACTCCTATTCGTGGTGTAAATGACTGAACCTGTCCCTCTGGGCAAAATGGTGAATTTGTTCAGGCGCAAATAGATCTTTTCATGATGAAATTTTATCCCCCTTCTATCAAAAGCAGCTTTTTATACAGAAACATGGTTTTCCCAGTGTTTTTCTAGTCATAAGAATTTCTGTGCAGAAACATTGGTATGGTCTTATGGGAATTGCATACCAGCTAAAGCAATTCCAGTCGTTCTCTAAGCAGTATTTCCAGCTCTCCACGCACCCCCATTTAAACTTTTCCAGATTAGTAGAAAGTCAGTAAGACTGAATTAATGGAGTCAAAATTACATGATTGCCTAAAAGATTAATTTTCTCTTTCCTTGTTTACCAGCAATTGAGTATCTCCTAACATGAATATAAGGTATATAACAGGATGAAAAGCCAAAGACTGTCTAAGAAAACTCTTTGAAGGTAAAAAACAACAGTAATATCTTCCTATCTGTGCTGCATATAATTTTGATTGTGTCACCAAACAGTCAAACATGAATGTGTCAATAACACTTACAGAAGTACCACATAAATTCACATTCATAAAGAAATTTTTCCTGTTCCACAGAACTGAAAGAAGTACATTAGAGCTTTCTTATCTTTTCCTTTAGTATATGAAACATTATGGGCATTATTTCTTACTTAGGGTCACTGAGTGTAAAGAGATGTACACATAAATCAGGAAGTTCAAGTTCTTAGGGTTGGATTTTAACTTTTTATCGAGCTTTCTATGATGAAGGGTTCATTCTGTATTTGTAGTTTCTGATTGCTAATTAGGCTGACATAATCAAAAAAGCTTGACCCACACTACTTAAGAAAAAAAACCATTGTCTTTGGCACTAAACAGTAAGTTTTAGAATTAACAAATCATGTGAACTATCTGCTTCCTGCTGAATCAATTGCAGCACTATCTGTCTGAAACATCCCTGCTCTCCAGAGATAAGAGCATAAGACTCTAGAAAGAGATGAAGTTATTGAACATAACTCTTCAGTATGCAAGCATGATTCAGACTGGGAATTCTAACAAAGGGCAACAAAGCCAAGACCCAGGTCTCAGTGGAGCTAAGGTATCAGCATAGTATGGTATTATACACTGACTCAAATAGCCTGGATAGAGCTTGAATACATCAGTGTATAAAGATGTCAGTGCTTTTTTTACATGACTGATCAAAAATTGGAAGTGGATGTATGAGTTGAAAGAGAAAATCCCTAGTAGGCACCTTGAAACATGTGCAGAAGAGAAGAATTTGTGGTTTGGGTCACACATTAGTAAAGCTGTTGATATGATGCTACACGTTGATATTAAGGAGAAATTTGTAGTTGGTAAACGTAGTAGAATCTAGTAAGTCAGTAAGTTGCTTATGAAATGAAACCATCTATCACTTTGTAATACTGTCCTATGGCACTACTGTTTATATAGATCATAATACATCTCCTAAGGACTTAAAAAACTTTCAGAAGTGGGATGTTACTGTGTAGGTGTAGTATTACTACCAAGAAACAGTGTGACTTGCAAGCCTTTTATGGTTTAAATGTGTCCTGGGAGTGGTGACAGCAGACTATCTGGTAAAAGCTTAGAAAAGAACATTGAAAAGGTAAATAATTTGTGCAGTCCAGAAATATGCTCACCCAGCTCTCCAGAAGGGGCTTGCCACTCTGTTAGGCTAGTGTGAAAACCTCCATTATTAGTTTTCTGTGACTTTTGTAGAACGGCTGAGTAGCACCCATAGCACTCTCCAGGCACATAACAAGAAATTAGCCCCCATGTGCTCAGCAGTGCAGGACCAAAAGGGGATTCTTGTGTGATTAAATCCAGGTCCTTATTATGGGATCTTGTGGCCTATAATACCATTCATAAATCCACCAGGCTTCATCTTTAAACTAATTAGGTTACTTGTTCTACTGGGAGGTTGCCTCAAAACATGACTTTCTTGTGCTGAAACTGTGCTCTAATTTACTGTCCTAGCAACAGTCCACATAAATTGATATAACCAGTACCGGTTAAGTGCAGACAGCCCTCTAAAGAGTCACTTCTGTCATATGCTGTTTATATTTGACACAAGCAGTTTCCTTGATTTCCCCTTCTTACTGGGTTTCTTTTGAGTAGTATGGGGAAGTATCTTCCATATGGAAAAGTGACTTAGGTTGCTGTCGTCTTTGATTTGCGTAGTAACAACGCTGTCTTTTTTATTACTATTTTAAAATAGTTCATCAGATTTCTACAAACAATCTGAATAATCTGTCAGCTGTTGCGTCTTGTACTTAATGAATGCCACAGCTGGCTCAGCTTTTATTCTTCCACACCAATTAGCTCAGACTGACTCTCTTGGATTGTTTTTGCTGTACATTCTGTCTAAATTGCTGGTTTGCAGCAGTGATGCATACGTTTTGTAGGAAGTTTTTCTATTACTAAATTTCCTCTTGGTTATACATGAAATAATAATACGATTGAAATACAACTTTGTAATAATTCTACTTGCATCTTCCTGTAGGTCTGATTCTGCTGTCCTATCTTCCTTAAGTAGATCATCTTCATTTGAACCCATATGACTGAGGATCAGCACTGGGTGAGGTGCTCATGCTAGCCTACCATCGCACGGTATCATCTTTGGCTTTTTCAGTGATACAGTATAAGGCTATTCTAACATGAGTGCCAAACACCTGAGTGTTTTTTTAGCTCTTCTTCCTCATTGCTGTATGCTTACAACTGCTTCTGTAACGCTGGGGAAAGCTGTTGTCCTAATGTTATTGCATAGTGTCTGTCTGACCTTCAAGACTAGAAAGTACTTCAGTGCTTCAGTTGTTTAAAAGTCCCAAGAGAGTCAGCACTTGCATTCCTGACTGTGCAGCTGTGCCACATATATCAGCTTGCCTAGTAAATTATGTTGCTATCTCTGTAGAAATTAGCCATATACTGACAGGCAACAGATATAAATAACAATATATGTGTAATATAACTGATCTGCCTGATAATAAAAGGATTCAGTGGCAGCCAGTCCTTATTACAAATTTCATCACTGTTACTGAAAAAGCTAGCTTTTATCCTCGCATTTTTTCTGAAAAAGTATTCCTTTTCTCATTATTTGCTACTGGGTACTGTATCATTCATAAGCTGGGTGACTGCACTGTATTGACTGAGGTTAATGCCAGTAGAAAAAGACTCTCTGAGGGGGGAAGAAAGCAATTCCTGTAGAGAGTTAAATTACCGATTCTTAGTTTTTAAAAACAAACAGATGCACAATGTCTTTATTTGCACTACTCTTGATGCTGATGAGAAATAGATTTGCAGATATTTTAGTGAACTACATAAAAAGCTGTCTCTTACTTTTCCCTTTGACAGGAACAGCTTTCTACCAATTTCAGAAGGGCCTTCTGCAGACACTATACTTTTGTTTCTAAACTTAGGCGGGTTTCCTGGACTCACCTAGATGGGAATTTGTTACAGTCAAAGGGATTATACATCTTGGGCTCAAAAAACCTTTAAGTTATACTTAGGTGGCTCTAATTTAATTTATGCCAAATTCCTCTGTCCCTCAGGCTATCATCTTGTGACCTGACATAGGATATTTCTGCCCAACCATAAGTCCTAACACTGGTAAAAGAAAGAAAGAAAGTAAATGTGAAGACACTGCAGTTAACTGTTCCTGAGCTCTTTATTGAGGCTGTGTCCTCCCCACTGACACTCCTAATGGCTGCACCTTTTGCTGAGGTTTCTCTGCACCAGAGAAAATGGCTGGAACCACTCTATCTCACACTTGGCGTGCTTAGGCTATGAAATACAATGGAGAGCTGAGCCATAGGTACCCTTCAGTGTGGCCAAGAGGAAAGCTGATGTTCTCCACCTTTTAGGAAAATAGTGCAGTGGCTGCTCCTGCCATTATCCACATCGGGGGGGGGACTGTACAGAAGATTTTTTGAAGGAGTTTGCTGTGGTGCTCAGTGGGAGCAGCTTGGTGCTTTACCATGAACACTTTAAGCAGGTGGCTTGAGTTGGGAGGTCCAAGCTTGGCCAGAACCTATCTCTTCCTCTCCTTTCATCACACAGTTGACTTTCTGGAACTGTTTCAGACACTCTTCAACCTTCTCAATATAAGCAGCTTATTCCCTAATTTTTCATGCTAGTTTTTAAAATTTTATTAGGGAGGACGTGCTGCCTTTGACAAAGTAGTAGTAGAATAGGCACAAAAGATGCAGAAATCCAGTTATGATCTCCAAAATCTCCAAGTGATGTGCTCAAAATAAGTTTCATCTCTTCTATCTTGGATAAGTGAAACCGTTAAACTAACATGACCCAGTAGGAAAAATATTACAGTTGCATAGCAGTTAAATTATAGACTTACAGATTTAAATGAGCCAATTAATAATTAATTTTCCTTTTTATGATCAGAATTTTCTTTGGATTATCTTTGGGATTTGGGGAATCCTATGAAACTAAGGTGAAACATTTGATGTGTAACAGTTCATGAACATATTCACTGTGAAATCTAATTGCCATACTCACACTTGGAGTCTGTTTTCACATTCATGATATGAAGTTAGTTTATCATTGACTTAGTACAAAATGAATCAACAGGTTCTGTGATTCTAGTGCTGGACTGTATTCAGTAAGAATTTTCCTTTTTTAATAATTCAGTTGAGATTTTGCAGGTGAAAACCTTTGGCATTTTTGCCCTTCTTCTGAAGCAAAGACAGAGGAGTATTTTGATATAACCAAGAATTGCTTCAGATTCTGTGGTGAGTAAAATGGAAATTAATCATAATCATTATTTTCTCAGAGTAGTACGTTTCAGAATAGGGCTGGCTTTTGTCTCAAGCAATACATGTCATCAGCTCTCAGGACACTTCCCTGTTATGTTTCTCTAGGTCAGACACTGTTTTTAGGATGTGTGCTGTGCAGGAAGATGAACTGTTCTGTGGTTGAGTTATGTGAAAGTGAGAAGCAATCAAAAATATTGAAAGACATCATGCCTGGTCTTGTGATAGGACAAATTGGCAGCTTCATGGGATGGACTTCCAGGGATAGGAGGAACAGCTGAATTTATTAGTATTTAGACCATTTATAGGCTTGCTTCCAAATCTTAGTTGGAAGGCTGGCTTTTTTCCTAAAGCTTAGTGAAGCTGTTGGATCAGCTGTATTACTTGTAAGGATTTTTATTAATAGAACTTTTGGAAAGATTTTTGGTTTATTGTGTCAAAACATAAAGAACTGTCACCACAATGTACAATGAAAAGCAGGCTTTTTTAAAATCATCACACAAAAATCAAATTAAATGAAAACATAAGTAGACCCAGATAACAAGTACCAAAAAAGCATAAATTTTGTTGCATCAAGCATGCTGTTCTGAAGGGGCATTGTGAGTTTCAGCTTTGAATATTGTCCTGTCATAGGGGTTGTCGTGCCCTTCACGGTAATGAAGAGGCATGACATGTAGATTGAAAGGAATGGGGACTTCTTTTTCTTGCACGAGTGTCTCAAGTTCTCCAGCTCTCTAGTTGTCAGACCTGGAGACTGTGTTTGACCACTCTGCACACAGCTCTGCTCCATAAGAGGTGTTTCTGGAGCTGACTGTTCCCCTGGCCTGGAAGCAGCTGTGCAGAAATAAAGCTGTATTTGGGTGTGCTTCTTCCTGGGCCAGCTCGAAGAGATTATTTTCTAGCATGGTCTATCTGCTTGTTACCATTGCTTGTTGGAGGCAATTTTCCTCTTGGGTGTGGTAGCATGTGTATCTAGATGTAGCTGCTTTCTAACACAAATCCAAACTATGTTTTTAGGAGAGTGAGGTTTTTTTAATCATTTTGTCAGGAAAATGTTAGGGTAAGATTGCATGTCATGTCATGCTGAAGCAAAAGCAAGGGCTGGGGCAAGCAGCTGAGAAGGGGTTTGGGATAATAATGTGTTTCAATCGTCCAGACAGAACAGCCTGACCATCTTCTGAGATGTATGGCAAGAGCTACGACACCTGCAGGAGGGTATCTTTTAGCTGTGCTTTACTGTACATGTTACGTTTTCTTTCTCTTACATAAATAGTGGTTAAATACTTGGTTCCCATTGAAAGTCATCCTGAAAGTCAGGGGCTGGATGTTTAACCTCCATTTGTGGCTTTGAACATCTTGCCTTTTATTTTGCCAGTGTGCAACAGCAGTAAAGTCCAGCGGGCCCAGCTAATTTTGAGATACTTAACATAAGAAAAAAAATTTATGGTGTGAAAACACTGTTAAATTTTACAAACCTGCTTTGCAATGCAAAACTCATTCATAGGAAAGAAGCTGAATCAAAGGCTCACCACTGCCAACTAATTATTTAATGTTCTCTAGCTAATGTTGTTATGCTGCCAAAAATGTGTGCTCCCATCTCTTTTTCTTTTCTCATTAGGAGAAGCTGATAAATTATTTTTCTGCTTGAGTTGTTTGATTTGCACTAAATTTTCTTTTGTGAAACTTAATGTCCCTCTCTTCATCAGCAAATTTGGAAAAACAGCATGTCATCTCTTTGCTGCTGAATCTAGAAGTAAATACATTTTTAATCAGATTTTATAACACTTTTCAAACAAAAGATATTAAAAAAATTATTACTATATGAGAATCCAGAAACCAAAATTAATGTGTGACTCCTCTCTGCAAGGCTTTGAATATAATGTTACAAAATAAAATGGCTGTTAGATGGCTTGTCAAAGATTTGAGACTTTTGCCTTCAGGTCACTGCTGTTGTAAACCATTACAGGTCCTGTAAGATTGCTGGCAAGTAGTTTTATCTTTAACCATCATCTGTAAAAAGACTTTTAACTCAAACAAGCATCAAGAGGACACTGGAATTCAGGTGCAGTTCAGAGGTGTTCAGATACCAGGGTAAAGCAGGTAGTTAAAAAAACCTAACACAGAGCACCCCTTAGTACCACTCCCTACCAACTCAGTGTGATTTTCTGTAGACCATTGTTAAATAAAGATTGGCAGACTTTCCAGTTAAGTCAGTGGGAAAATTACTGTTGATGTGAGTGCAGGTGGGATTCCCTGGATAATTCTTCAGTTTGATCATAATGTAAATTCACACAAAATATTTACATCTCATTGTTGCAATATCCAAAAATAAACATTTTTTTGACAGGTTTATTTTTCATATACAGCAGCTTGTAGCTATCCCATCTGGAGCTGTGATTTCATCAGCTCTTGCAAACAAACGTCAGTCTGGTTCAGAGGCTGAGAAGGAAAACCCAGGATGTTGGTGTTTTGGTTTAGTAAATAGAGCTGTCCTTCTGCTTCAGTGCTAAATTGTGCTTCCCTCAAAATGGACAGAATATTTGTTGGATTAAATACCATCAGAAACTTGGTTTCCTGAAGCTGTGTATTCCCACGCAATCACTTGTTGCACTGAGATCTCGATGGGGTCCATGAGCAACAGGTGCCCCACAAGGCGCTGTGGTGAAGCTTGCCAGCCAAGCCGTTCTGTGCAAAAATTCAAGAAGCCCTTGCTGACCAAATTCCCAACTTTAATTCTCACTGCACACTGAATTTGTCCTCTGAGTCTTCCATGCAGGTAAGTGACTAGCCCCTGTGTTAAGCTTATAGGCTCTCTGGAGATTGCAGGTGAGAAGAATACATCTGTAAGGCATGTGTGCGATTAAGTGGCAACAGAGCACAACAGTGTGATGGTTGTAAACAAGGGCAGATCACCCAGAGGAAGACTGGAGAAGTTTCAGTTTTCATCAAAACAGATAGTGATCTCTTACATATGCTTAGTGCAGAGACAGCTTGCAATTAACGTTTGAAAGTAATACTGCAGTTCAGGTAAAGCAAACCTGAAATTATTGAAATAGAGCTGTTTCCACAAATATGAAGCATTTGTACTTGTTTGGTGGAGAATTAAATCCAGCAGGAGGTCCCTTTGGGCTTAGAGTCAGGGTCTGAGATCTTCAAACTGAGACCTCATGACAACGCATTTCTAAAACTGTGTAAATAATCAATCTGTCAGATTTTTGGCAGAGCTTTTGCTTGTCTCTCCATAGTGATCCTGACAGTCTTAGTGCATGGAACTGGTCAGTCAGAGAAGTAATTGAGGCATTAAACTATTGTAGCCCAAGATATCTCAGATTCTTACAGCTGCATTTTTACTGGCTAAATGTAGCAGAAAACGGGCTATGGAAATGAATGTCTCTAAAGCCATCCTGGTAAATGGAACTAAGAGAGGGAGAGTTGAGGGGTTTGGTGGTGGTTAAAGAGTTTGAAAGTAGAAACTTGTAAAGCTTCATTAGAAACTTGGATTTAGCAGATATATTTCAGATATATTTTCAGATATATGTGTGAGACATTCTTCTAAATGCTAGAATTTCATTAGGGAGAGGGGAAAAAAGAGACAACTTAATGCTGAATTTCTGTAGACAGGGAGACGCCTTCAGGTCTCAACTGACTTCACACCTTGTAGTGATGCAGTGGCAGTCTAAATCACAGCAGGGAATATCAGATTATGAGCTAAATCCCAGCCCTAATGAAGGCAAGAGTAGTTTTGTGTTTGGTGGGGTTTTTTTGTTGTTTTCACTGGGTTTTGTTTCATGACTTCTGAACAATTTGTTTACATAATATGTTTGACCTCACACTGTAGAACTTATAAATCATGTTCCTAATGCAGATGCTCTGCAGGGGTTCCCTGTAGTACGAAGGGGAAAAAAAAGACATTTAGGTGGTAAATTAACTTTAATATGAAACTTTCACTGTATATCATGGACAATCTTAAAAGCCACATACCATCTGCTTTTTGTGCCTTACTCGGGCCTCAAAACTATGTTGTCATGATGGTGATTCAGATGGCCTTTGCCCAAACCTGTTGAATTCTGGCTCTTTAAGGGCATTATAAAAGGAACCACAGCACCCAGGAGAGGAATTTGTGTTGAGTAGCCTAAGTACAATCTTAGATCATTATAAAAGCTTCCTGGCAGTATGGCACAGATTTGGGGTCTTGATTTCTTGTTTTCAAGTTTGCCACATGCAACATCCTGAGCCATCTCATCTGGAACAACACAGGCTTTTTAATAGAGAAAAACAGTAGAAAACACTTAAAGTGGTAAAAATGTTTACCTGCTTTCAGAGATAGCTGAGCTTTCATGTGCATACTTGCTACCTTTAACCATGGTCCTGCAGGTATTTGAGTGTGGCTGGCTGGTTGGGAGGGATTGATCAGTGCCTGCATATAGACTTGCTTCTACTTGGGTTCCTGGCATTATGAGGTTCTGTGAAAGTTCTAATCTTAATGAAGCTTGTGGAAGCTGAATGACTTCTAGGGCAAAGCAGTTGGGAAATTTGACTCAGTAAAACAACTACATTCTCGCCTATGCTTGTATCAGCATGGATGTGTAGATGTGCCCACTAAAAACACTGGAAGTATAACCTCAGAAAAGGGCTGCAAGCTAGTATATGCAAAAGCAGAGACATTCCCTTTGGGTCCCTTCAGGTCACTTGTCAGAGTTTAATTCTTCTTTAATTCTTTCTCTGGATCTCCATGACAACCTTTCCATTGCAGTGGTCATGTCAATATCTAACAAGCTGGTGAATGAATCAAAAGGTCTCTGTACAGTAGATATTATACAGTCTATGCACCAGGCAGTAAGTGCCCATTTAACCACTCTTCAGAAGGCTTAAATAATCTAAAAATATTTTTTAGAGGAGCTGCAGTAAAATCATTCTCAAGTCAGAGCTGTCATATTCACTGCCCCAAGGCTCTCTTGCTGCAGCTAAGATACTCTACTTGCTCTAGGAAGAAAGAAAGAGTGAGAAGAGTCAAGAAGCTAAGATATAGATGCAGAAATGTGTCTGTGAGATAGTGTCACTTCTGGTGACCTACACAGTACCTGGCACTGTTTTCTTGCCACTATTCCAGCTTGTAGCATCTGTTTCCCTGAGCTGGTGCTCCTTCCTGGGTGGTGACTAATGAAATTATATTCTGCACAGTACCACCATATGGCTCAGCGATGCTGTCTTTGTGCTAGAACCCATCATCTGGGTCAGTAACTGTTCAAAAGTAGCTATGAATATAACAAGGCATTTCCTATCAGTGTGAGTAGTACTCGTGTAACTGTATCCCTGATAAGCTGCTGTGAACATACTCCTCATTCTGAGTTGTGATTTAAACTGACAGAAGCATCTAAATTTGTAATGAAGAAAGACTGTCTTCCACTCATTTTACTACATAACTGTGTCCCATCTGTCTGCCTGCCTCCCAACTGCAAGATCAGCACAATCCCTAGATTGTTTCCATGCATGCTAATTCTTAAGGGTGAAAATTCACACCGTTGAAGACAGCTAACACATAATTCACAGCACAAAGCAATCTTCCAGGTCAGGCTCAGACACTTGTGGTACTTGGAAATCTGTTGTTTCCTCCCAGTTGAGAACTGGTTAAGTAGGTGAAAATATTGGGTTACTCTATCAATTGAATTCTTGTTTGCTGTAGCTGAGAAATAGGCTTGTGGGGTTCATTGTGTCTCACTTTTCATTTGCAAACGCCATCTGCATGGAAGTAGCTAGTTTGAAAATGCAGAAAATGAAACATGCTTTAAAAGAAGTTCAGAAATCATAGCAGAGATAACTACAAGAATTTTATTTTGCAAACTGCATTTTTTTTTATTGTAAAATTCAGCCAAGTGTTGATTATAGCCTTAAATAATCCGAAAGACAGAGAACCTAAGTCAGGGGCAGGAAGGATATTAATAGATATGTTACCAGGTAAATATAACAACTCATGTCTGGCAACTAGACTCATCTCTTCGCTTCTCTTGACTTTCTGTTTTGCCAGGTGTCTCCCTGGTGCAGCCTTGGAACGCAGTGTAAGACAGAAATAGCTGTAGGGTTTGCACCAAACTCCTTTGTACCATTAACAACTTTAAAATTTGTGCTGCAGTATTTGCCAGATATGACAGTCTGCCGCCAGGTAACATAATAATGCCTGCTGTACTTAAAGGTAAATTTATCTGCTGTCTCTGTCATTTATAACAAGTTAGCATGAGAGCCTCAGATCGTGCTAGTGCAGGCAGTTTCAAGTTGTCTGATAGTGTGGCATGCACTGTAAGAAATTGTCCTGCTGGGACCTCCCAGTGAATCTGCTCCACTGCAGTTGCTTACACAGGGAAGTGTTTAACCTGTTTTTCAGCTCTTCCTTGATGTACACTAGCAGGTAGATACTACAAGGAGATCTGGTGTCATGGACTGTCCATACTTTGTAGGCACCAACTGGTTCCTGATCACAAAATGGAAACCTCTGCTATAATTGTTATGGGAATGTAACAAGTTAGTGCAGGTGCAGATCATTCTGTTGTAGCCTTTTTAACACATATAGGTGTTCAGACTTGTGAAGGAATATGGTATAGCTTGGTTCCCTTATGCAAAGATTTGTAAGGAAGCAGTGCTCCTTTGAAAGAGAGCTGTGTGGACAGTTTGTTCTCTGATCTCTTAATTAGTCCTTTCTTCAGGCAGCCTTGCTTTCTGGGAGGTGTTTGCTTGTGCCAAGTAGGGATTTTTATGGAAGATCTGATGTATCTTGATGACTAAAGTGCAATCAATTAAAATTGAAAGATAACACACTTGAGTTTTTATTTAACTGAGTGCAATTTGAAGCATAATCCAAAACTGACATGAATCAAGGTTAGGGTGGTGGCACAGACTTAAGCATCAAGGTGAAGAGCAGAGTGGGTCCATTAAGGGGCTGTGAAAACTTGCAAATGGCTTTTTCCCTGCTGATAACACAGATGGTGCTGCTTTAAAGCTATTCTGTTTGACAATATGGCATTGGATGGGGATGAAAAAGGATTATGCTAAAACTAAGGGCATATGTTATCTAATTAACATAATATATATTTTTTTTATTCTGTGGATTTCCAGTGATTGAGAGGTTTGGTACTGTTTTTAAGTTCTTTTTATGTTAAATTAACTGTAGCTATCTTACTCTTTAGAATTATTCACATTCATTTTCATTTACAAAGCTTCTGCTTTGTCTTAGCCAAGAAAAATACATTTGTACAGATTGAAAACTCCTTCTGAATGGAATGGGAGTTTGATCTTTGGAATGATGGTGGATCATGCAGAGAGCATTTTTGCAGGGAAAATGTCAGAATGTTTCGGTTTTGTGTGCATTCTTTCATGAAAATATATCCTGGATAATGTCTTTACTTAGGTTTAAAGCTGGAGCTTAGAATGTGCTTTCAGAAAAGGACTAAAGATCTGCAGCCTGTGTTGCATTCTCTGTATCTCAAAGACTTATAACTTATCTGTGCCAGCATGAACCCATAACTTACATTTAACTTTATGTCTGGAATTATCTGGCTTTTTACTGTTGTGGTTGCAGCTTCACAGGACAGAGACACATGACACAGGTTTCTGGCTAGATTGTGTACAGAGTTTTGTGCTGGGATGAGTAGATGGTGTCGTGATAGGTCCTACCTTACATTTAGATTTACGTCTGGAGTTGGGTCAGGGCTGTTTTGTGGGGGTTTTTCTGCAAAAGCATTTTACTGGATTATGCTCTTCCCTAAATTTAGAGGGTGGTGCCGGGTCTACATAGAATTCTGGGAAGGTATTTGTTGTCTGGGTAGTTAAGTCTACTGAAAGGGTTAGGATTTAGGAAAAAATGGGTAGAATAAGTCAGTGTATTAAGCCTATGCCTTGTGTAATAGTTTCACTGTAGATATTGGTCACCTGGCAGTGGGGTCCGAGTTAGGGTTTGGCTTTTGAAAATGAAGGAGCTCAGTCTTAGCTAAGCTTGCAGACCCAGGATGAGGGCTGGTGTCAGCACAGTTCAGCTTTGATGAAAGGGATGGCTACATGCTTTTATTTTCAACTAAAGCTTATTGAATGTTTGTTTCAGAAAGAACCGAAAACTCTTGCTACTTTTTGCTCAGTTCTTTTTGGTTCAGAGATTCAGAGCAACAGCTGGAGTCAGCGGGGTCCCTGTCCTTGTTTTCCTTCAGTATTAATGATCTGGTTTTATCAGTGGCTGGCATTAGTTTTGGGTAAGGGTTAGGAATTTAAGGCAGAAGTGTCTTTAGGGACTAAGATTTTGCTTTATTTCATGTGATCTTTGCAGACTAGGATGGGATCTCTGGTCTCCATTAGCTGATGACTAACATTGAGTTTAAGCATTGAACTATATTTTAAAGAAGGCTGAAGACTGGCCACTTCACTACTAGTCCCAGCTTACAAGGTAAGTGTGGAGTGACATAGCAATACTTTTTTGTAGCACATGAAATGTATTCTCCCTCCATAGGATGTTTTTACTTCTTTTTTTCTTTTTTCCACTGCAGCTGACAAATGGCAAGGCACGTCCTGACTTCAGAAAGGAGAAAAATCAAACCCTTAAAGGCTTTTATTTTGGTGCCTTCAAAACTTGCCAGCTGATATGTTAGATAGCTAGAGACACCCCTCCCGGGACACTCTTGTTCCAGGTGCTCCTCTGTGAGTCTTCCTCATTCACTGGTGGAGGGGGAAGTCCCTGTGCAATCAAAGCATAAGGCTCACTTGAGCAGCTGGATTAAAAACCCCCAACATTTATCTTTAGGCAGTATTCTTATATTTAAGTATGTACAGAGGCACTGGTTTCAGCAACACAAATAGTAAACTGCATAAAGGTACATTTCATGGGCCTGAATAACAGTTATGTCAGGGAAGTGATGATAAAGCCACCAATATTCTTGTCTGAACAGAGGCAGGCAATCCTTTAATATGACAAATAATTGGAAAAGAATGTGTATTAATAGGAATTAACATTAAAAGTGGTATTTTGAAAGCATGGGACTTTGTTGTATAGAGCCACCAACTGAAATCCGGATTTTGGTGTTCATTTTGTTGTAAAACTGACTGATGCAGTCAGGCTGACAGTATTTTGCTGAGAGCAAATCAAGAGAAAATGAAATAGGGCATGTTGGAAATTTTTGTCCATTATGCTAGAAGAATTGTCCTGCTTTCCACAGTTTTCAGCCTGGCTTCTGAAAGAAAAAAGACTAATGAATTGCCATTATCCTTGACAGTGTCTGTCCTGTGTGTCTCAAATCACCTCTACCAATCTGTTTCTCTCCCTGTTGGCTAATTTCAGTCAAATTTGTCTGAGCCAACAGCAAAAATGATGGTTAAACAAGTTTCTTCAAAAGAGATGGTATTTGGGCAAAGAATCCAAATGAAGTGCCCTTATAGAGGGGAACACCACAGATTGAAATTGCACATTACTAGGCATTCGAGAAGCCACCAGCAAGTGAGATCTCAGCCAGAGCTTCAGTTAAAGCTCTAAATCAGTCATGGGACATGAATGTATAGAAAAGCAAACTTCATTAGCTCTGCTGCTCACAGATAAAACTTGTATCACACTGAATTGTGTATGGATAACACTGGATGTTTAGATGTCTCTGTACACTACTTAGTGCTGTATGACTTAGTACTCCAGTAGCTAGCCCGTGGAGCTGAATGTTACAGTAATTAAATGCATAAAGAAGATGGTGCCATTGGCATGATAACAACAAATGTTTTTCACCAGAAGAAACTGCATTTTCCAAGTTTGTACTTTATTGACTTTAATGGTACCTTGATTCCTTAACTGCTTTTTGAACAGTCATAAAAGCAGTGTCTGGAGACTATCAAGGAGTTGCTGCTTCTTTTTGTATCCCCCATTTCTGCCCATCTTCATTGCATTAGACTAGGGTAAATTTCCCTAAATGTTTATCTGGTTTAACAATGATTAATCTTGAGTAACAGCTGAAATACTGCAGAAAGCACTTGCTACGCAAAAATCTGCAAAAAAATGACAAGTACAGCTCTTTGCTTCGGTTCCCACAGTTGAAAATGAAAGCTTTTGCAAAGTCATGGGAACAAAATAGCTGTGCTAATCTGAAAACAGCAGCCCTGCATATGTTTGCAAGGAGAAAAGAGGAGAAAAGGAGAAACTTGATGCCTCTGAATGGCTGAGTCTGTCATGTAGCACTCTTGGACTGGAAATTTAGCACTTTTGCACCTCTTTCCCTAAGACTCACAGATGAGCTAATGTTCCACCAAAAATAGTCTGCCTTACTGTCTGAAATGCAGTTATGCTGTTATTTGAGAGCAGGCATTCAAACACATTTGTTTGCATGTTTTTATGCATTTGAAGAATATTCCTGAATCAGGGTCACTACTAAGAAACTTACTGTATAGAAAGAGTACTGCAGCAATCTTTCGTACTTGTAGTTCTTTTGGGTCTGGTTTACTAGTTTATCTCCAGGAATCATCCTCTCATTTGCATGAGGGAGAGACAAATTTGCCCTGATTCCTCAGTGATAACACAGCATGAATGGCTTAATAGCTATCAAGGTTTCCAGCTGGATTCATGAAAGCATTAGGCAAATTCTCGATATAGATCTCCTGTTAGTCCTTTCACACCACAGAAAGGTACATATGAATAGAGATCAGTAGCACAGAATAAACATGCAATAGTGTCATAAGAACAAGTTTTTCATTGCTACATTTGTCATAAGAGGGATGCTGATTTCTCTTTTGATTCCCCATGCAACTTGTGTGTAGGTTCTCCTAACCTCAGTGGATTTATGCTAAAATGAAGGCAAGTATGTATTCCATCCATCTACAAATCATGGTCAGTAAGTTTATATATGCCAGCCATACTAGATGTGGGCTCAGCTCTCTACTTTTTTATAGAGATAATAGGGGAAAAAATAAAGATTAAAACATCCCTGGGGAAAGAGGCATTTCTAATGGTACATAGTAAGATAGGACTCAAACCAGGGAATAAGTACTATTTTATCTTTGTGATTGGTATTATAATTTGTACTGTGGCAATGATGGAGGTCCCATTTAGTTTGTCACTGAGGAATAAACAGAAAGCCTATCACCTGAAGAGCTCAGTTCTGTGATTTTTGTAACTGTCTTCCCACTTCCTCCATAAATGTTTTTTTGAATTTGTCAAATGATAATGGATTTGTCTCATAGATTAAACATTTTTAATGGGGGAAATATTAATGCTGACTAACATTATTCCTTTTTATGATATAAAGGGATATTTAAAATGGTAACAAGTAATATTTTTGAACTCAGATGTCTTTATACCTGTACAGCCCTGTAAAGTGTCCCCATTACATGTGAGAATCCTAACTAGAGAAAAACTGAAAATGCACAAGAGAAGTGCTTGCTCCTTAGAAAATTCCAATGTCAGTGATAGAATAAATTAGGAGTTGGAATCTGGGCACTATCACTGTTATCTGAGAGAGATGCTTTATCACCCAGTGTAGCATCCATAGACTGGCTAGTCTGATGCACCTGAGAATTTCTGCCTTTCATTTTCTGGAATTCTGCTTTGCTCAGATGCTGTGAGGTAATTCGTGCTGTCAAATGACACCATAGAAAATAAGAACAAACACAGAAAATAATGTCATTACATAATGTCCCTGTTGCTTTTCCCTTGTCTTTGTTGCAGAGGCAAAGTTACTTTCTAACTGAAGTGTTTGCATCTCCTATTTCCCTTTAAGAAGTAAATAGCTCAGCTGCCTGCAACAGGCTGGAAGGAGTGAGCTATGTTCGTGGTATTGCCACTGGTGTGTGACTACTTAGAAAATGTGGTTATTTACTGCGTAATTTTGTGTTTCTCTACCATAATTTTCCTGTGGTAGTCCTGTTCAGTAGTCTGTTGAAAATGTGCCCAGTACAGCATAAAGAAATGCACTGATAACGAGGTTCCCTGCCTAGCGATTCCGTCCTTTCCAGTTTTCCTTAAGGTCACCTTCAGCTGCCTCCCTGTTCATGTTTCAGTTTCTCCCTGTTCCATTTCAGTGCTCTCTGCAATAACAGGTTGCAGAATTCAGTTTCTTAAATTGGCATCTTTAAAAAGCCCCACTTTGAAAAACCAAACACTTTAATGATCATGTGTATCCATTCTGCAAGCTTTATATAATAATTTTGGTTTTCTTCTTGTTTGCATTCAAGAACTAAAGCAGTGCACTCTGCACTGAGAATCCAAAACACAGAAGCAGCAAATTCTTGTTCTGAAATCTGTTCAGCAACAGCTACTTCACTCCAGGAGCTTTTTTTTGATGATAGCCTCAGAGCACTGCCCAGTTTTTTGAAATGGTACTTAGAACTTGGTGATCAAACACATTTAATGTGTCCCCCATCTCTAGAGAAGTGAGATCTATGAACAGAGCCAAACTATGCAGTGTAAGTAGCTGAGTAATCCCTGCAAGCTGTCTCAGAGGAAGTGTGCATTAGTTGAAGTCAGCTGTTTTCATGATTATGCTTTCTTTTAAATTATGCTTATTTAGTAAATATATAATCTGTAATTTCTTTCCTAAATGTTTTGGGGGTAAATAGTAAAGGGAGGAAAGGAGTAGGGAAATAACTGTGTCAAGACCTCCAGTATTCATGGAAACTGCAGGTTTCATATATACTCCAATTTAGATAGTTGGGCAGCTGCCTGCTTTACTGCTCACAACTTTTGATGATAAGCCCAAGAGCGTGCCTATACCCCAACTTGCTTCACATCTCTATGGTTTAGACAGATACATAGATATACATCATGGCTTAGGTCTGGCACTTGTGGACTAGATATTAAAAATGTGTGTTTTCCTTTCCTTTTATCCCCTGTGTGAGTGGATTGGGTAAATCACAGCCATCCCTGCCTGTGGAAGTCCATCACATAACTTGCTGTGTCTTCTAGTGGTATCACATTGCTGCTGAGGTCTGCTAAGATGGCACTAAGCCTCTCCTGGGACAGACTTGTTTACAGATAACACCAGGATATGTAGCTAGCCAAAGCAGAGATTTCTAGTGAAGTGATTGCTCAAAACTTTCAGTCAGGAAATACTTCGGACTATTGTTTCCTCTCTGGCCTGGTTGTCAGGTGGATACTGCACAGATACAGCCTTAGTTTCTCCTTTACTGATTTCTTTGGGAAAACATGTAGCTTTCACTTCTGTAAAGGATTTTGTTTAATGACATATAGAAAATTTGTAGCTACTAATAAAGACACTTAACTGTTAATATTCATTAAAGGACTCACAAAGGATGACTTTTAAAAATACTTAGTCAGCAACCTCATACACCTTTGTGTGCTTCACATGTAGAAACCATGTTTAGAGAGACAGATTTGAATGTGGCAGTGTGCCATGCCCTTATTAAAATGTAAGTGCCTGAAGTCAGCCATAGGCTGTGGGATTTCTGTTTGCAAATAAGATAGTAAATTTGAAGTTATTCTGAAACAATATTTAATCCTTGAGGTATTCATAGTAAGCCTACTTGAATGGTTTTCTGCTTGCTTCCATGGGTACTATGTCTCTGCAGCTTTTGCTGTCTTGTCTTGGAACTATGTATTTATCCCCCCGCACAAGGCTTTCATGTCATTACTAAATATATCTCAATGCTGAGGTTTTTTTGGTCAAAGTTCAACAATATTTCAGATGGCTCACACCAGAGTAAAGAAGCTGTAGAGGGGAAGGTAAAAGAACCTAGCAACTGTATTTGGGTAACCATGCTGCTATTTTTTTAGCCTGTCTTTGCCAGCATAAGCTGAGCAATCAGTGAGACTATAGCTTCAGTAGCCATGCTGGTAACATCAAAAAAGAAGAGCAATGGAGTTACAGATGGAAGCATCTCGGCAGTGTCCATATAGGGTGCATAACTTCAGTGATACCTGTTTCAGAGAATGGAAAGACCAATGTCTTCTGGATCACGTTACATCATAAAAAATATTCCCCTGAAGTGGAAATCAGATCCAAGTGCTCGCATGACAGTATGTGACAATTTCATACAGTCAAATGGTCCAAGCCAGTGGTAGAGACTGAATGGCAGGCTGTTAAGTGCTCCAAGACTCCCAGAATTGATGATAATCAATAATACCCTGTCACAAGCAATGCAATAGTTCTCCAGGTCTCATGGTGAAGCAGCACCTCTGACACACAATAGAGAGATAGGAACACTGTAGAAAGCTTTTCTCCTCACCCCTTTTTCAGTAGATAAGAGGGGTTTCTCATCTGGCTCAAGTATTGTTTTAGAGTCTGCTAACTAGGGGTTTTGAGAGAAGCTGAAATGGAGAGTTCTGGTTCAGCTGTGGCACCCTTTGGACTCGGGTCAAGAGCTGATGTTTTGAGGAAACAGAACATCAGACCTTTTGGAGACATAGACTGTATGGGCCATCTCAGCTGAAAGCTGAGGCTTGGCACCATGGATTTGTTTGCTTTAGACTGATCTTTTGCTTGATTTAACTAGCATTTCTCATCTGACATGTATTAACATTTTTTCTGTACCTGATAAAACTGGAAACAGTGGTTTGAAGAACCTGCAGTAGATGCTTAGATCTTTAATTTCAAGGCACCTTACCTTTTTGAAATATGTAAAGAGACCTAAAGCCATTTATATAGCTTGTTTAAAGTTGGCTCAGATTTTTCTGTGCTACAGTTACCTGCACTATAAATTTAACTCAAGTTGTGCACTTCTCTAGGTTAGCCATGCTTCCTGGACTCTCAGAATTTGCATTATGATTCCTTGCCCAAATCATGCACTAGTATATTTTCTCTTTTTATATTCTGCCCTGTCTTTGGGCAGACACTGTAGCAAGATGCCCATGGGGTGTGAAATGAGAGCTGCTCACCAGGAGTGTACGAAGAACACTGTGTGGCAGTGACTGCTGGGCTGCTGACTGCAACCATCTGCTCAAAGCCTGTAGGACAAGCCCCTGAGTCTCTGAGCTCCATCAAAGCAGAAACCTAATAGAGCTGGACAAACAACTCAGCTGACACTTACATGTAAGCTCTTCAGTGAATTTTTTCTGTTAAAGGTTCGAGACACAGACTCAGTGATACCTGGGTATGCTGTGTCTGAGATGAACGTGTGTTTAACTACCTGAGTGAACAAGAGTGATGTTACTGCCAGAAATATTTGCAAAATAGTAAATATTGGGCAATGCTCTGGTAAACTGACATCTTAATGTATACATGTTTGAATCATAAAGCTGTTTAGTCATTTACAGGAGAAGGGTGTCCAGAATGAATTGCTCATTAAAGATTTGGAGACTTTGAAGCTCTAGACTCCTCCTGTACTGCATTTCTCTGCAGTACAGAGCATTTCTCTGACAAAAAGCAGGAACTAGGCAGGTAAAGTGAACAGAACACTGCACAGTAGTTCTGAAAGAGAAACAGCAGAAGAAATGCCAGAAATATAAAAAAATAATTTGCCACCAGACAGCTCTTAAAGCAAGTATACATTGGGGTGAGATGCTGACCTTATTAAAGTCATTGGGAGTGTTTCTGTTGGCATTAGTAGCACAGTTTTGCCTGATAAAATGCGGATGAGTGCATGGGGGTCAGTTGCATTTAACTCAGATTGCCTTTATTTCTCAGGTTGCTCTAAGACTTGGAAGGCCTCATTGGGAGAACCAAGGTAGGAACAGTGATGACCTCAGAAGTGTGTGAATTCTTAAAGTGCATCCCTTAGCCAAGTGCTGGAGCTCAGACTGTTTGTATCACTGCCATGCAAGTACCTCCGTATATATAGCCATGCTTCAATTTCCCCCTGAGGTTCTGTGATTCCTGAAGTGTACCACGGTTTATGTCAGGGAATCTCCATAGGGGACTGGAAACCAGACTTTGTGACATCACTTATACAAACTCAATGCAAAGCAAAACACTAAATCTACTTCTTGGAATGATTTTCACATATCTGGAACCAGAGTTTAAATGATTTTTTAAGTTATTGATTTAATAGATACTGCTTAATATGTTTTATTGTAGTAATAAAGAAGTCCTTCAATTACCAAATTAATATTTCACAAGTAAAATCTAAGTAAAAAGTAAATTGCTGCCCATAATTAATTGTTTAAGAGTGGAAATGCTATTTAATTTCTTTATTATTATTAAAATCTATATTCAACTTTTTCAATTAGCATATAAATACTATAAATCACTTATATGGAAAAAACCTTGTCTTGGAACATTTCTAATGATTATAGATATCTGGGTAAGGCAAAATCTTGACTAACACATAGCAGAGAATACAAATCAGGCAGAACAGGGTTATGGTACAATGAAAACTTTGTTTTCTCCAACTTAGTTCCTGTACAAGAATTCGTGGAGCCTTATGTAGGGATCAGAATCTTTCCTTCTTTAATATGCTCATGTAAATGAGGAATCATTTTCTTTTATGTGTATGTATTTCTTTGGAGCTCATTTGCCCACCTGTTCTTTGACAGAAGCCTTTTCTCAAGGATCAGTTCAAGCTCCTCTCTGGCATCTTTGAAAATTGTTGCTGAAACGATGCTATTCCTGTCGCCACTTTTTGCTCAGCTTCTTAGTAATTCAGCTGAAGAAAATGTGCTGAATCATTTTGCTCTCTCACTAGAGGCCCAGAGTAAGGAAATAGATTCAGCAGCATGGAAGTTCATAAATGAGCACTATTTTAGATCAATGGAAGAGGAAGTGACAAAGCTAATGAATAAGAAAAATCTGTTTTCATCCTCATTTTGTATGTGTGGACTCAAGTGCTGACATCTTCAGCTATAACAGTAGAAGTAGGTAGCTTTGAGGCAATTTAGTGTTTTTAGGTTAAAATTAGCACCCTAATGTTTTGGGTTTTTCTTCATTCTTAACAGGTAGACAAAGGAATATCAACGGGAAAATAAATATTTCATCAATAACTAAGAATTAGATGTTTTTCATTTACACACACACAAAAAAGGTACTGGTTAATCATCCAGTGCATAGTGTTCCTGTGTCCCTGCCAGGCAATAGTTTGAAGGTGTTAGAATAGTCTGAATTGAGGTTTATTCTTTGGATGTATCTCTAATCAGCCAAATGATTCAGAATGTCCACTCTACCTGTTAAACTTACTTAAACATCAGTCGTTTCGTTTTCTTGACTCTAATTATTCAGGGCTTCATAATTAGTAACTGTTACATTTCTGCATCAATTTTTAGATGGGATTGGACAGGAATAATTGCCTAGTCGATCTAGTAGACCAAATAGATCTTTTTAACCTTTAACCAGAAAGAAAAGTCTTTGTGATTCCAATTTTCCCACCCATATTTTGTCCTGTCTCTCGACTGAACTAACAGCATTATATCCTTGCATCCCAGGTACTTTTGCCAGGAATTGTAGTTGGACATGCTTTAAGCTGCTTTGTTTGGTTTATTGGGAATTCAAGCAAACACATCACGCAGTCATGTTAATGTGGGAGTTGAATGGGCTTATGTCATTTCCCTGGTTGGTGTATGTCTGGCATGCACCATGAAGTTAGCAGTGAGTGTTTGTATTGGGAAAGAGTAAAACAAATGCTGTGTTTGATCTGGCTGCTTGCAGAGTGTCAGTAGGAATCATTATGGGTGTGTGGAGCGTGTACACGAGCTCAGCTGAGCTGCTGCTCTCAGAGGGGTGAAGCTTCTGTTGCTCTAAAAGCACTGATACTGTTCAGCCAGAGTCAGACCAGGACATGTTCAGACTTTCCTCATGCTTTTTAATCAACTGAACTTGGAAGGAGAGCTAATTAAAGATGTACAAAGCTTCATGCCTATCTTTATTATAAATGAAACTGTGACACAATTTTTCAGGTGGAACCTACAATGGGAGGGAAGGAAACATGCATTTCAAATTAAGGAGCTGTGCACTCGAGATGAAAAGCAGGTGAGATCTTGACAGGGCAAATTAACGTACCTACCCATCTATTGTGTGCTGAGAAATTATTTTTAGCATGCCCGTGACACTTTTCTTAATTGCTTTTCTATGTAATCAAAACAGAGATGAAACAGGGAGTTCAGCATGAAAGGAGAGATGTCTGTGTAGTCATCTTTATCTAGCCCATATTAATAACATGGGAAAGCACTGCTACAGAACCTATAGTTAGCTTCTGAAAGCAGAGCAGAAATAATTACCTGTATTGAGAGCTTGTTAATATCCAGTGTAATACATTTCATAATTACTCGTGCAGGATCTGGTCACAACAGGTGCTTAGTGGGCTGCAGATTCATAAAAATGGTATGTAAATGGGGCTACCTGCTTTCACAGGTAGCTGCTGCTTTTCCAGATAGACATCATCTAATATTAGGACATCATGGAACTTGAGTCAGTTGCTTTGTGGCCTGTGCCTGTTGGGCACTTTGACCTGGATTGTCCCTAGAACCTGAAGGGTAGGATTTGCAGGAGGAGACTTGTTAGAATATCTGGCAATGTGGAAGCCAGATTCTGCATTAAGCTAGCACTGTGTTGAGAGCCATCCTAGCAACCAAGTGCCAGTCAGGGCATCTTCTCACATTCGCTTGCTTGCAAAAGAAAAGATCAGCTTGGGGGAAAAAGAACAAACAAAACTCAAAACAGGATAAAACCCAGTAATTCACAGGAAACCATCAAATTAATGAAACCTCACTAAAAATTAACATAAATTTTAAATAATTCCTTATGCCTTGTCCATTTAACCTGTTTCGGTTTTTTTTAATACCTTTCAAATAAAGTACTGAGAAATACTTTATGACTGCAGGACTTTGGAATGAAATGACAAATTTAATGTGTAGTTTGTCAGTGATTGGGAATAGAATTTCTCCAGCCCCATTTTGCTGAGGGCATTTTCTCTTTTGTTTTCTTTCTGATCACCTCTACCGCCTGAGAAAGGAAAAACCTTTATTAGCTTCACTGAAGAAATTGAATGACAATTTTTTCCATGTCTGACTGCTGATTAAAAAAAAGGAAGCTATGGCTAGGTTATGATTATTTTCTCCTGCTGTGATGAGATTAGAAAGAGCTGAAGTCAGCACCTGGTTGTAGATAGCCATCAATAAAGGTGATATACAATAAAAATGAAATCTAGTATTTCATTCACAATCTGAGCAGCAGCTCAGTTTCTGTGCTCACTTCCTCATTAAGAAACTGCTCTTCAAAGAACCATCATTAAATTAAATTTCTCTGCTTCTCAGGATGATGTGTGCTTCCTAACTTAACACTTACACAGTAGGAAAGAAATAATTAATTTTGAGCTTTTCAGTTCTCTACATTGACTTGCAAGAGGAAAAAAATAATGGAACAATTCCTCTCAGGTCTGAAAAGAGGGTAAGGTGTATATTTATTCATCAATATACTTGGGCCACTTCTCCCTCCACCATGACCATCTATTGCTTTTTTCAAAAGTTTGCCACAAACTGGTGAAGTTATAACATAAATTTAGTTAAGACTTAAAATATTCCTCACATCTTCATCTTTCTTGTGGACTTAGTTTGCTATATTGGAAATGATCCAGGAGTGGATTTCATTTGAAAATTAAACGTAGATGTTTACACTGTATTTTGAAATATCTGGAGTGAAGAGTTTTGGAAGGCATTGGAGCCCAGTAAATTCCCTCCATTGTGTTTAAAATTCTTCACTTTTCACAGGAGGTATATTTTAGAACTATTAAAAAGTTGCATCTATGTAACAAGGCTTTACAAGCC
This sequence comes from Aegotheles bennettii, assembly GCA_013398125.1. Taxonomy (NCBI): domain Eukaryota; kingdom Metazoa; phylum Chordata; class Aves; order Caprimulgiformes; family Aegothelidae; genus Aegotheles; species Aegotheles bennettii. The sequence continues at coordinate 7,614 of VZRW01011431.1, read as the reverse complement.
AAGCTTTCGCTTCAGATGTAATTTTATAATTGGTAGCTAATTTTCTAAAAATAAATGTAATTTGAGCATGACATCTCGCTGTGAAGCACTGAACATGGATGCCCTGTGTTGCACATAGCTACCTGTACCGATCCAAGCTGTTGAAACCATATGGCTAAAATGTTGTAGGATGGTAGAGAAAGCGTAATTAATAGCTAAGCATTCTATTTTTAATGTTAAATATAGAGTCATTCACAAGCTATTCAAAATGTTACTGTTATCTTACTTACTTTGTCTTAATTTTAAGATAATGTTTATTATTTGAATGATTCTGCTTCCCAGAGGAAAATGGAAGTTAGCTGACTCTGTTACTCTGTGAAGAACCTACCAGGAAGGTTTCACTAGAGGCATCAGGTATTTTATTAACTATGCATGTGAGCGAATTAATTTTCTTAATCTAATTTCTTGAGAATAGGCACTTGTGCTGCAGAGATCCTGTTGGTATTACTGCACCATAATCCAAACGTTTCTCTGGTGTGTACTTCCTAGCCTACAGATTTGTCAGGAGACTATTTTGTTCTGCTCCACTGTTTTTTCTAATCATATTATATATTCCTCTTCCCATAACTTCCATCCCATACAAACAATATATTTTCCTCATTTGAAGGAACATTATTTCAATAGCTTATTTGTAAATTCTGATGGCCAGTATTATTTCACGACACAAAGTTGGTTCTAAGTTATGTGTTTCATCTTTGATTAGTAGTTCTGCTTTTCTTAGTTGCAAAAGACAGCTAATATCTTTCAGCTGGACTTGCTTTTGCTTCAAAAGCTGGGCTTACTAATATGGTATATGGAAATTGAGAGTATAACAAATACGAGTGTGACAAGCTAAAATTCTGCTTATTACATTAACACTGAGATGTTGCGTTGGAGTTCGGATGCTGTTTATTCATGGCAGTAATTCATCTTTTCCTCAATAGTTGAAGCATATCTAATGCCAATTAGAGCTATTACCATGATTCAGACCGCTCTAAAATTCATGTTGTCATATTTACTCTTGAATATTTATATGGCGAGCATTGGAATTTGGAAGAAAAAGTATAGGTCAAGAAAGAAGACACAGAAGAAAATGTACCTGTTGAATTAGAAGGCTCAGTTGTTTCAGATGTGAATTGAAAAATTACCAAGTGTTACATAGTCACCTAGTTGCTACCCATCAATATTAATGTTCTGTTTACTCCAACTAGACGTGAACCACCTTGTTGGAAAAGTAATTAACAAGTGAAATCATATACCTCAAATTCACAGGGTTTAGGCCATTTTATTATAATCCAGTCATGGAAACTACACAGACTTTACTTTCCACTCAGATAATCTAGTTTACAAGCTGTTTGGAAACTTGTCTTCAGTTCATACCTGATTGTTCCATATCCGAACAACATTACTTTGCTGCTTTCATATTTGGCTTCATTTATGACTGTGTTACATAATGACATCAAGATAATTAAATCACTCACCATGATGGGATCTGTTTCAAATTTCCTGGTGAAGCATCTCAACACAAGCCCTCTGCCTGTCGTGTTACTCCATGCAGGAGGAGTTTAAGTCTGCCTTCAATGTTTCCTCACTAAAAAAAGAGGAAAAGGTAATTTTGGCTGAATGAAGACCACGTAATATCAGAAGGAGCAAATTACATATCTTGCATTCTCTTAATTTCTCAGAGGGTTGGAGTAGATGAACTTGGTCCTGCCTCCATCAACAGCCCCAAAGTTGTCTCAGGCCTCAGACAGATAAAGGGAAAATCCATACAGTAAAAAAGCTAATGAAGGGTTTAATTAAGTTAGCCAACAGCTGTCCAGGCTTCAGCACACTGGAGTCTGTAGATGGCATTCATGGGTGCGTACAGGTTTGTAGTTTGGGCTAGACTAGTGGATTAAAGCCAGCCTGGGTTTACTGGTATGCACTGTTAGGTTCTTCTTTTCTGTGTTTGGTTGAAGGACATTCAAACTCTCCTTAGAAACCTCTTCTGATAAAAATGTAGCCAAGCCTGAAATGGTCCTACAGGATGGATGTAAGGTATGCCTGTGTTGAGCCCTCAGCCTCCCCGCTCCCCAGCCTATGTGTCTTGCAGCTTCACTCCTGGGAGATTTCTGAACCCACAAAATGTTCTCACACAGAAGGAGATGATCCATTCTCCATACGCAGCCAGGACATAAAGGTTGTCTTATCTCACAGATAAAGGAATAAATTTGGCTGTAGGTAAGGTGCCCTGGCCTTTATGTCCTGCAATGAGGTAGTGAACAGAACATTTTCATCTCTCCTTTCTAAGTGAATTTACAGGCGGCTGACTCCTGCCTCTATTTGCAGTAATTTATTCTTTTACTTAAACCAGCAAATGAAAATATGAGTTATCTTCCTGGCTGACATTTGCATATTCATTAAACATTTCATTTAAATTATTTCACAACATTTTATATGATTGCTCACTGACAACTCAGGATGTACCTATCTCATGGCAATCTAAATTGGCAGAGCTGTACTGTGGCAGACTTGAAAGGGCACGATCGTTCCTACCTATGGGTAAAATGCAGCAGTGTCAGAGAGAGGCTGAACTTTTAATAGGCAATTTACCATTGCAAGCTGTCTCCCCTTCATTTCCAAATTCCTTTAAAATATTTGCATGTTCAGCAGCACCAAAATTATCTCCACCAGCATACAGGTGGAATAGAAACACTTAGAGGTCCTGACATTTCATATTCTGATTTGTATTCATGGTTTTGACATTAAGGTTTATTGTGTATTTGTATTCAAAGACAACATGAATAGGACATTAGCACAAAATAAAGTGAAATAATAGGAAGAATATAAACTGGTGGATTAACTGTTTTATTAAAATCTGACTTGAACACTTCTGCTGAAGTCAAACTTTTTCAGAAAATACCCCGCTTGAATACACTGGATTATATTATACAGTCTGGGATTTTTAAGGATATCTGTGATAGCTGGAAGATTAATCCATTCAAAAGACAAAGTATGAATTCTCCCCACTATGGAACCAACACTAGTAATTTATTGGTTTTGGCAAACTATGTGAAAGACTACCTTCTGCCTTTTCTTGGGTCTGATGTAGAAATACACGTTTGATTGAGTGCAAGTCAAGAATGGCAAGGTGAGATTTGTGCAATTGCAAGGTAGTTGCTCAATCAAAAAAAGAGCATAACGATAAAACATTTCTTCACTCAAATGCTTGGTGATTAATGTTTATTTTCTCATTTCAGCTCAATGCACATTTTGTGACAAGATAGTACATATGATTTGGCAGGATATTAAAATTTGTTTGGCACCAAACAGGAAACCTGGTACTGAACAGAACTTCTCTCAAGTTTAGGTATGGCGCAGGGCTCTAGGACAATTGGCTGCCGGACACTTCTACACCGCTGACTCTCTGCCAGGACAGCTGTACATGGATTGGCAGGTGGCACAGAGCACAGCACCGCCGCTTCCCCCTGCACCCAGGGAGCTCTGCAAAGCCCTTGAACATTGACAGGAACTCTGCATGGTGTGCAGGGAGCCCCGAGTGCCTGGCAGTGAGCAGTCTCACAGAAAGCAGAGGGGAAACCACCAACAAGCTTGTTCCTGCCCTGCCTGCAGTACACAGCACATGAGGGGGAGGAGGCAGCGTGCAGGCAGGGGGGTTCAATTTTTAGCTAGGTTCCTAAATTCTCTGCGGATTTAAGACTGGCCCTCTCTCTCAGAAATGTAGCGAGTTATACTCAAGTGAAAAAATAGTAACTTATAATAGAAGTACTTGAAAACCTTAACAAAAGGCAGCTCTACCTGTTCTGCTCTTCATAGTAGTAATAAAATAGATGGCAGTAGAAGAAATGTGTTAATGTATGTTTGTAAGTCATCTGCATAGGACAAGGTTATTGTGATGAGTTGCACATAGCTTTTCTCCAGCAAGATTTACTGACTGTGAATATATATGGCCACATTGGGAAGCACAGATGAGAACTAGGAATGTGAATTATTTCCTTCCTCAGTTAAAATGTGCAAAAGCTTAGGCTTACAAAGATTTGTAAAAACCCAATACTTTGTAGAAGGCTATTTTCCTACTTTTTGACACATTTCTAGTTTTGTTAAAAGGCTTTAAGGAAACATTGCAGGAAGTATTTTGTAGTGTTGGAAAACAAATGCTTAGCTTTTCTAAGAATCATATATGAAAATATTGCAATTCATCCGCAATAATGTTACTGCGATTGGAAACAGATTTCAGGTTTTTATCTCTTATGTTAGTTATATCACAGAATCACAGAATTCTAGGGTTGGAAGAGACCTCGAAGGATCATCTAGTCCAACCCCCCTGCCAGAGCAGGGTCACCTACAGTACATCACACAGGAACGCATCCAGGCGGGTTTTGAATGTCTCCAGGGAAGGAGACTCCACAGCCTCTCTGGGCAGCCTGTTCCAGTGCTCCGTCACTCGCACAGTGAAAAAGTTCTCCTGATATTCACATGGAACCTCCTATGCTCCAGTTTGCATCCACTGCCCCTTATGCATACATTTGATTTGTAGTGATGATCATGTAAATATAAATCAAGACAAATGGATCAGTAACACCATCAAAGTTGACTTCAGAAGGCTCTCTACAGCTTTTAGTAACCTGAACAAAAGCATGTGCTACTGGGGATGATCTGGTCTCCCAATACCTCTTCTATTTACTAAGTGAGTAACAGAGAAGTTGTAATAGATTTATTATGCAAAATCAGTAACAAGCAGTGGTATGATTTGTGAGAAGGCTTATCAGTACTTTGAAGATTAAAGTTTGTTACTAACAAAACTTTGCTCGGGTTTAAGAAAACATCTTTATTGTATCCTTAATGTGGCAAAGGAATATTGTGCTAAATTTACAATTGTATTTATTTATTTGTTATAATGTGCAGAAACTACAGTGACATGAACATTTTCTAGAACTGGGAAATTAAACAGGTTATTACTCTATTTTTGAAGGAAGTTATTATGATGATTGCAAGACTATTATTTCTATTCATTTTCAGTGCAACAAATTGGTTTTGCAACATTTTGTTACTCTTCCTCCCCACCCCCAAATCGGTTCTGTCTCCTACTAAGTTTAGGTTAATGAAGAGCAGTTGCTGGTGCAACTGGTTACACACACACACACACACAGACACACTTTGATACAGAACTGTAAACTTCTAAATTCTGTAACTGTACTGTGTACTAATCTGAATTGGACGCACAGTGCCTGGCTTTTCAATCTATGGTATCCCCATGGGATTTCTTAACATGAAATTATGGGCAAATTTTTTGTCTTAATTTCCCTATGAAGTGGCTTGTTAAGAAACATACCCTGCTTCCTAACTTGGACTATGCAAAATTCATCAAGAATCAGAATATTTGATTCTTTAAAATGCTTAGAGATTTATTTTATTTTATTTAAAAAAAGGCAAAAGGTCAGTAGTATTTGCTTTTTGTGAATACCACTTACACTACTCACTGCCCTCTGGGCCATGTCTAGTACAGTATTGTTAGCATTCCAAACTAGTGAAAGCTTTGAGCCATCATCATATGTTAATAAAAATAAATGAGATTTGGTTTGGGGTTTGTTTTTGTTTTGTTGGGTTTTTTTTAACTCCAAATACAGAGTTTCCCCTTGGGAATGGGTGAGGTTCAGGACAGGAATATTCAGCCTTTGATCAGTGAAATTCTTAGGTTCTGGTGTGTTATGATTCATCAGAATTAGAATATTTTATTAACATTTGAAAAAACAGATACANTCCCTATGAAGTGGCTTGTTAAGAAACATACCCTGCTTCCTAACTTGGACTATGCAAAATTCATCAAGAATCAGAATATTTGATTCTTTAAAATGCTTAGAGATTTATTTTATTTTATTTTAAAAAGGCAAAAGGTCAGTAGTATTTGCTTTTTGTGAATACCACTTACACTACTCACTGCCCTCTGGGCCATGTCTAGTACAGTATTGTTAGCATTCCAAACTAGTGAAAGCTTTGAGCCATCATCATATGTTAATAAAAATAAATGAGATTTGGTTTGGGGTTTGTTTTTGTTTTGTTTGGTTTTTTTTAACTCCAAATACAGAGTTTCCCCTTGGGAATGGGTGAGGTTCAGGACAGGAATATTCAGCCTTTGATCAGTGAAATTCTTAGGTTCTGGTGTGTTATGATTCATCAGAATTAGAATATTTTATTAACATTTGAAAAAACAGATACACTCATACTTTTAAAACATCAAATCCTTCTTTACCCTGCTTTAGTCCTGGAATGAAGCCTCACGGCATTTTCAAAGTTAAAGGTACATCAATATTTATATGTATGAAAGCCATTTTGGGTGTTTTTTATAGTGTTCTAATAAAACTGACTGGATCTAACTCATTCCTACTCTCCAGGACAGTAATGTTGTATTTATAATACCAGATTGGCCAGGATTTATTGTGGTAGGATACACAAACACTAGAAATCTCAAAAATTGTAAATCAATGAAGTAGGTTATGAAAAAGTAAATAACTTCCATGGTATAGAGTAGTTTCATTGTGCCTAATTTGGAATGCACACAGCCCACTTCTATCATCACACAGTTCATTATCCAGGAGAACTGAAATCAAAACCCAAACTTTGAGCAACAAAAGTCACCACAGAGCTGGGGTGAAGTGCTTTTGGTGTTTTAACTGTGTACCTCCGTGCTTCAGCAGATAAACAACGGATTAATTTCAGCAAGCATTAACTGTTGGGAAGATACCTGTCCAGTGTAGGGCAGCTGCCCAGCTTTCCCATGCAGGTACAGCGGAGACCCACAGCTCCCGCACATGGTGGGATGAATCCTCTCTGAAGGCCATTCCTCCCCTCTTGCCTCGTCAGGAAGGCTTGGGTGACTGTCAAAGCCCCACGCTTGGTGTTTATGCTGCTGAGCAGCACCCAGCTCTCCCTGGGTGCCTGTGGGCACGCATGCATGGATGCACACCCCTCTGCACGGGCTCCTTGTGCTTTTGAAAACAGCATTTGTGTAACACTGAAGATGGAAGCTCCAAGCCTTCACTCAATAATCCGGGCTAACTTGAGCAGGTTCATAACCGGGGTGTGTAACAGGTGCATACCCTGCCCCTCCTCCCCCCGGCGTGCACGGCATCGCCTCAGAGACACCTGGGCAGCTGCTTCTGCCTTTTGTGCATCACTTGGCTTTGTCTCAGCCCAGAGAGGACAAGTTGTGAGGGGGACAGAGGCCAGGCCATTCCGTGCTCCCGGACAGCCATTGCCATGCGGGTGAGGGACGGGTGCCTGCTCCTGCCGATGGACAGCAAATCACCCAGTGAAGCTCTCCCGGGTCTGCAATCGAAACCTTCACTGGTTAACAGAAGTTTGTAAAATGATTTTCAGTGTCACCTTACGCTATTCCCTGTTTCATAAGAAGGGAAACTTCAGCAAGCAGAGGAATACAGAGCAACTGGCAAACCGGTGCCTGACCGAGGGGAAATGCGGCTCTGGGTCCCGCCGGGACAGCCCCGAGGGGCGGCCTCCGCTTCCCGCCCTCAGCACCGAGGGGAGTTCGGTGCGTTCGGTACCGCCTGTTTCTGACCGACCCCGGCCCGGAGC
>VZRW01011427.1:0-27279 GCA_013398125.1 Aegotheles bennettii | reverse complement strand
CATGCGGGACAGTGTCAAATGCTTTGCACAGGTCCAGATAGATGACATCAGTTGCTCTTCCATTATCCACCAACACTATAACCCCATCATTGAAGGCCACCAAATTTGTCAGGCATGATTTGCCCTTAGTCAAGCCATGTTGGCTGTCACAAATCACATCTCCCTTTTCCATGTGCCTTAGCATAGTTTCCAGGAGGATCTGCTCCATGATTTTACCAGGCACAGAGGTGAGACTGACTGGCCTGTAGTTCCTCAGGTCTTCCTTGTTTCCCTTTTTAAAAATGGGGGTTATATTTACCCTTTTCCAGTCAGTGGTAACTTCACCAAACTGCCATGACTTCTTTCATCAGGTAACATAGACTTGCGCACCTTCAGGTTCCTTAGGTGGTCTCAAACGGGATCTACCCCTATCATGTTGGGTTCTTCATTTTCCCATTCCCTGCCTGTACCTTCTGTGACTAGGGTGGTATGGCTTGAGCACTTACTGGTGAAGACTGAGGCAAAAAAAGTAATTGAGAACCTCAGCCTTCTCCATATCATGGGTAACCAGGCCTCCTGTTTCCTTCCAGAGAGGGCCCACATTTTCCCTAGTCTTCCTAGGGTTTCATATTCTAATTTGAAAATTCACAGCATAGCAGCACCTGTTACAAATGGTGAAGAAATAATACTCAGGAGTTCTTCCCACTGAGAAGCATGTCCTAATTCAAGATCTTGGTGTGCAGCTATTAGTAAACATCATCCTCTTATTTGGATGAAAAAATGTGTGTATTAGCCTTGGTTCAGAATTTTAAAAAATGAGTGTTGAGAAGAAAAGAAGAAAGAAACTGTTGGTCAGTGGATAGCAAGTAATGCCAGCATATTGTGGAGGTGATAATATTCTTAGCAGACAGTACTTACTTTCAGTTTTCTCAATAAGCTCCAATACATTTGTATTAGCAGGTAAATCCTGCTTAGGCTTGCAGCTGCTGTAAAAAAATCCCCCTTTTCAGTAATCGCCTTCCAGCTGGGATGGAATTTGATCCTTTTGTTACATCTGGAGACCTCACTTTCTGCTTTATTTTTTTTAAGAACTCAGTTGTGGTGATTATGAGTTTATATAGATAAAGTGAGATTTACTTCATCATGTGAACATGAATGCCGGGAGCTTCATGGACTCCACTGCCCCCACTCTCAGGTTATATCACCCTAGTGGACATCAGCACACCTGGACAATGATCCCTGCCCTTGGGCTCTCTGTAGGGTCATAGAATCAGAAACACAGAATGGTTTGGGTTGGAGGAGACCTCAAAGATAATTTATTTCCAACCTTCCTGCCATGGGCAGGAACACCTTCCACTAGACATGTTGCTCAAAGCTCCATCCAACCTGGCCTTGAACACTGCCAGAGAGGGGGCAGCCACAACTCCTCTGGGTGAGAATGTTCCCTGTTTGTGTCATCTCTGCATGATGGGAACTGAGAGATGGGATGCTCTAGCAGAGTTATAGAAGCCTTGAAGTGCACCTCTTTGATTGAAGTAACTTCCTAAGCATCCCTAAAGGATGTGACAAAGTAGCCTGAGGAAATGGCAGCAAATCTGTTTTTTTAGTATTGAAAGAAAATACTGCCATTTTTATTTGATTTTATAGAAAACTTTTTTTGGAGAGATCTCACTTCAATGCCTTAGAAAGGGCAGAAACAGTTCTTTTGTGCTCAAAACACAGCCCATGGTGATCTTCTCCCTGCTTCTCAGGTCATGCACAAACACAGAGAAGGGTGGAAGAAACTGCTTTCCCCTGCAGCCAGCTTCCTGCCAGCAGTACACAGGGGATCCTGCAGGCAGGGGAACACCTTTGACCCCCCATGAAGGCAATGGGAACAGCATCTGCACCGTGACTCTCTGAATTCACCCAGGTTAAGTGTTAGAGCTGCAGCACCAATATAAAGAATTGCAGGGTAGATAAGTTAACCTTCTCTGGAGGGAAAGAAATCATTAGCATAAGAAAAGAAGCTATATACTTCAGATGTTTTGGAGGTACATTTTGACAGTGACCTACAAAAGAACCTTGTGTGAAGGTTAAGTTTAAGCACCAGAGACATCTGAAACAAGCAGGAGAATTTGAGATGCTAAAAAACAATGAGAAGGAAATAAGCTGGTCCAGCTATTGCTAGATTGTGTTGCATTTTCAATGCAGAGACTCTATATGGCTTGCTCTGAGTATGTTGTGCCAAATCAAAACAGTTGTATAAGTATAGCCTTCTGCTGTGCCAGCCTACAGTTTGTTGGATGGCTATGCTTAAGTTTCATTAACTTATGCTGGGAGGGAAAAGGGGAGGGATCTGTATGTTACTGTATCTTAGTGTATCCTAGCATATAGAGATCAATCCAGTCGTCAGGGCCATGATGATACAGCAGAACAGTTGTTTTCTGCAATTTTAAGTGTTTTTAGAAGTGCATGTATGGTTTTATCTAAGGAAAATAAATCTCATTATGTTTTCTTTGAATTGGTTCAGATGGCTATGAAATTGAGACTTTGATGACAATCTCCTAGTTTTATTTTTCACTCTCTGTTCAAATGTGAGGTTATTTTTTTTCCTTTCTCTTTTTCCAGGTTTTCCAGATTTTTTTGAAAAATCTGTTTGTGTTAGAAAAATCCTTTGAAAGAGCAACCACTTTGCTTAGAATTGTCCAACCTTTTCCATAGTGCCACAGCAAACACACGATGAGAGAGTGTGTCCTTTGTTTCAAAAGCACTTCATTCACTGTGAAGGAAGAGGAGATAAACAACCAAAACTTAAAGAAAAAGGGGCATTATTGCTGATTCACAACACCTAGGGCAGCAGTGAGAGCCAAGGGATCTCTGCTAAAGCCAGTAAAGAAACCATTTGCCAAGTGATGTTGGCTCATTTTGTGTTCAGGCTGCTGAGCACAGGTGCCTCTGGAAAGTTACACAGTGTCCTTTATTTGACCCTCTCTTGGTGTTAGAGAGATCTGCTTGTTTTTCCTTTAAATTGCTGCTTGCACTGAAAAATCTAAAAAAAATATGTAAGAATTTAATTTAAACAGAAAAAGCAAAGAAAAGCTGATTTAATTTCTCCAGCTCTTTGGTTTATTTTGAGCTCCTAAAAGAACCTCTTTCCTTTTAGCATCAGTCCATGCAATAATATTATCTTCTTGTTGGTAATGTAGAAGGAAGTCTCCTTTTTAATAGGACAATCTGTCCTTGCTGGAGAGGGAGATTATAAGCAGAATTGTATATAAATGACTGAAGATTGAAAAAAATAAGAAAGTAAAATGGCAGATGTTCTTATTATTTATATTTTTATTTTTTCCCTTGAAACTTTACTTACTTCAGCTTTAAAGAGTGCAGCATTTTGACAACCAGGAGCTAATTTACAATTTTTCCTCTTAATTACAGTTTCAAATGAGTTTACCTGCCCTATCTCTTCCAATGAAATGAAATAAATCTCAAGCTGACAAATTTTATTAGGGGCAGCAACTAGAGCTTCTCTCTCATTTCGTGGATTTTGGACAAAATGACCAAAAAATGGCATAAAGTAGAAATACTGGTATATACCAGAATGCTCAATGTCTGGGACTTTCAGCAAGGCTTTGTTGATTTCTGTCCCAGGATCTGTAGTTCCTAGCTGGAGTCATGGATTTGTTGTATAGTCACAACTTGTAAATATTAAATATTTTTCAAATAAAAATTCCAATAGAGAAAAGTATAAACAAACTGCAAATCTAGGATGCAGCCAGATTTAAACTTTATTCTCTTTAGACAGAAATTGAAGTTAAGGATCATAGAAGCATAGAATTATTTAGGTTGGAAAACACCTTTAAGATCATCGAGTCCAATCATTAACTTAGATCTGCCAAGCCTGCTGTTAAACCATGTCCCTAAGTACCATACCTACATGACCTTCAAACACATCCAGGGATGGCAATTTAACCACCTCCCTGGGCAGCCTGTGCCTGTGCTTGACAACGCTTTCAGTAAAGAAGTTTTTCCTAATATCCAACCTAAACCTCCCCTGGCACAACTTGAGGCCATTTCTTCTTGCCTTATTGCTTATTACTTCTGACAAAAGACCAACACCCACCTCCTTTCAGATGGTTGTAGAGAGTGATAAGGTCCCCCCTCCAGCCTCCTTTTCTCCAGGCTAAGCAACTCCAGTTTCCTCAGCCACTCTTTGTATGACTTGTGCTCTAGACCCTTCACCAGCTTCGTTGCCCTTCTTTGGACACACTCCAGTGCCTCAATGTCTTTCTTGTAGTGAGGGGCTTAAAACTGAACACAGTATTTGAGGTGCAGCCTCACCAGTGCTAAGTACATGGAGGCAATCACTTCCCTCGTCCCGCTGGCCACACTATTTCTGATACAAGCCAGGATGCTGTTGGCCTTCGTGGCCACCTGGGCACACTGCTGGCTCATATTCAGTTGGCTGTCGACCAAAATCCCCAGGTCCTTCTCTGCTGGGCAGCTTTCCATCCACTCTTCTCCAAGTCTGTAGCATTACATGGCGTTGTTGTGACACAAGTGCAGAACTTGGCACTGAGCCTTGTTGAAGCTCATACAATTGGCCTTGTCCCATCAATCCAGCCTGTCCTGGTCCCTCTGTAGAGCCTTTCTACCCTTGAGCAGATCAACACTCCCTCCCAACTTAGTGCAAACTTACTGATGGTACACTCAATCCTCTCATCCAGATCATTCATTAAGATATTAAACAGGAGTGACCCCAATACTGAACTCTTGAGAACACCACTTGTGATGAGCTGCCAACTGGATTTAACTCCATTCATCACAGGTCTTCGGGTCTGGCTGTTCAGACAGTGTTTGACCCAGCAGAGTGTACACCCATCCAGGCTTTGGGCAGACAATGTTTTCATGAGAACGTTGTGGTGAACAGTGTTGAAGGCTTTACTGAAGTCCAGCTAGAGAACATCCATAGCCTTTCCCTCATCCACTAGGCAGGTCACCTTGTCATAGAAGGATATCAGGCTAGTCAAGCAGGACCTGCCTTTCACAAACCTATGCTGACTGGGCCTGATTGCCTGATTGTCCTGTAAATAGTGTGTAATGGCACTCAAGATTATCTGTTCCATAACCTTCCCTGGAACTGAGGTTAGACTGACAGGTCTGTAGTTCTTCAGATCCTCCTTCTGGCCCTTCCTGTAGTTGGGTGTCACATTTGCTAACTTCCAGTCCACCGGGACCTTCCTGGTTAGCCAGGACTGCTGGTAAATGATGGAGAGTGGCTTGGTGAGCACATTCACCGCCTCCTTCAGCACTCTAGGGTTAGGGTGTAACCCATCTGGCCCCACAGACTTGTGTGTGTCTAAGTGATGTACCAGGTCACTAACCATTTCCTCTTGGATTATGGAAGTCTTATTCTGTTCCCCATCCCTGTCTTCCAGCTCAGAGGGCTGGGTACCCTGGGATACACAGTCAAGAAAGCTAAGCTTGGTTTACATGATGTTTTTCCTACCTTGCAGGTAAGATTATATGAAGTTTGTATTGTAATTTGTTCCCTTTAGTATGTGCTATTAATTAAAACTGATATTAATGCTACTTTGCTAATTTCTTCTGCTTTAAGTTACTTACAAAATTAAACATTTTATGGAATTAGTTGAAGTTAGTTTGACTGTGGACGTAACAGGTGTTATTTATCAGGTTATTGTTACAGGTGTAACATTATCTCAGCTGGATTTTGTTGCCACATCTTTTGCTTTGTTGGGTCTTCGGATGAACATTACTGGTTAATGATTAGAACAATGTATCTGTAATTAAGGAATCCATTCTTTCTTCTGGATACACAGTTGACTTTCCCAGTGATGTATGGAAAACTCTTTAGTCTCTGTGTGCTTTAGTTTCTTTTTTGTTGGTATCTGGCCTCTTATGTATGTTACAAAAAGTGGGGGAGGGAAGCCCTGAACCCAAGGACATTCAATAGAAACAGAGAAGAGAGATTGTGGATCTGATTTCTGAATAATATAAAAATTTAGTTTTCATTCCAATGTGGGACAAAAAAAATCAGAAACTCCTTAAAAATAAAAGTGTGGGGGGAAGCAGCTATTGTTGCCCAAACAGTTCTAAAGTGGTATTTCACCTAGTCAGTATAAGATTTAATGCAAAGATACCTGAATTTGAAATATTATAATACTTGAACGGAAAGCCCCATATGGATGGTTGTCAGAAAATAAGAAGTATTTCTGTTACCTCTGTTGCTGCTATATCTTGCTTTACCCCATTAGCCTTTGGAAGCAGTGATATGTTTGTGAAACAAACTGAAAATATAGGATTAACATTCCAGATGAATATTTTCTCAAATTTTTCTAGAGGGCAGAGTTCTGTAACAAAGATCATTAGCATAGATCCTCTTCCTGTCGCACTTTTATTTCTAATCCCAGAGAGTTTAGTATTGGTTTATAAACTGAAACATGAAGGTTTACAAGATGGCTTGCACAATTGTGAATAGTCTTTATGCCAGTCGTTTGAGAAGTGAATTCTCTCTTGAATAAATAGGCACTTCTCTTACCAACTGATTTGAATTTTGTAAGTATTTTTAAAAGAAAATGTAAGTCGTTTATTGTAGAAAATTGAGTGCTAAATTTAAAATGTCATTTTAAAATTCAGACTACTGTGATCTGACTGATAACATTTCCTGAGTTTTTTTGTTTTCTATTTTTTCATAGTGCCTTCCTCAAGAAATACATATATGTACCACCTGCCAGATTTCGTATGTTCAAATCGATTTCTGGATGACTGTGTACAGAAGTGGGCATTTTCTCACCTTATAAATATTTGGGTAACAAAATTATGTGGTGTCTCTGTGAGTGGACTGTAGATATCATCACTCAGCTTAAATTGTACCTGCCTATGTCAGACTAGTACAGGGCTAGGACAATAGGACACATCAATTTTGCACCTCTCTTGACCTGTCCCTTTGCACATGAATGAGTTTCTGTTTGTTTGTTCTTACACTTGAATCTGAGCTGTTTGAACACTTGACCGCTCATGAGTTTTGGGACAATGTCTGGAGGCGTTGTGGACCTCTGTGGTATCATTCTTCCTTACTCTTGCCCACCAGAAATACAAATTGTCCCAGGATGTTCATCAGCTTTTATGTAAAGTGGTAGATTGTAAGGTGGTTTGATTTTGCATTATTTTATATGTGAATATAAGTATGTCATTAAAAGGCAAAGAGTAAGGATATTCAGAACCAGGTGAACAGTGGTCCTGCCTAGTGGACAACCAGCTAACCAGCAGCAAACACAGGTCCCCCAGTGTGTCCTAGGTGTGCTTTTGGTATAGTTAGACGGTATCAATTTGGAGACTTGAACAACTGTACTTAAGATTTTATTTCTTTGAACAGAAAATTTTCTTTAGGCCTCACACTAACAGTTTTCATCACAGTGGTAGGATATGTAGGATATTGTTGCCAGCAGGGACCATGCGTTCAGTTAGCTTTCTATTGGACTTCTCCACATCTAAATATTCTTTGATGCTTATCCCCCTTGGATATTCTTCTCCAGCAGTTTAACACTACCCAGAATAGTTTTCATCCCCTGCACTGTGCTTCCTGGGATTGCTGCTTGCTACTTCTGTTCTTTTATAGGGGTCTTTGCATCATACCCTAGTTGTGGTTACATGAGTTTCCATCTCATCGATCTTCCTTAATAGCTGCTCATATTTGTTACCCAGTCCAGCTGCAGTAAACTCTGGATGGGTGTTCATTGCTTTTTCCAACAAGGCAGTGCTTGTTGAGATTGTGGGCTAAAGGATCTGCTGAAACACACCGCTTTTGGTTACAGATGACCGCTCAGCAGGTCAGCTGCTAGGGGTACACCACTGAGTATGCAGGGAAATATATCCAGCTACCATTTTGTTTTCATGTTTTTTTGAGTTTGTAGTGTACTTGTCATTCACCAGCAAGTATGCTTTGTGTTGCCTTTGTGCTATTAATACAGCAGCAAGAGACACTTGGAGATCCACTGAAGTGCAACCACTTCTGCTGGCAATCCTTTAAATTTCCCTTTAAATTACAGTCCTCCTGCTGTGATTTACTTGCTGCCATCAGACTTTATACAAAGACTGGTACAAAATTAGAATTTTTAATGTCACCCAGTTGAATTATTCTGAAGGAAAACCAGTGTTTATGAGACTTCAGTCACTGACTTGTGAGACACCTTTTAAGCAGGTATGCTCCAGTGATCCCAGTTCTCAGCTTTTTGGTGTTAATGTTAAACTCCAACAGCTTTATTGAAATTAATAGAGCAGTTCTGGATTTCCAGGAGTGTCATTGTGACCAAGTTGTTTTTCACTTGATTCAGCACTATTATTAATGAATATTTATTTTAATATGAGATCAAAGTCAGTCCTTTGTATCCTTATAAAAAGTCTGAGCAATTTATGGACAGGTATAATCTGTGACCTTCATTTAGGCTCTGATGAAAGGCAAAAGAATTCACCTCAGACTAGTTCTTCTGGGTCTGTTCCAAAAATGTGATCTTTCTTTTTTCCTTTATGGTGTGATTTTGCAGTTCGTGGGATTCTGCTCCGGTGGGTAGTAGATCTGTCATTTTTCTTAGGACAAAAAAACCCCAAAACCCTCTATTCTATTTTAACAAAAACTGTAATTATATAAAAAAAGAACCCCAAAGCCAACAAAAAAAACAACAAAAAAACCAACACAAAACCATGTAACTAAGAAGAGCTTTCCCACATGTTTTACATCTCAAGGGCTTTTTATTACATTTTCCAAAATTATTATTTTGCCTTATTGTTCCTGACAGACGTGAATTTTATTGTTGAAACATATCAAAGTTGCTTAAGAGCAGGCTTCTGTTTTGAAAAATGAAATTATGGAATATATCTGGTTTTGGTCTTGATTATCAGTAACTCAAAAGAAGAGGGTAAGGTAAAATATAAAATGACTCATCTTAACTTTCACCAGGGTCTATTTGGATCTTGCCAAGTTAGACATGAATGCTCGTAAGTGTCTTTTGGAATTTGCTCTGGACCCAATAAAAGGAAACTTTTTTTGACCTCTTTCTATGGTATTTCATTCTGGCATGCTCTCTCATATTTTGTACTTCACATTCCCAATATGCTGAGTATTGCTCCCTGAGAGCTTCCTGCCTTCACTTGTGAGGACTCCCTTGAGTGTTCCTGTGACACTACCTTGTCCCAGTTTGGTTAAGAGGGAGCATCTCCCTACCACCTCTTCTGCAGTGAGGTCTGACAGGAGAGAAAATGGGGAAGACAGCCACCAAACCCCCAGATCCAAGTTATCTGTTTGAAATAGATGCAAACATGGAATTGGCAGGATCAGTACATTCATATACTGGACACAGCCATTAATAGTAAGAAAATGTACAAATTATTATCTGCCTTAGCTTCAGTCTCTGGATAAAAAATGCTGTATTTTAAGAGGTTTTGTTTTCTCAAGAGCTGGTACTACAAACTAAGAGCACATTTTAGCATTGTCAATGCAACTAACATACCTTTGTATACTTTAGGACTGAAACTGTCAAGTGGATGCTAGCAGCTTATTACAACACTTTTCCCTTGTGTGTGTTGTAGCTCTCTGTTTTTATATCTATGTGAATAATTATTTGCGTAAAAAGACTTCTAAAACACTTAGAATGTTGTGTATGTTATTATCGTCTGCAAAGGTTTGGTGTCTTCTTTCAGAAGAATATGTGTGTTTTAATGACCAGAAGATATGTTATTGTTTGTGAAATCTAGACTAAGAGAGAAAGGGTAAGAAAATTATTTATGAAAAAAGAAAAAGATTGTTTACTTCCACCTGTTAGCATTACTGTTTTATAGTCAGTTTCTAATAGAATATTCAGTTAAATTATTTTTGTGGAATTTTGACTGTAGGAATTTGAGAAAGCAGCTATCTCAGGTTTGTTCAAATACTATGTTTTTGTTGCTTTTGGGAACTATGCTAGTAAGATTATGGAGTTATATGTATTTGTTTCCAAGTTTTCTTCCTAGTTCTTCAGTAACATTTGAAATACCTTATTCTTAGAACTAAAAATTTTGAAAAATATTATTTGTAACCAATCAGGCAGAGTTTTATATATTCAGTATTAGGATTCCAGGGGTTTAGAATTCTGGAGGGGAATTTCACCTAGATTTACAAAAGACTTCTGTGGAAAACACAAATTTGGGAAAGCCAAAGTGCATCATTTTTGCCATTTGGGAATGAAATGTCCAGTATCTTTCAAAATCAATTTTTAAGTGCCAAAATGTAACTTCAATAGTGTTGAGCCCAAATATGAACCTCAATAATTGGTTTGGATTGAACAAAGTATTTAATTGAAATTCCTGTAAAAGAAATGTGTTTCCTCTTAAAAAATAAATTATATCCTTTTAAATTTTGGCTACTTTTTCAACAGTTCTGTTTACAACTCCTTTTTATTCCTTTTTGTCAATATTCACAGTTATTTGGTTTCATTCTTATTGATTATTTTAAAAAAAGCTTCTTTGAGCAAATGGTAGAAGGCAGCAGATGGCATCCACTAGATGCATAGAACACTTTAATTCTCAGTCCTAGAAAGCTTATTAAACATAAAAAAAAAAAAAGTTATTCAGCTGAAGTCAGTTAGGAGGGGAAAAAGTTGTGTTTATCACCATTATTGTTAAAACTAAAACCAAGCCCCTTTATTATGTCAATCATATATCTTTTTGAGAATTTAAAGAATCATTGAGAACAGGCCCTAGGGCGCAGTCTGGTCAGTGATGGGGAAAGGGATAAGACATGTATGCTGTGAAGCTTGAGCAATTCAGTTTGCAGCCTGGCATTCCTGTTACTTGTCTCCCAATAAATCTAAGAGAAGGCAATAATGTCCAATGCTATAGTTGCACATCAGTAAATCGTAATTGTTTTAGTCTTTATGATTTTTTTGTCAGAAAATATTGCGGGAGAGTCTGTATGATCTCTAATTTATAAGTGAACTTCAATTAAGTTTATGGACCTGCAAGAGATGATTACAACAGTGGAGAAGCAGTATCTTACCACTTCTAATGCCAAAGGAGCTGTTAGTAATGGTAGTCTGAGTGTGTCTTGCTGTGTGTTTTGGAAGTTGTGGAACATGCACATCTATGGCAGCAGCTCCCTCTGTCACAGCTTCCTCACAGGCGATAGATGCCAAATGTTTATTTCCTGCTGCTAAAATGAGAGCGGGTCATCTGCCTTTCTGTGACATTCACCGTTTCAATAATAATGTAAAATGTTCCCAGACTGAAATATAGAATTAACTGTCCTACTGTTGGTTTACTTAGTGTAAAAGCTATTTCCTGGTGTACTGCATATAGGAGTGGTAAGATATTGCTAACAGTGCTCATGGTAAAACTTGCACTTATTTCAATAAGTGGCATAAAACTGTTGAAATATACCCTGTGGGAAAACTTAGTAGTAGCATCTCATCACTTACATGACAGAAATCTTACATAAATATCGTGACATATTAAAAAAAAAAAAGATGTAGATTCAATTTCTAGATTATCATTACAATAAAAGTGAGTGATAGAAACAACTCCTTTTCTTCCAGGAATATAAAACCAGAGTGAGCAGAGTGGGTTTGTTCAAGGAGTAATTTAATACTTTTAGGAATGGTTTCCTGGATTGGTATCCAAAAGAGAATGAAGGTATTTCTCTGGCATCATTAAGGCAGGTACTTGAGCACTGGAGAGGTGAGATTTCTTGAGTATCTGTATGGTTAATACTTCCTAGTAGCTAGTTCTAGTTAACTGCCTGTCTTCTAACTGCCTGCCTTCTGTGCACATATTTTGGATGATCTTTCATGCACTGCAATAGGTTCTTAACCCTAGAGATCAGGGGTTTTTTGGTCTCAAGCTTCTCTGCTGTGCCACCTCACCAGAAACTTCCCAAATCCCTCATTGAGAAATATATCTTTGTCCCCAACAACTGTACACTGCATGCTTCTTTTCTCTGTCTGTGTCTCTCTTGTGAGCTCACATACAAACTAAATTGTAATTATGAATTTGTATTGGGCATCAAATCAAAACACTAGCTACTAAACCACAAGCAACAATAATGCCCCATGACCAACAATCCCTAGTCCTCATGAACAATTGGGCCATTTATTACTCTAGCAGTCTAAACAAGCGTACTGTAATACCTGAAGTGAAACATTGCCACATAACTCAAGGCGCTTGCTTTTTCTTGTGTCTTCAAAGCATTCAGCTCAAGGTGATGTAAAAAAAATTCTAGCTGGGCTACAGAAATATGAAAAATGTAAGAGAACTTGCTGTGTGCTTTGCAAGGTGCTGATCATAAATTAGACTTTACAGTATTATGTCACACAAACTAACCTCTAACACTGAAAGCAGCTATTGCCCAAGAAGCTAGGCCAAATATTTTATTATTATTTTTAATGCACACCTGGTACAGAAATTTTTTTTGGCATGCAATTTCATCCTTACACATTGTTTTTTCTTCCCCATACCTCCCACCATTATGTTTCCCTCCTGAAATTCAGAGGAGTTTCAATAGGAAGAGACTGAAAATTACTGATGTTGAGATGTGGTTGAACTGGAAAAACAGTTTTGCTGGACCAGGATCTGATCTTCATTAGGATGATGAGAAAAAAGAACAGTTGCTGATTTCAGTGGAGCTATTCAGTGTTTCTGTTGATGTACAGAGGAAGCAGAATAAAGCCTAGTCACAACCCTAGGATCTTCATTCCTATGGCACTAGTTGCTGCATTTCCAAATTTTCCCCTGGATAACTATACAACAACTGGTGGAGATAAAGTGGGTCAGAGATATTAAATTACTTCATTAGGAAGAAAATTAATTTATGATCTACTTGAGGACTGATGAGTTGAATGTATTTCACTGATGGAGGAAAAAAAACAAACAAAAAAACCAAACTTCAAGAAAAGCTTAGAAAAGCAAGATCCAGTAAAAACTGGGCAGGGGAAGGATCTAGCAGAACATTTTCACTCTTTGTTTTGTCACTTTATTGTGTGCTCATCCTGTCAAGCTAGGGAACTTCATACTTTCCCTATTGTTTTGTGGAAACATGCCCTTGTACCAATGTAAATGTTGCTGCTGAGTCTGTGAAGGCAGGTTTAAAGGCTTGCATGACGATTCAGCCCTGAAGTTGAGGGCTGTGCAAATGGAGGAGAGAAAAACACTGTAAATGGCAGACTTGCACATAAACTCAAATACAACAGCACTTTCTAGACACTTAACTCAGTTAATACTGGTCTGGGAAAAGCCAGCTCTCCAACAGCCCCAGTGAAACAGTCATTCACTGCTCCAGATCTGCCTGCAAGTACGTAAGGTGTTTTCTCTCCTTTTCCACTCTGACCCTCTGCTATTTTGTGTCTCAAGGACTAGATAAGTCAGGAGCCATGTTGCCTGGGCCTAGATCTACCCATTAAAATGTCAAATGAGTTAGGTTTTAATCTGCTACTGTTGACTCTCAACCCTGTCATATTGCCTTTATTCAAGGCATGTTTCCCAAACAATAACATAAAGTACTCCTTGGAGAATTTGTTCAAGAGGTAACTAATGTTTAGGCTCATTAAGAAGTGTGTTTGTGCACACTTTGTAGAAGTTGGCTTCATTTTTTTCTGTAACTCTTGATAACTGTTTCCATAACATCTTGACTAGCATTTTTTTGTCTTAACTTGATTTTTCTCATTATGTGAATAAAATTTTTGACTTATTTTGAAACTGCATTCAGTTCTGTCATTATCAGTCCATTCCCTCACTTCCCCAGCTTCCATGTTTCTGATTGATTTATGGGAAAAAAAGGCTTTTGCAATGAGGATTTCACTCATATCTGTATTCTTCACTAAAGCAAAAAAATAAAATGTAATCACTCTCTTCTGCTATAAGATGTCTGGTTTATTCAATGGATTTTGTCATCGATATAATTTCATAACTTGTTTTAATTCTCCACATGTATGTCCAGCATGTAGTTAATGTCAGCCTGGGAAATATTACCTTAATAGATTCCATGATTGAAA
Source organism: Aegotheles bennettii (assembly GCA_013398125.1). Lineage (NCBI taxonomy): Eukaryota > Metazoa > Chordata > Aves > Caprimulgiformes > Aegothelidae > Aegotheles > Aegotheles bennettii. Next base: position 13,285 of record VZRW01011427.1, on the reverse strand, counting down.
AGTTGATTTATTTATCTCAGCACTCGAGTTCTACAGAAATTAACATTTCTCTCTTTTTCACTTTTTGCTACTGAAATCACAGACATATAATGATTTTTTTTTTTTAAAAAAAGAGGGAAAAGGACGGGACAGACATCCAGTCAAGACTCCATGAGAAAGAACAGGGCTCCATGATGAACTAGGCCACTTAGAATAGGCTTTTTCAAGAGACTTGTGAAAAAATGTTGAAATAGGGGCCTTAAATTGACCTTATTTTCCTGTTGGTTACTGTGCTTTCCAGATTAAAAGCTGTTTTCTTTTATTGAAATAGAAAAGTGCCAAACATTGAACTTGCTTTGTAAGGCATACATCAAGAGAGAAAATATTTCAGTGCAATGACATGACCTGACATTTTCAAGCAGATAATAAATGACACCTTGTCAATGCCACTAATTTATTATTTCCTCTCTTGTACCTCTGTGTCACAGTGGGATACCACATTCTTTTTAATCATGGGCCTGTGTTAAACAAATTTTTACCAGAAAAGAATATAATGCTCCTCTAGTTGTTTCCCACTCACTGACCTCCCAGCCATCCCACTGTAACATATAAAGACAAAGGCTATGTTAAATTTTTCATTATTTTATTCAATTTCTGATCCAATTACATGAAGCTCTTCCATCACTAACATGAATGTATATGCTATAATGTCAGCTGGTGCACATTAATCAGGTTTTTTTTTTTATTATTCAGTGGACACTGGTGCTAAATCATCTCACTGAATAAAGTGGGACAAGAAAGAGATGCAAATGAATAAGGAGGAAACTCCTTTTAGTGCAATTACAGCAGGAAATCATCAGAGTGAGTGGCCTTCCAAATAAGCCCCCAAAGACCTGGAAATGCACCAAGTTATTTTACATCTTTCATTTTCGCCTAATTAAAAAAAGAAGAGATGCTTCTTCCCATGCCTTCTCTTTTCACTATTTCTTATAAGCCTGCATCAACCACTTGAACTGTGGTTGGGATGCTGACCTTGTTTAATTCTTCTAATGAATATGCCAGTAAGCTGAAAATGTTTGGTGTTATTAAGGTTGATTTCTGGAAATGTGACAGAAAAAAGGCTTCTACTGGAATGCATGTGTCTTTCATTGGAGTTTAGAGTGTTACTGTGCAATATTATGGGTGAATGAGAGTTAGGCTTTCAGATGGGAAATACACGATAGCTTCTAAATTTGATATTTCATTTATTTCATTGAACAGGGTGAATAAGATCCCCCATGTGATTTCTGCCTCTTAAGGGCCCTGATTTCAAATTCAGGTTAGAGTTTAAGATTATACTCATGATTACCACAGATAGGCATAAGTACCAGAGTTTGGGGGATTTTCCTGGGTGTTCAGAGTCAGCACTAGGGATGTCTTATATGAAGGAAAAAAAAAGGTTCAAGACCACAAAGTCAAACTGCTCTGTGCAGACCCTTGAACTTGCAGCAAAGCCTGGTATAAGAAGAGGTGACTTTTTCACAGGTTTTGGTATGGTTGCCCAGGTATCTGGAAGGTCAGGGTTAGCTTGAACAACTCTGTTGTTTCAGGAATATGAATGTTTGCTGGATTTCTCATGACATGGAGAGAGTGGCTGTTTCAGAGACATTGTCTTGTCTTTTGCCGTTGATGGTCCGTGGATTGAAATTAACTTTAATTTTAGAGTTACATTTGGGATGGTTAGGAAATATGTGTGCAGCATCTTCTCAAGAAATTGTTTAACACAAAACATTATACCAAATTTCAGGACTAGTAGGTTTTCCTGTGGTTTTGCTTTTGACTTTTTTGTTTTGGTTATATGGCTTTGACTTTGTTTTTGTTTTGTTGTTTGTTTGTTTGTTTTTTTTTTTTCCCTGATACTGATTTAGCATTAAATCTGTGATACTAAGGAATACAGTTTGCATTGCATTGTATCTCATAAGTGTTGGATGCATATTTGTAATCTTTTCCCTAGTAATTGGAAAAATGTGGATGTGATACACAGCAGAAAATACGCAGGGGACTTGACCTGTTTTTCAGCCTTTGAAGTGCTTGTGTTTATATTGTTTGCTTTCTGAAATACCCAAGGAAGTATCTAGTCAAGGAGTGATTAAAGCCAGTAGACACTTGACTTCACTGAAACCAATACTAAATTTTTTAAGAAACAAGACTACTTGGACTTTCATGTTTAAATAGCAGAGTTTTATTCTTTTATGGATCAGACACTTTCTGTGGTTAAAAGTATCATGGATTTTAAAATGCAGTTTTTGATTTTTGTTATTTCTTTTGCTTAATGCACCTTAACTGTCACCATAAATACAGATATTTTAAATTTATGGTGTATTTGATTTCAATCAGCTGTGTCAGACAACAGCTCTGTATTTCACTGCATCATAATGAAGTATATATGCAATATGGTAGTTTATACTTGGACTACAAATTTTAGGCATACATTTAAAATAAAATTTAAAATCAAACAATGGGAATGAAAGGCAGAGTTATTAATAATTTTTTTTAACTGAAGGTGAAATCCAAGGCTATTAACTCCAGGATGGCTTTTACCTTGGGGATAGCATAGCCCATTTTCACCAGAATTTTAAAAGACCTTCACACTGTCTTTCTTTGTTACCTTGTCACAATGATGACATGCAGTGGCAGCACATCATGACAGAGGTAAACTGTAAACCTCCTGCAAACTTGTTACAACATCTAAGTTACAACATGTAAAAGCTTCTTACAGCATGTAAAAAGCTGCCAAGACATATATTTTTAAGTAGTGATCAAATTTATTGCAGAGTTCTCATGCTGTCAGGCACTTGTGCCATAGCCCTCAGTGGGATTTTTGCTGGCTGTCCCCAGGTTTGCAGAGACAGGAATGGGGCGGTTTGGGCTGAGTGCAAGAAGCTTGAAGCAAGGATTTACAATGACCTTCTCAAAGCAATGCCCATTTTTTTTTCTGTTGTCCAGTGTAAAACAAATGTATATTTTTGTCTTTAAGTATTATCTTGGTGATGTAAAAACAAAGGTACTAGCTCCTTAATACCCTTCCATTAAACTCCTTTGTCTTGTGTGAGTACAGGTACTCACTTGTGTGAGTAGACATGTATGCATGTAGAAACATGCGCCTACTACAAAAATTTCTTGTTGAGACCCCCACCAGCTTAACACCATTGGAGCCACCACTTTGTCAATGTATTAGAAATTATCTTGGAATGTATAAATTAAAACAACTGCTGTGATTACAGCTTGGCTGAATTTTTATTCAGAGGAATGAAGTTTTTCTTCAGTGGTATGTCTAGGCATGGTTCCTAGGACATTCTGTGAACTAAGCATCATTGCAAGAGGGCCTTTTTTTCTGGCTTCTTCCCAAATGGATGGTATTTCTGAAGGAGAAAAAAAGTGCGTGAATCAGATTTCACATGACTTTTGTATATCAACTCCCCATCAATGTTGTAGCCTGCTGTCATGGGTGCATTACTTAAGTTCTTGTCCTGCATTGTAAAATAACATCTGGGAGAGCAGAAGGGATATTTGTTTCCAATTATTCTTTAAAAATAAGGTTTTCTGGCTCTGGTTCGGGTCAAATATCCCTTGACATATTTTTTTGTTCTAATTGCATCCCATTTCAATAGGCGGTTTAAGTTAGTCCCCAAAACCTCCTGTCAGGAACTACTGACAATATTACTTTACAATCTTAAATGACTTAAGTGTTACAGTTGATCTGGTGAAGTAGTACTTCTATTTAGCTTGTAAAATGTTATGAATCACTTGCATACAAGGCATTATATCATCCAAACCAGATGTTATTACAATTTTTTCACTTGTGCCAGAGTGCTTTCCCCTCATTCATGGCAAACTTCGCTGTGGTGTCCCGTGAATCCCAGCACTGGTACTTGATGGAGTTGTCAGTCAGCACTGTTTCCTGCTTTCTTAATGCTGTCCTTGTAAAATAAAACAAATATAGATTGATCATCTTCCAGCTGGCATGTTGGTGTGGCAACAACCAGAAGAGAGGTTGCAAGGACCAGACAGAAGTAACCTCTTGGAAGTGACCACAGGTGATTGGCTGGTTTAGACTAGTAAACAGAACTAATATTTAACAATTGAATTATCAGTGTCACTCATTCCTTCAGCTTTGTTGGTTTAGAAGAAATGTTAGTGGATGATGACAGTGTGTATACTTAGTGAGAGGTACACTGAGTGAAAGGGTTAAAAGACTCTATAGTTATGTTGTAAAAATAATACAACTATAGATATAAAAAAGAATGAGTTTTCTTATAAAGAAATAATGTTTCTCTAACTCTGCTATCCTTAGTGTATTAGGGAGTAATATCTATGATACAGATGTAATATGGTATATGAGTTTCCACATTTGGCTAAGCCTTCTACACAAGTAAATGTCCCTAGTGCAGCTTAGCCTGGCCTGCAAGGGGTAAGAATGACTGACTGAAATAAATAACTTTTTCCTCCTTCTGAGTAACATCTTTTTGGCAGCTTTGGTTAGAGTGCAGTCAGGAATATATGCAGTTTGGGGCTTCTCATCACAAAACTGAAACTAACAGATAAGATGAGATTCAGGAGTGGACAGCTAAAATGCAGATCAACTAACATGCAATTATGTCTGGTATAACAGACAGATGTGGTTACAGTCCACTATGGTGGACCTAAAAGAAGACCTCTGGAAAATACAGTGCAAACTTACATAGTATGTACAGTATTTTATAGTAATAAAAATTTTATACCGTTTGTCAAAGAGAGAGCTTTTCTGTCTTCAGCAGGCTTTGACTTGAGCATTGTTTAATCAAAAGTAGGTAAGAAGCATATCCCTGTAATGTAAGTACCTTTACTAGAAAACATAAGGATAACTTGGGGGTACTGATGCATGAAAAGCTGGGTGTGAGCCAGCAATATGCTCTTGCAGCCCAGAAGGCCAACTGTATCCTGGACTGCATCAAAAGAAGTGTGAGCAGCAGGCCAAGGGAGGTTATTCTGCCCCTCTACTCCACTCTGGTGAGAGCCCACCTGAAGTACTGTGTCCAGTTCTGGATCCCTCAGCACAGCAAGGACATGGACCTGTTGGAACGAGTCCAGAGAAGGGCCACAAAAATGATCAGAGGCCTGGAACACCTGTCCTGTGAGGAAAGGCTGAGAGAGTTGGGGTTGTACATCCTGGAGTAGAGGGGCTCCGAGAAGACCTCATTGCTGCCTTTCAATACTTAAAGGGGGCCTATAAGAAGGATGGGGACAGGCTTTTTAGCAGGGCCTGTTGCAGCAGGACAGGGGGTAATGGTTTTAAGCTAAAAGACGGTAGATTTAGACTAGATATAAGGAAGAATTTTTTTACAATGAGGGTGGTGAAACTCTAGAAAAGATTGCTCAGAGAGATGGTAGATGCTCCATCCCTGGAAACATTCAAGGTCAGGTTGGATGGGGCTCTGAGCAACCAGGTCTAGTTGAAGATGTCCCTGCTCACTGCAGGGGGATAGGACTAGGTGACCTTTAAAGGTCCCTTCCAACCCAGACTATTCTACGATTCTATGACTTGTTTAGTAATGGTGGCAGAATTAGGAGTAGAAGCTTCAAGAACAGTAAAAGCAAGGAGAAAGATATTTTTTTTTTAATAATTGGTAAAACTAAACAGCAATTCAAAATAGAAATTGTTATGAATGGAAGAAAATTTCCTGAAGACAGTGACCTTCAGGCAAGATACCATGACCTGATTGCCACTGGTATCAATCTAGGATCTTTTCGCTGAAACCTGAATTTATCCTGGCTGGTAATGGGAAGCAAAATTTGTCTGCAGGAGATTTATTCTGCAGAATACCCAGGACAGTAAAATCATCTGCATAGTGAGAACTCAGCATTTTTGTTACAGGAAACTTCTAAAAGAGCCAAGGTAAAATCCCATTGATCTTGGCACTAAGTAGAAGTCTCTGTTCGATACAAAAGTCTAAGCTCACTTCAGGGCCATGGCTTTGATGTCCTCTCAAACCTCACTTTTTTTTGTTAACTGCACATATGTTCTGTTTAACATTAGTCCCATTTTTTTGCTTTTTTGTCTTTACAATTAGTCCTTATCAGCTTACAACAACACTTCAAGTGTGGCTTTATCAAGATTCCCAGAGCCTTGGCACTGAAAATCTTTGCAGACCTAGAGCTTCCAATTTGCCAGCAATCGTGTTTTGGTATCCTATTAAAACAAATCCAGTTTCTGCCACAGCAGCATAACCCTCTTATAAAAGCAGTCAGAACTTCCAGAAGATAGGCTGAAATCAATGATTACAGCAGAAAAAGTCAATAGTGCTTATATGATTAATAGCACCACGTTAAATACAGTAACCCTGATAGGGAAAGGAGAATGCAGGATAATTTGAGTATTACAAGCAGCACATCAAAACCTTGAAGTCCACAGAGGGTAATTTAGGGACCTGTTTTCTCCTGTCAAGCCTGTAGATATTGGAAATATTTTTTTGTCAACTTTGGTGGCATTTATACTGGTATAAAATTGTATAAGGGAAAATTCAGTGTCTGGTTTCTAGAGATTAAAGGGAAAACATTACAGTAATCTCCTGTGCCATTTCTGAATACAAGTCTACCATGTACACTGCTCCAGATATCTGCAACTGAGCTCACACACATACAACTTGGGAAGGTGGGAGGTCACCCTGTGTGCAAAGCCTCTTACTGAAGGGATCTTGTTAATCCGTATAGCTTGGTTCAAACTAATTAGGATGGATATGGCCACTGCAAAGAGAAAAATAGACCGCCTGTCCTTGAGAAATCCACAGAGACACAGGAGTGGAGAGATAGCTGCACAATTGCTGACTCTGAGGAAGGATCTGCCACAGACTGCACAGAACGTTGTTTCCAGCACCTTCTGGCAGACCTGATGAAAAGCAATGGCTCTCAACTTTTAAAGGTGAACTGTAAAAGCAAATAAAAAATTAAACCCAATTAAGCATCAGTTTCTGTGCTGAGCTCTTCCTCTGAAAAGGCAATGTGGGATAGGCAGAAGAGAAGGACATGAAAAACCCCTTATTTGAAATTTTTTTTATGCCCATGGACCCTTCTCAGGCTCTGTTTGCTTCCCTAACAGATCATCATTCAACAATATATATACTTTTTTCTTAATTGCAGTGACCCTGAGCTGTAATCTTGATTTTTATTTTTTTCAATAAACATACTTGTTTTATTTTTTCACTTAGGAAGAGAAAAGGGGGGACAGCAGTTTATCTGACCATTTCTTGACCTGAATTCTTCTGAGCAAGGCAGGGTTTGGCCCAAGATTACACAGTACACTCCCTGGCAACACATCCTCAGTACTGTCAGACACTTGTGCATGCAGGGTTTGGCACTGGATGTGTCTTTCATTCCAAAGATGTGAAACATTTCCTTCAGTCAACTCAAAAACATTTTTCTTCCAGAATTTAGCCTTCAAATGCACAAATCTAAGCAGCAAATACCACACAATTCTTGAAAATGGACAGTGGATAGGACCTGTTGCTTTTAATTGCCTTTTAACCACTGTTGACCTGCTGCTTTTTAAATTGTTGTTCCAGCTACTTAACTTCCTAGCTCAGCATTACCAGTTGTTGGAAGTTATTTTTCCTTTATTTAAAAAAAAAAATAAAATATTTTCTTTTCTTTCTTTCTTTCTTTTTCTTTCTTTCTTTCTTTCTTTCTTTCTTTCTCTTTCTCTCTCTCTCTCTTTCTCTCTTTCTCTCTTTCTCTCTTTCTCTCTTTCCCTCTCTCCCTCATAGAAGTTAATAGCTTTGTCACACTGATTCAGCACTGACAACCCTGGTGATGTCATGGCCATCTTACAGAAGGCTGCCACCAGTTTCCAGCACTAGCTCTGGTGATGTTGTGGCCATGTCACAGTGGGCAGAACACCGGTGATGGCTGTGTCACAGGGGGATTGATGACATAGGTTGTCCAGGATGGATGTCTCCTGATTGTCAGGAAGACATGGCATGGACATCCTTGCCCTGAGGCTGGGAGAGTGCACAGGAAGGCAGGGGATGCTCATGGTGATGGAGGGTGTCTGCTGGTTCTTGTTTCTCCTGGTTTTCACAGACTCATCTTTGGACAGGGACATGATCAGTTCACTGCATGTTCCTGTCCTCACCCTCCTCTGCTGCTCAGCCAGAGCATGTTGCAGCTTTGTACAAGGAAATAGACCTAAGGATAAGAAAACACATAGCCTCAGTCTGTACCATGTCATAGTCCTACAGGCAGCTGGAATGTCCCCCAGACATGAACAAGGGAAGCTCCACACCACCCACATTCTCTGTAGCCTGTCATGGTCTCATAAAATGAACAAATAAAAAACCTCAACTGGAAAAAGAAGAATGCATAATTCAAATGAAATTGATATTTTCATCTTTGTGCAAAGAGTGGCCCGGCTTTCCAAGAGCGTACAGTAGTATATTAAATATTCTGAGTGGTTCAGCACTTTTCTGAAGATCAAGACCTTTTCCTGTGTTGCCAATGAGAAACATAAATCCACTGGTCACCTTTGGAAATCTTGGTTGAATCCTGAAGAGCTTTTAAAAATGGTTAGAATTTGAATTTTATTTTCTACTTTTATAGTCCTTCCTTACTTCAGCATTGTCCTTAGAGAAGGACTTCAAAGAACATGAGCAAAGTTGCAGAGGGATAATGCAGGTCAGCACTGCAGGTTACAGGTATAAATTTCCTCTGAACCCCCTTCACCTCCAATGTACTTTGGATATCTCCACTACTCTAATCTCAGTATTCTTGGTGAAAATGAGAAGTTGCTGGCCTGATCCACAGCTGATATAATTATCACAGCTCTTTTAAACTCACTGCCACTATATCAGTCTAGGTTGCTTAGGCAATAGGACTTGTGAGTGAGTTATCCAGTGATACTCTCAAAAGTTGTCTTTTTGTCAGCAAGCAGAATCTCTAGGATCTAATTATTACATGGCACAGCTCATTTGACCAGTGCTGTAGCACCATGCAGTAGAAGTTGGTGAAACTGGTGTACCATGGATCAGCACTAACCAAAAGAACAGAAGAAGGCAAGTTTCGCAGAAATAACACTTTTCATGTGCAAATCAGCACATGTTGTCTAACAAAAGCTCAGAAAGAGATAAGGAATGGAAGAATATTAGACAAATACATTTTAAATATAGATGAGGATGTAGAAAATGTGGTTTGAGATTTTTCTTCAAACTCTTACAAGTAATTCTTCTGTGTTTTACATAAGAATATTTTAAAATATTATGCAAAATGCCACTGCTCTGCACAACTAAGGTGTTGATGACAAGGAAACAACAGTGGCATTTGAAGTCTGAAGTGCAAACAGATGTTGATTTTGAATGTACTTCCATTGCTTAATGGAAGATGGCTTATTGCCATCTACAGAGGAAGATGAAGCAACCTTGCATGCTGTGGATGCTGGCTATCAATTTGCAGCATGCAAATGAAATTGTATCTAATCCTTAAAAGGCAATTCCTCTAAACACAACAGGAGACTATGCCAACAATGGAAAACAGAAAGTGAGAGAGATATTTTAACTCATCTCACTGTTTTAGTGTGATTTCCTGGTCAAAATACCCCAGAAACACATTTCTTGCCCCATACTTGTTTCCTTTTTATCAAGCAGAGCCCTGTGCTTGCTGTGCTTTCTTACATGGCTGCAGCTGGGCAGAGCATTTTGGCAGTGGGACAAGCCCTAATTCAGAGTATAGAAGTGGAAGATGGTGAGAAGATGGAGTAGCTTGGGTGCCACTGAAATGCCAAAACCTTTGCTTAGAAAAATTGCTTGAGGAAGATTATTGCAGACGTATCTAAAATTACAAATTATGCCAAGATGTGGGAGCTCTCAAAGATGTCTTTAAGCTGACTTTGCCTTTATTTTACTGCCCTTCTACTGTGTCAGCAGATCTTGGATGCAACCAGTCATCTGACCTAAAGTACTTATTTGTAATTAGGTGTTTAAAATAAAGTGATAACAGCAGTCTAATTCAAGTGGGTCTGTCTACCTGAAATGCAAATCTCTCTCCATTTGAGTGAGTAATTAAGCTATGAAATTTAGAGTGCTCAAAGCCTTTGATGCTTTGAAGTAATTAGCAATATGGGGGAAGATACTGCTTTGTGCAAGTACCAACAGCTGATTTATAATAAACCAAATGTGTTTGGTTTTCTATTATTAACTAACTTGTATTATTAATTATTTGCCAGTATTTTGCCAGCTGTCAGCATTTGTAAAAATATTTGTATCACCCAAATACACTGCAAAGATGAACACAAACTGTTCAAGTCATTAATTACTGCTTACGTGACTGTAACATGTAGGAATTGATCCTCATCATGCAAAATAGGACTATCATGCAGGAAGCTGTACAAACCAAAACAAAGTTGTTTCAAAACAGGCGGTACTGAATAATGACAAAACAAATATTTGGTAAATAATTTTAAACATCAAATCTTCCGTTGTTTGTATTCTTATGGGACCAGGTAAAATGCTGCCTATTCAGAATTACATGAAGACATGAATACCCTCAGTGACTGTTAGGTAGTGTGCAAGCTGTTCTATATTATATTCCTGGACCAGTGCACAAAGCCCTTGGAGAGAACAGGCCGATTTCCTTCCTTGGACACCAAAGTCCTAGACAGGGTCTGCTGATACTGGGCACAAAGAAAGAGAGCAGAGGTGTGTCAGGAGAGGGAGTCCAGGTTTGAGGGATTCATGGCAGGTAGTAAACAAGGTACAGGAGAGGATTAACCCAGTCACAGAATTGCATTCCTTGTTGAGAGTTTTACCTTTAAATGCTTCACATCAGCAAAAGTTCATTTGTCCAGCCCAGGCAGTTTCTCCATTTAGATTTGTCAGGTGCCTGTGTCAAGGTGAGCGTGTGCGAGCAGCCATGTACACTGGGAAATATTTACAGAATCACAGAATTACAGAATTGGTAAGGTTGGAAAGGACCCCAGTGGGTCATCTGGTCCAACCTCCCTGCCCAAGCAGGGTCATCCTAGGGCACATGGCACAGGAATGCATCCAGACAAGTCTTGAATATCTCCGGTGAGGGAGACTCCACAACCTCTCTGGGCAACCTGTTCCAGTGTACAGGAACTCACACAGTCAAGAAGTTCTTCCTCATGTTCAGGTGGAAATTCCCGTGCCTCAGTTTCTACCCATTGCCTCTTGTTCTATCGGTTGACACCACCGAAAAGAGCCTGCCTCAATCCTCTTGACACCCACCCGTTAGGTATTTATACACATTAATAAGGTCCCCTCTCAGTCACCTCTTCTTGAGCATGAACAGGCCCAGCTCCCTCAGCCTTTCTTCATGAGAGAGATTCTCCAGACCCTTGACCAAATTAATGGCTCTCCGATGGACCTGCTCCAGGAGCTCCATATCGCTCTTATACCGTGAAGCCCAGAACTGCACACAGGGCTCCAAATGTGGCCTCACCACTTAAGTAGGTGGGCAGGGTCACCTCCCTTGACTTGCTGGCAATGCTCTTCCTAATACAACCCAGGATTCCATTAATCTTCTTGGCCACAAGGGCATACTGGTAGCTCATGGACAGTTTGTTGTCCACCAGGACCCTCAGATCCCTCTCTGCAGAGCTGCTTTCCATCAGGTCGGCCCCTGCCTGTACCAGTGCATAGGTTTGTTCCTCCCCAGATGCAGGTTCCTGCATTTGCCCTTGTTGAACTTGAGAAGGTGTTTCTCTATCTCTCCAACCTGTCAAGGTCCCTCTGAAGGGATGCACAATTATCTGAGGTATCAGCCACTCCTCCCTGTTTTGTATCATCAGTGAACTTGTTGAGGAGGCTCTCTAACCCCTCATCCAAGTCACTGATGAACAAATTGAACAACACTGGGCCCAGTACAGAACCCTGGGGGACACCACTAGTGACAGGCCTCCTACTAGACTGTACCATTGATCACTACCCTCTGGGATCTGCCACTCAGCGAGTTCTCAATCCATCCCAATGTCCACTCCTCCAACCCACACTTCTTGAGTTTGCCTGTGAGGATTTAATGAGGGACAGTGTCAAAAGCCTTGCTGAAATGAAGGTAGACAATATTCACTGCTCTCCCTCCATTCATCCATCCAGGTAGTTGTTTCATTGTAGAAGGCAATCAGGTTGGTCAGCCATGATTTACCCTTAGTGAACCCATGCTGACTACTCCTGATCACCTTCTTGTCTTCCATGTGGGTAGAGATGGCCTCCAGAATGAGGCACTCCATCACCTTTCCAGGAATTGAGGTGAAGCTGACTGGCATGTAGTTTCCCTAGTCTTCTTTCCTGTCCTTTTTAGAGGCTGGAGTGATATTTTCTGTCTTCCACTTCTCAGGCACCTCCCCTGATCTCCATGTTATCTCAAAGATGATTGTGAGACACTTAGCCAAGACATCTGCCAGCTCTCTCAGTACTCATGGATACATCCCATCAGGGCCCACGGATTTGTGGATGTCAAGTTTGTTTAGTTGTTCTCTGACTCAATCCTCCTCAATCAATGGAAAGTCTTCCTCATGACATTCATTTGCCCTGGTGTCCTGGGTCAGAGATCCCTGAGGGTTGGTCTTATTAAGTGAAGACCGATGCAAAGAAGGCATTCAGTAACTCTGCCTTCTCTGCGTCCTCAGTTACCAGGGTTGCCCCTCCATTTACTAATGGGCCCACATTATCCTTAGTTGTTTTTTTGTTATTTATGCAATTAGAAAAGCTCTTTTTGTTATTTTTGACATCCAAGCATTTAGCACTCCTTTCTCTGGCTTAATGAAACTCCCAACCCTACAACTCTGATGTATATTCCAGCACTGGTCTTTTGAAAGATGTTTCTTCATACCAACTGGACTGGCATGCTTAATATTCATAGTTCTCATATGGAGGTATGGAAACTTCTGGTTTATCTTCAAACTTGTCACACTTTCATCTGGAGAGCTTCTATAGGCTTATCTGGAAAGCTCACTGGTCTGGGAGCATACATTTCTTACTTTAATTTTCCTCCATTTAAAGTACTTGTTGCTTATGAAAGTAAGAATGGTTATGTCTTTTATTATTCTGATTATTTTCTAAACAGCTTTCAATGAACATGGACCACTGGCAGTCTGCAGGCTAACAGAGCAATACTGAGTTCAGCTCTTCAGCTCCTGCAAAGGCTGTGTTAGCCATTCCCACCTGATGTTTGCCTAACTTATTCTTAAAATCCTGCGAAAATGGACCTCCATATCTTCTCTGACCCCTATCTGAGGGACCTAGCTACCAGCTCATGACATAATTGTTAAGGGAAGTCCCAT
>VZRW01011426.1:450979-468215 GCA_013398125.1 Aegotheles bennettii | reverse complement strand
TATATATATAAACAGGTTGCCCTCAAAAAACATCAGCAAAATTGTATTCTCTTACTCTCAAAAATTTTAGGGATATTCCACTTAGCTTCCAAGGAATCTATAACACTCCTTTCCACTTCACATGTTACATCCAACCTGTCACAGAGGTACCATACACCTTGTCACATCATTCTGCAGTTAAGTACAATAACATTTGGCAGTGGACCCCAGTTTAAGGGATCAGGATGTTGTGAAAGGGCAGCAAATTGACCTTTTAGACTGAGGAAGAATGTGAAAAACCCACTAGGCTACATTTAAAACACAGTGGGAAGACAGAAGCACTGGGGAGAGCTGGTCTCACCCCACTAACTGTATTTTGCACGTGGTTGTCCAACCATGCTCTGAAAATCAAACTCTGGACACTCTTTGCATGGGTTTGTCTACCTCCCTCAACTTCCCATACTCCTTTAACAGCTGGGCTGCTCAAAAAACTCTTTCTCTCACCTCAAACTACCATTGGTTTTTTTTGCAGGGAAGAAAGATTGTCTCACTAAGAGTAAAATGATCCTCCTGGGCATTGAGGAATGAAGTCCAGTGCAGGAGCATGCACACAGAGGAGGACAGGAGATGTCTGAACTGCAAAAGCAATTAGATCCACAGCATTTCAGGACTTATTTTCAATGGTTCAGTGTTCTTACTGCAACACACGCATGGTTTTTATGGAAAGCAGATAACACTCATAAAAATATCTGCTTCGTTAAAACATGATTTCCAGCAGAGATTTTCCCAACTGCAAATTTTCAATCAGTTCCAGACACAATCCTTTGCAAATAGCATCAAGACTGTTGATTTTATTTAAAACAAACTACAAAGGAAGCAAAAAAAATCAAAAACCTTTTCACTTACTGAATCATAAAATTCTTCCGAGTGTTTATGTTCAGTATCTTATGGTTAAGAAGTACTACTAAAGATTACTGAAAAATCAGCTCAAAAATCTGACTGAACCAGAAAATAAGTGACTATGATTTATTAAATGATCAGGCTGATAATTCTATTAGATCTCAAAAAATCGCCTTGTCTAGCTATTAGAAGGTGATTCTAATTAAAGGAAACTTGGACTGTCTGTAACCACAGCAGTGCAATCAGAAGATCAGGGAGTGAGTTGGTCATGGTTCATATGTATCTGCACGAAACACTGATAAACTGACAACATACTCTCAGTCCCACAGACAGCGATATAATGAGCACCACTGGCTGAAACTTAAGGGCAGATGAATTTAAACACAGGGGCTGCCTCTTTATTAACAAGGATAATTACTTGTTCATACAACTTAGTTATGGTTATAGCAGGCTCTCTGCTACTAGTGGGTTTTTCACTAAAAGTGGATTTTCTGATCTTTGAAAGAACTCCTCCAGTTTGAACATGAATTATGTCAAAGATGGTCTGTGGTTTCTCTTGTAGGGATGTCATAATAAATTATTACACCGGTTCCTTTTCATACCAAACTTCACAAGTAAGTGTGATATACTTAAGTGTATTTTAACTGCCATCATGTCTTCCTATATATGGCTGAAAAGATGAAGTCAAAGCATGGCTACAGTTGGGTTCAATACATTCATCACAATACTACCAATGTTTCCAAAGGACAAATTCTCACAGGGCTGGAACTGGGATCCTTCTGCCTGACAAGGTATTGCTTACAGAAATGCGAAAAGGAAGAAGAAAAGAACGGATCCATGGCAATAAATACATCCAAACCCCACTGCACATTTTTGCTAACACCCAGAAAAACAGTCCTCGGGCCTGTGGGAGCAGTGGGAACTGAAAGAAGCTTCTGGCACCTAGCATGGAGAAGAGACTACATCACGAGAGGAAGAGAAAGGGCAAGTACAGATCACTTCACTCCTGTGACCAATGATAGGACTCAGGGTAACAGCAGGAAGCTGAACCAGGGGAGGTTTATGTTGGATATCAGAAAAAGGTTTTTCACCCAGAGTGTGATAAAGCACTGGCACAGCCTCCCCAGGGCGGTGGTCACAGCACCAAGCCTGACTGAGTTCAAGTAGACTTTGGATGATGCTCTCAGGCACATGGTGTGATTCTCAGGGTGCTCTACACAGGGACAGGAGTTGGACTTGATCCTGGTGGGTCCCTTCCAACTCAGCATATTCTATGATTCTGATTCTATAACTTAGAGAGGGGACACAGGATGAAAGAGGGGACACAGGAAGAGGGAAGGAGATAGAGGTTCCTCATGTGCAGAAATGTCACCAGGCGTGTGTTTGCACAGGACAGAAAGATTCTGTTGTGCCGGTCACTTCTAAGAAACATCTTGCAAGTCGCCCCTCTGCTTATATTCCTCTCTGGAGGAAATCAAAGGAAGTTCTACAACTCTTCCCTTCTGGTTCTCAGCTGTGCAACAGCATGTCTCCAACAGCCAAAACTGTGGGTTCATTTTTTAAATGTCCTAAATATTTGGTGGATAACCTTGAAGATAAGGAGGTCAGTGAACTCTTTGATGAATTTCAGCATTTTTATAAATCCATGTAGTACCTAATATTTTTCTACAGCCTTCAATGGCACTTACGCATACGGTTTTAACTTTGATGAATGTCCAGCTTTCATCCATATGTTAAGATAGAAATAATATTTAAATTGAAGGTTTGTAACTTGAACTCAACGTTCCAGATATTTAATGACTAAGAAAAGGAAATGCCCTCTTACCACTTCATGACATCATTTCCTTCTGCACAGGCTTACTTTGGAGCAACATATCCAAACAAATTCAGTAATAGTAGTAACACTTTACACTGTTACGGCACTTGCCACTAACAAGTTAAATAACCACTCCTCTTCAAACACTTTCACCACCACCCTGGATTTAGGATATTACAGGCTGGTGAGAGATGTTAAGTAACATGTCTCAAACCATTCTTGAGATACGTTGCTGAAGCAGAAATAGATGGCAAGTCTCCTGAGTATTTACCCATTCATTTCACCACAAAATAATAATGTCTGTCTACGATATGAATTCTTCAGTCAAGAAATTTCAATTACGCAGCCTGTGCACACAATTCACATTTACCCTTGGATTAAAAAAAACATTTGATTTGAAGAAGGAACAACTTTTTTTTTTTAATTGGGCTTTAATGATCTTGGACAGACCTGATAGTGCAAGACAAAGGTTGGTAGCTCACATCTGGGTATACTGTAACAAAAATAGCTTGCTCTAGTGCCCCAGACACTAGGTCCATTTGTTCAGGGCAGCTGAAAATAGTCTTGATGGGGGAGAAAAAGTGTATCAAATTAATTGCAATCTACATCCTCATCTAAGAGAAGCCCTCACAACATACAAGTTCATGGTATGTCCAGCTTAAATGGAAAAGTACAAACCCCTTCCAGATAAATCCTGGATAGAACTTAGTACTATGAAGGTCTTAATTGTTATTTTATTCTATTATGTTGGTGTCTTTGGGGGCCACTCAGTACATCTAAGGTTAGTCCATTAAAACTGTAGCATTTTGCTACTGTCCTCAACACCAGTAAGATTGTTCCCTTCAGTTTCAGTGCTGAGAGATAATGAAGGCCTTTCGTCTACATTGAATATGGAGATTAAACACATATTTATAGAAACATGGTTTTCACGTGCTATGCTGGATCAGGCTGGATCAGGGATCAGGGATACTCCACACACTGCAGTGTGACACCATCTGGGGCATATTCTCAAACCCACAAAACCCAGTAAAGTTATCAGAAACAGATTTTGTCCTATGATTTTAATCTAACAGAAAGCAGTGCCTGTGGCCCAAGATGCAGTAGGACCAGTACGGCTGCAAAGATTATCCTACTACTGTCAGAATTGCACATCTTTCAGGAAATGTCGTGAAGTGGATTATGTCTTACCCAGTATAATTGCCCCAAGCTTCTCAAAATGACATAAATATTTTATAAAAAGCTATTATAGAGCAAGGGTCTTTTTTTTTTTCTTACAAAGACATGCATTAGAGGTTGGAGGTCAGGGGCTTACCTGGAAGATTTGTGGAAACTGAAGGAAATAAAATGAATCCCTCAAGAATTAGCCCATACAGTCCAACTTGTGATGAGAAACAACAGTTTACATAGTCCTTTCAGTAACCTCTGAGTAAACCAGGAAAGGATACTACAACAACGTTTGTAAAAAAAAAAAAATAAAAATTATATTTTTGGTTAATTCAATCTGTTCTCTTGGAACCTGATAGTCGCTCAAAAAAATTGATATTTTTGCCCCAGAAGAAAGATGATTGGATTATTTAAATATGGTACAGAATATTCCAGTTGTCCCTGCTTAACAAAGATCACCCCATTTTTTTTCCGCAAAAATCTTTTTCTCCCCTCTCTTTACCTCCAAAATGGTTTTACCTTAATATGTCTTGGGGGAAAAGGGGAGGAGGAATATTCCATTCTATATCCTAGGAGATATCTAAGTTTAATAGCATTTGGATCTGCCTTGCACTTTATCAGTAGGAAATACGGAGCTGCTGTGCCATTCTCTTTCTTACTCCCTGCCCTTGATTTTCATATTCACTGAAATGAGTTCAGCAGTCATCTGTAATTTCACTTCCAGCAAGTTGAATGTCAGAATTCCTGGGTTTTTTCCAATGTCAAACCACCCAAGGGAAATGACCATTAGCTTATTCAAATGCCAAGGGACGTGGTATTTTCTATCACCGATACATCACCTTTCAGCATGTGAAATTTTGGAAATCCTCTTGTCTCCAAAGCAGAGAGCATAAAAGTAGCTTCTAATATTTTCCCTCTCCCAGAGGAAATGCATGCTTATGCACAAGTTCAAGGAAGAATTGAGAACACAAAACTGTCTTCAACTCTCTCCATCTTAGAAAAAAAGCATATGCTTTGAAATATGATAACCAACACATTGTAAAGGCATCATAGAGACTGAGTAAAGGAAAGGTACATCTGCATTTTGCTGGTCAAAATGAATCCAGTGTTCTTCAGCTCTATACATATGTGGTTTTGAATTATCCAAAACATCTTTTCATCCAAAATATCAAGAAGCTGTTCTCATAATTAATCCATGTACTCCTTTTAGCATAAGAATGTCTCTACATTAACAGCCCTTGCAGGATACGGTGATTTGAGCCCTCCCAGGGTGTCCTGAGAATTTAAAGGGGCATCTGTGTGTTGCATGTAAATATTACAGTAAGGAAAGCAGAAAATATCCCCAATTTAAAGGTATTATCTCTCTACAAAATTCGGGGGAAATAAAGCTCTAACTTTACACTATGGA
This sequence comes from Aegotheles bennettii, assembly GCA_013398125.1. Classification (NCBI taxonomy): domain Eukaryota; kingdom Metazoa; phylum Chordata; class Aves; order Caprimulgiformes; family Aegothelidae; genus Aegotheles; species Aegotheles bennettii. Next base: position 462,948 of record VZRW01011426.1, on the reverse strand, counting down.
CCTTGCTCCATGAAAGGTCTGAATCACCCTTGAGAAACCAGACTACTTCCCTACTGATGGTAGCAGAAGTGAAACATCGCTATGTTTCTAACGCAGGCACCCAAATTTCCAGGTTTTTGACCCAGTCAGTGGTGTGGTTCTCTCTACATTGGCATATTAAGAAAATGGGATTGCAGTGGATCATACTGAGTGTTCTGGAGAGCCAAGAATTTTTCATACAATCATAGAATCATTATGGTTGGAAGGGACCTCCAGGGTCATCAAGTCCAACCTTTATCCCATCATATTCCTAACCATTAGACCATGGCCTCAAGTGCCTCATCAACCCATTTTTTGAACACCCCCAGGGATGGTGACTCCACCACCACCTTGGGCAGCCTATTCCAGTGCCTAACCACCCTCTCAGTAAAGAACTTCTTCCTAATATCCAACCTAAACCTCCCCTGACGTAACTTGAGGCCATTTCCTCTTGTCCTGCCATTAGCAATTTGGGAGAAGAGACTAACACCAGCCTTACTACAACCTCCCTTTAGGTAGTTGTAGAGGGCAATAAGGTCTCCTCTCAGTCTCCTCTTCTCCAGGCTAAATAACCCCAGTTCCCTCAGCCAGTCTCCATAAGGCTTGTTTTCCAGACCTCTCACCAGCCTCATTGCCCTTCTCTGGACTCGCTCCAGCACCTCAATGTCCTTCCCATCCTGCAGTGCCCAGAACTGGACGCAGCACTCAAGGTGAGGTCTCACGAGTGCTGAGTACAGGGGCACGATCACCTCCCTACTCCTGCTGGTCACACCATTTCTGATACAGGCCAGGATCACTGCTTATAGCATGCTATGCTGCTTTTTGCATACGTGCATAGAAAAGAAATAACAGAAAATAAAGAAGGTTGCATGGTTAGTACTCCAGGGCTTCCAACTTTTGCTGTTTTATTGAGGCTTGAGATATTTACTGATTTACTTAAAGTCTCAGCTCCTTGGGCTTGGTGACCATACGTTAGTTTTATTTTGATTTTTTAAGAATGCCTCTATTTTTTATGGCTGAGGAAGAAAGCTTGAAGCTTGAAAATATGAAGACAAATAAAAAAGGAAGCCAAGAATATTGTGGGAAGTGGGAGGAAGAATTGGGTTTTCAGTGATCTGACAGACTCCTTCATTTATCTCATGCATTTGGATAGAGTCTGTGAATTCTAGATTTCGAATATGCAAAATGTGCAGTGCTGGAGTGGGAGAATGGTATTAAACAGCCCAAGATGTACTTACTTACATGTAACTCCAACAAGATTGAATGTGTTTGGGAAGGAACAAGCTGAACAATCCTCCCACTTTAATCCCACTCCCTTACTGTGAGACTAGTCCTTTGTGTACATAGTGGCATACTTAAAATGGATAGGTATATATTAATTTCCAGGGGTCCATCCCCAAATCAAAGGAGTGGCTGCTCTGGAATGGTGACCCCAGGTGCAACCTCCATTGCCTCAGCCATAGCAGATGCTGTAAGAAGAAGTTTGTTCCGGTTTTCTACTAACTCTAGAGATAACGAGTGCCTTTGCCAATGACGCTTCTTCATTGGCATAAGAAATTGCTTAGAGGAGAAAGTTGCAGAAGACTGTCCACTTCAGTCCAACCAATAGGATCCCTGGTGTCCACACAGTTAGATATCAAATGATCATTTGGATTCCCCTTTGTTTAATCCCTTTCTGATATTCTTCGGAACAGGGACATTTTCTTCTTCCATACTACAAAATGGGCACCAAATTTTTGTTACACTACCAACTGAGGATAGTTTGCTCATGAGGAGAACAAGAAAACACAGAAATGGCTATAAAAGAGAGCGTGTGTTGGGTCAAAATGTAGTGGGTCCAGGCTGAGTGGGAAACACGAGCTTTGCTAGAGAAAGATGACGGTGTTTTGGATTTGGAATGGATGAGATCTTTTGGATAGAGCACTTTGTTCAATTAATAAAGTATATTTCACCAGGTTTCTAAAGAAATCCCACTCAAGTGGTGACACAACTTCTCCCTGTAATACAAAGGAAGTAAAAGGGATTTAATGATGGAGAGGTGCTGTGCAAGGTTTCCAAGGCCGGAGAACCAGGATCAGTGTCAAAGTTAGCCTATGACATACCTAATTCCAGCGGCGGGGTTGTGTATGTTTTCTTGTGTGATGATGGGCAAGTCAATTAATCAGTTTGGACTTCACTTTCCCCATATCTAAGAAAAGGTTTCCCCTTTGTTTAATCCCTTCTTTGGAATAGGGACTTTTTCTTCTTCCATACTAGAAAACTGGGACCAAATTTTTGTTTCACTATATGTCACTATTGTGCTAAAAGTAGTATACAGACAAAGCAACATTTTGCAGGCACACAGACGGTAAGGATTTTTTGATGGCATGTTGTCTCTCACAAACAAGTTGCTGCTGACTTGTTCTACTCTTTCATATCCTCCTATGCTGAAGATACAGAGAGTCTTGTTTGCAAATTTCAACTTTCACTGCTCAGACAAAAACACTGGAAAATGTACCACCGGGTTATGAACCAGTCAGTCTGAAGAAAATGTGCTGGCTGGCTCTTTCTGTCGCAGTATCCATGATAGGCATATTACACATTTCCAGCCAAAAAAGGGAGAAAAAAAGAATAAATGTTTCAGCCTATTAAAACAAAGTGAAAGCTTTTTCCATGATATAATTAGCCCTGGAAATGTTTCAGATTAGTTTTGCTTTGTTTTGTTTTCTGTTTCATTTGTGTATATGAAATATATGGCCAACAACATAAGGGATAAGTAGTTAAAAGGTAATCCTAGGGCACAGATCGCTTGAAAGCTTTACGTAACTGAATAATGTACTTTTGAAAAGTACACTTTGTATACAGAAAAAAGCTTACTTGCCAGGGATTATGAAGATCCTGTGTATGTCTGGAGTGCACCACGCTTGAACACAGGGTGAGGTATTAGAGCTGAAGCCGCCAGTTCAGCTGAGATTTTAGCCTGCAGAGAGTAAGTAAGAAGATTTCTGAGAAAAGCAAGTCAGAAAATTTGACATTTCTGGACACTGCTCTGCCAAAATTACTGAAGGTGCAATGATCATGAAGGCATGGCTGCCAGCCTCCTCTGAAATACAAGTGCCTCATCTTCAACAGGGGCAGTCAGGGCTCACGTATTGATCAGAGCTTTCCAAGATTTAACCTTATCTCCACTAAAACCAACAGCAGTAACCTGTGTTAGATTGCAGTGAGATTGGGTAACAAATGTGTAGGTATTTGGTGTTGTATCTTAGTATCTTTGACATGACTGTGCAGACAGGATCACAGTGTCATCATATGCCAACAAGGCCACGGAAAGCTAAGGTGATCAGCTCTTCTGACTGTGCACCAACTGACACACAACGTGCTGGTTTTAGAGGAGAGTTTTCCTATTGAATTCACAAACACCTAGGTGGACTTCTACAATCACTTGGTGTATATGCATGGCAAATGTAAATATACATTTATAAACACACATGGTTCTCAAACCTTCAGGGCCAGCAAAGCTTCACAACATTTACAGGTGATCATACGCCATCATATCCAGCTTTCAACTGAAGGCATTGTGATAAATCTGTCAGTAGGCCATTTCCCTTGGGTCACCACACTCCAGTTCTGGGATTACTGAACCAGCACAAAACCTGCAGCATCACTGCTGAGCACAGATTCTGACACTGAGACTAGAAGTCCAAGCAGCAATGTGAAGGTAACTTCTCCATGCCCCTCTATCTGTAATCCATGAGCAGGGCTTCAAAACTGCTTAGCATTACCCCAGCTCCCCTGGCTTTGATATCAGTAAAACATGAATAGATGTGCCTTTACACTAATGATAAGACCTTCACTGTAATAATACATAGTGAATGAAAAGATCAGGTGAATGGTTAGCCTTTGCAGTGACAACAATGACAAATACATCATTTAAAAATTAAACATCTACCAGACAGAACAGCAGAAAAGGAAGAGCCAGAACCACTGACCAGAGCATGAGGAATGGACAGTCCCATGCTAGGGGTGTAGCACTGACCCAGGCTGTGTGCCACCAGCTCTCATCCCTTCTCACAGTTCAGTTTTCCCCTCTCCCATCACTTCACGCCCTTACTCCTGAATCCCTTTGTCTCAGCTTGACATCTAAAACAGGAGTAATTTCACCGAGGACAGAGACTATTTGGCCACTTGAAGTTAAGCACATGTGAGGATGAGCTGCCTCTTTCACTAGAAGGGTGGGAGGCTTAAATCACATCTGTCTGTGGGTATGGTGCTGTGAAACCTTATGCCATAGAAGAGGTCAGATTGGAGAATCCAAGTGGCTTGTCCAGCCTTAGAACCTATGAATATTGAGCTTGAATCTAGCACATGGTTACAAGTTGATGGTGAGTTGGTTATACACAGTTATACATTGAGAAAGCACAGGAAGCCATAAAAGGACAGGAGTAAACAAGGCTTCAAAGACAGGAATGTGCAAAATATTTTAAAAGTAATAAATGACCACACCAAGTGGGCGTATGTATTAAGCAATGAGCTGTCAACAAAGTGGTGTCCCTCGTATTACTGAAAAGTGTGCCACTTTCAAGCTCTGATCTGTGTTCCTAATTAAATCAGCAACCACAGGCACCCAGGAACATGGTGCTATGCAGAAGAAAGGATGAGCCACAAAACTGGGATTTTTTTGCCAACCCCTCTTAAGTTTGAAAGTGTTTGCATCAAGGGTTTTGGCATGTCTCTGCTAATAGTGTAAACACAGGCTGTAATTGCAATAATTCTTCAGCGTTTTAAGTGCAGGAACAAGAAAAAGAAAGCTCTGATTCTTCATGAACACTTTGCCTTGAATTTCATCAGCAGGGGATGCATGTATTATTCAATCATACACCTACCACTATTATGAAGTTGCTCTTAATTATACTACAAGTGGAACCTCTCAGGTAATCAGAATTCAGGGCTAATGCATAGCTATTCCCCCATCAATTTATAATAGACACAATTAATCCAATTTAGAATTTCAAATTTTTAGCGATTATTAAATGCAAATAAGTGTTCATTTTTTAACTTGGGTGTGGGCATTTTTTTAAGTACATCTCTTTTTATGGCTCAGTAATGTATAAAGTAACAACTGCCACATAAATAGTAAGAATTTTAACATTAAGGAATCATGACAGAGCATGAACTTCATCATGCCCTGTGGGGGTTCACTTTACCCGTCCTCCCTCTAACAGTTTGAGCAGTCCCTTTCACTTACTTTTTGTGATTCTATTGCTCTTCTGCTTTTGCCTTGGGAACTATTTACAGCACAATGCTAATAGCAACCTGACAAGAATGACCCAGGGACAGATCCACAAACCAGCATCTGGGCATGTCTTTTGTTTCCTGAATTCCTACAAAACATGAAAGATCAAGTGATATGCTTATGAAATTCCTTGAAGGAAGGAACCATATGCTGCTCTTGAGCAGCAAATCAAAGCTCATTTCTTATGGCAATATGGCTTCCAGGGAAAAAAAAAAATAAAACAAAGGTATGTATAGCTTCAGAAAAAATCTTTCCATGAGTGAGAAGCCAATATAGCTCTGGAGGAAATGATTTCTCAGAAAAAGATATCTCTTTTCTCTCCTAAATTTAAAATCTATCTGACCTATATAATTTTAAGTTTCAGATTTATTGCTGTGTAGTTATATATTATACTACATATCAGCACAACATATTATTTCAAGGATTTTGCAAAAGTATTTAGGAACATGGATTAAATCTTCAAAACTGTTCATGTGTCATGCTCACTGTATATTTATAGATGGTGCATCTATCAGTATTTTGATTTCCTTCATGTTGTGTCTTAATCTAAAAGAAACCTTTTTTTTAAGAAAAAAAAAAAAGGGAAAAAAATTAACCCCTTCCCTATCCCACAAAAACAACTTCTCTTTCAATCGAGCAGAAGGAATAGGTGGCGAGAAAGTGAAAACAGAAATCGCAATTGTTCTGAGGAATCTCAGCTCTCTGTATTTTTAGACATCTCTGGCTGTCACAACTGTGAAGAAAACCCAAGCTGACTTTCACTAGAGCATCAGTGTGGGCTTGGAACAGTGGAGGAGCCTGAAACAATTGCTCCAAGAAACATAAACTGCTGCACTCCTCACTGCAAAGATGTTAACTCAGATGCTTATATGCTAACATTGTTAACTGCTTCATGGCCCATCAGAGCGTAGCAGAAATCATATGAACTTCTTCAAAGTTTGTGCTGAGCGCCTTTCCCTTTTGCATTATCCTTCAGCAGTGCCCAGGAGACCTTGCAAAGGAGCAGCCTGTTTGACATTGCAGTACATACGTTGCCAGTGAACCAGGCTTACCCGTCCACTCTGATGTCTTGCCATGGAACAGTGCTGAGTTGGGTGGAAATACATGAGCCTTTTCCAGAAGCAGCCCAGATACATCAGCACAGGAATTCATCCAGAAGAGCTGATCAATAGCTAAGCAGCACTAAGCACTTGGGCCCAAAGCTACCTGTATGTGGCTATACAGTTTCCAGCGTCCAAAGTATGGACAAGTTGTTGTGCAGTTCATTGATCTCCACAGCCCCTGGTAGATGGCCCTGGGATATCTTCTGGATCTTGATGAGGCCAATCTCCTTCCTGCTACATGGGGAAAGGGTCCACCAGATAGCACAAAGATGTAGTAACTTCAAGAGCTTAGACAAAGAGCAAGTACGCTCCACTCACTATATTCTTAACTCAATTTTATGTTAAAATAGATTTGTTTGCAATAGGAATGGCATCCTGCTCCTTTCCATCACTAGCTAGTGATGGTGTGATATTACACTGGCAGAAGCTTAGAGAAGGTTAACTTACAACGTTCAGAGAAGGCAGCAGTTGAAAAGATTAATACTTGTGGTGGGGTTGCCTAGAGGCAGGATAAAGCTGAACTTCGGTGAGACCGAAATCTATATAAATGACTGCTGGGATACTGTGCTTTTAATTTTAAAAAATCAAAACTTGAAGGAAAATATTTTTTTTATCACTCGGACTCTGTGCAGCTCAGTTTGGTACTCTTTAAATCCAATCTTCAAATTTAATCATGATCAGCTACAGATGATCTACTCTGGCTTTAAATCAAGTTTGCTTGCCGCATAGTTTTTTAAATATTTCCTCCCTCTTTAAAATGAAGTCATTAAGTCTTTTTTTTTAAATCCATTTCTCTACAATTCATTTAGAACCACAGCAAAAAAAAAAATGCATGTAGTCTAGAGGAGATCGAAACCAAGCACTATGCAGAGGGGATGTGGCCTCTTTCTAGAGGTCATCACCCTGAGATGTGTATACATAAGCCATTCTATGCCCTGTGCTGTGGGCCATGATTTGTTCTCTGGAGCAATGCTTGATAAAAACATCTAACAGTCTTTGTATATGTAAGCACAGGAGAAGTAAGGAGATGATTTATTTTTTTTCTTTCTATGCATTGCATTAGCAAAGCAGGATCTATCATTCTGGATCCTGGTCTGGTGCTCAGATATAAAAATTATGCTGCACATTACAAATGGACACACAAATTATCTAAGGGTCACAGTAAATGTCTAGAGGTAAAAGAATGACAGAGTTCAATCCACTAATCAAAAAGAATAATTGAGAAATTACTTAAAAGCTGCAGTGCTCCAAAAGGATGCTCAACATGAGCTATAAAACCCTTTTCATCCTAGCAGAAATAGGCCAAATATGAACCCATGTAAGCTAAAGAATAAAAATACAAAATGAAAATACCACAAGGCATGCATTTTCAGTGCACTGAGAGTGCACAACCTCCTGAACAAACTACCAAAGGAAGTGGTGAACTCGCCATCATTCAGTGCCTTCAGAGTAGGACTCTAAGCCTGTCTGGAAGCTGAGACTCAGACATAAGTTTTGGGCTATGTGCAGGGTCACTGAATGAAATGCAATACCCTGTTATGTGCAGGAAGTTCAGTGATTTAATGGTCCCACCTTGCTTTCAGCTTTCTGCATTCAGCTGTTCTCAACTATGGCCTTACTGAGGGCCAACATCAGGTTGAAATGTATCCTGTTCTTTTTTACCTTTGTATATGTGCATGTGGGTATACAGCCTATGGGAATTCATCTTCCATTTTGTATTGTCTCATGCAAGTCATGCAGCTTTTTCAATGTAAAATACAAGAGCCCAAAATATGAAATATTTTTTGTCAGTTCCAAGGGTCCTGAGGCCATCCTGAAGTACACATTCAGCAAGGCACAACATCAACTAAGGCACCAAATCTGTTGCAGAAGCAAGAGGTTCTCTCATTATAGGGATTCCTCCATGCATCACATGTTTTAATACTTAAGCCCTTTTGCTGGCATGAGCCCAAGGCCAAGGATAGAGTTTGGGGAGCTTCCCTGAATTTAGAGTCTGATGTTAAACCTCAATGAAGTTTCTGCAAAGCAAGGAACAACAGAGCTTTAGACAGCTCTAGGGCATGTCCTGTAGGGTCAGCATAGTTGCAGTCACGTGGCCAACACAGTCAGTCCTCCTGGTCAAAGCTCTTCTCAAAAAGCTGAAATAGTAAAATCAGCCAGTTGGGCTTCATGTCAATGTAGGTATCTTTCAGCCACACAGTTCTATCAATGGACCTTTTACTGCTGCCTACGGTCTTTCTCAGTCTGTTCTGACCCACTGCCTTATTCTTCTCAGGTTTTCTCAGTGCTTTCTAGCCTTGCTACCCAGATGTCATTGTTTTCACAGCCACATTCAAGTCCATGCCTTTTCCAAATTATTTGGAAAAACTTGATCTTTCTTTGCCGGCTGTTACAATTCCCTTGGTCCAAGCTACCTTATCAAGCTACCTACCTAGGTCAATGGACATTTTCATCGCATGTTGTTGAATCAATTTACCTTTCAAACTACACAGTATCCAAAATCCCTGGCCAAACTACCCACTGGGTCTTCCAGACAGATAGAGGTTAGGGCCAATCTTGGCCCAGTGATGAACCTCACAGCCTAAACTGAAGCCAAAACAAAAGCAAATCTGGCATCATATATCTGCAGTCTGGGCTTCAGAGATATTTTCAGGGCACCTATAGTTAAAGTTAGAGCCAATTCTTTTTGTCTTGTTTGAAAGATATTGCTGTGCTAGTAGGACCCCAAACTTGACAGAAAGTCCTCATCAGGGAGGGGAAGTAATATAGGAAAAGTACTCAAAATGCTTTATCTACCATCAATATTATTAATACAGTATGTGCCTTTTACCCACAACTTCTGAGAAACAGGAGGACAGTGGCCATTTTCAAGACTTTTTCAATAATCAGACATAAACCATTGTAATTCACTACAGGACTGAAATCCTCCTTACTTTTTATGTACGTGGCTCTATGAGGTATGTCAGAGTGAACTTGAGTATTGGTCACCCCACCCCAAAAATAAATCAAGCATTGCTTGCAAACTTTGAGGAGAATGTGTGACATCTTTGGACTTTGATTTTATGTACCTACATGCACTTCAAATGAGCTCTGTATCTACTTACTTACAAGTTGTTTAAACTAGTCCACCCTTTCCTAGCTTGGTTCTCAGGACATCCCAGAAATGCAAAAAGCAACTAGAAAAGGCTGAAAAAATGGTTATCTTTTGTAACATGTAAGGATGTGGTTTCACCAATACAAGGTGTTGCATGGGCAAAGAAACCCAGTTTCCTAAAGCAGTTGACAGCACGATCCCACAACAGCTCTGTCAACAGGAGAGGCAGCACACCAGAGCCTGGGGTTGCAAAAAATATCCTGTGTAAGGGGGGGGAGGGAATATCTGAGGCAGCATTCTTTGTAATGTGAAACTCTAGTGGGGTTTAAAAGGTATGGCAAAAATTTAGGCAATTGTGCAATATAACCAAAAAGTAAATTGGGAGAAACACCTTGAGAGCAGAGAGAAGATCCGGTTTGCCATAACTATATTTTCTAACTCAACCACAAGAAAATAATGCAGAGCAGGGAAACACAGTCCTTAGAGACCTAGGAGAAAATTGTGAGTCATCACAATAATATTTTGTATAAATTTTAATACTATATGCCTATCTAAAACAACCAGGACATGCTAGGAGAAAGGCAAGTGACAAAAGCAAAGAGGAATCTATCTTTACTAAAGGAAAGCAGGAAAATGGAGCTCCAGGTCTCCTAAACCAAGCCAAACCAGTGGTAGGCACAACCCAATGCTGTTGCAGCTTCTTAGTTTAGTACCTAGCTGAGACACTAAAACAGCTGAGAAGGAGCACGAGTTTAAGTATAACCAAGGGCTGCCTTCCATGGGTTCTTCTTGCTACCAATTTCATAATTAAGCAGTAAATCCCGTTAACACATTGCTTGTTGCTTTAATTTCAAGGCTGTCGAGCTCTTGAAAAAATAATTCAGTAAATCTGACAGGCAGAAAAAGCATATTCTTCAAAAAAAGAACTTTCCACAAAAGCGCTGACTTAGATAAACCCTCCTGGAGTGGCTGCAACCCAGAACACAAGCATGAATCCCAGAAAACAGTCTGTGTTTCTTGCTGTGCTGTAAAGGTCAGGGGTACATCAACAGCCTTTTGCCTGGTCTGGGTCACTTAAACACAATCAAGAGACAAGCACTGAAGAGGCAATCCATAGCAGTAGATAAAACTGGTACTAAAAATACTGTGACAAACTCTGAAATGCAAATTCTTCCTGAATTTGCAGTATGTACTCCACCAGGATGACTCTCTTTTTCTCACATCGGTTGATTGCTTTTGAGTTCTAATTATTTTTAATTGCTGTTTAAAGATATTTATACTCTTAAAGAATCATGATTTTTCAGGATAAGTAGATACTGACTTCCAGAAACTGAGAATCTGTTTACCAACAAACTGCAGTTTGAAAGGGAAAGGTATTTCTTTCACTTTATACTCCTTTTAGTGTATCAGCAATCTTCATCAGGACTTTTTTCTGGTGTCTGGAGAAGTGTTTATTGACAATGCATGTCCCAAAATCTGAACTTAATTTTCTCAGCATTTCTTTTATGCAGGGAATCTTGTCACATTTGAATTCTACTACAATCACCATTGCATACAAGCAGCATAAACATTTCTTAAACACAGCACAGACACATTGTTTTTAACCAATCTTGATGCCTTTCATAAAAGGAGTATCTTTCAGGGTCAATGCTTAACCAGGCTTTGCATCACTGTTTACACAAAGCAGCTGTAACAAGTCAATAAATACAACTGACTCCAAAGAGTGATGATATGACCCACACAATTGTGAGCCCCTGGTAAGCGTTAACTGTGCCTATCTGAGCTGATCCACTGAACATCTTTTAAGCTCCCATTGTCTGTGCTTTTGGCGCTTGCACCTAATTCTATGCTCTCAGAGACAGCATCTGTGAGAATGAGGTTTTCTCAAGCAATCCTGATCCCAACATTGGTCAGATGATGAATTTCTGTCACTTCCCATTCAAGATACTTCCACAAAATTTCATCCTAGGTTCTCTTCTGACCTAGTTTGGGTTCAGCCTAGCTCCTTCTGTACTTTTTCTCAACAGAGCAAAGCGTACTTTTTCAGGGGTCGGTACTGGGACCGGTATTGTTCAATATCTTCATCAACGACCTGGATGAGGGTACAGAATGTATCCTCAGCAAGTTTGCTGATGACACTAAACTGGGAGGAGTGGCTGACACACCAGAAGGTTGTGCTGCCATTCAGCGAGACCTTGATAGGCTGGAGAGTTGGGCGGGGAGAAACTTAATGAAATTCAACAAGGGCAAGTGCAGAGTTTTGCATCTGGGGAAGAACAACACCATGCACCAGTACAGGCTGGGGGCTGACCTGCTGGAGAGCAGTGTAGGAGAAAGGGACCTGGGAGTCCTGGTGGACACGAAAATGACCATGAGCCAGCAATGTGCCCTTGTGGCCAAGAAGGCCAATGGCATCCTGGGGTGCATTAGAAAGGGGGTGGTTAGTAGGTCAAGAGAGGTACTCCTCCCCCTCTATTCT
>VZRW01011426.1:431358-450692 GCA_013398125.1 Aegotheles bennettii | reverse complement strand
TTCCTGTGTGATGTGCTCTAGATGACCCTGCTCTGGCAGGGGGGTTGGACTAGATGATCTTTCGAGGTCCCTTCCAACCCCTTAGATTCTGTGATTCTGTGATTCTGTATGATCCCAGCTGCAGTTAGTAACCAGAGTTTGTCTTCTCCTGGGTGCAACTGGTCTACAGGAATATCACCTGCACTTCTCAGAGCAACCCCACTTCAGGGCAGCCTGCCCTGTTTGCTGCTATCAAATGAATCCTTATCTTCTCCTCAGCCCCAAAACAGGTGAGTCACCATGCCTTGGAGGTATTTAAAAGATGTGTAGATATGGTACTTAGGGACATGGTTTAGTGGTGGACTTAGCAGTGTGCTATGGGTTAAAGGTTGGACTTGATGATCTGAAAGGTTTTTTCCTACCAAAACAATTCTATAATTCTATGAAACAGCTCTCAGAAGCCCACAGGTGCTGCTCTGTGTGCCAGCTATGAACCTTGTGGGTACAGCTTGAAATAAGGCATTATCTGGGTGAACTTGCGTAGTGTCTGTTACACACACGCACAGTGAGAAGCAGATCTCTGGGACAAGGCTTTCCTGCATGCTGAGGTTCTCATGTCAATCTAACAGCAGGGGGACTGCAGCAGGGTTAATCTAATGGTAGGCCATTTGTCACCAGAGTGGGGCTGGGAAGGACTCTCTGTTATCGCTCTGTCAGTGCTGCTCATCCAAAAAAACTCACATCATCATCTCATTGTCTTCATGGTGGGTTAAGTCTGCAACGTCCTCCCTCAGCTGGCACACACAGATGCCAGGCTTCTCTTTGGAAATCAGTTTACCTTAATAAAGTGGTATGATTTTCCTTGGTCTTGACACTCAGGAAGCATACTGGGCAAGCAGAAAGCCTATGGGAATGATTCACTAATGTTTGCATGAAGGTTTTTTTGGTTTTTCTCCTGCCTTTTTGTCTTTTTCTTTCTTTCTTTTTTTTTTTTTTTTGGCTACCATCTCCTTCATATTCTGCCACGTGGTACAGGAGAAGACTGTTTCATCTTGCTAGGATCCACTTCAGTGCATAGACATCGCAGAATTGGAGCTGCAACCTGATTAATTTTTCCAGTTTACAGCCTTTGTTCAAAAACCCAGCAGCAAGTCCCAAGGTACAGTGTGCCAGCACCAAGGCCCATGAGTGATACAGAGGGAATGATTTCTGGAACATCTTTTCTATTTCTAATCCAACCACAAAAACAGTTTTATAACTTTCCTTTTTCCCCTATGCTGTGATCCATAAACAGAACAGACATTCAAGCTGAAAATTGTTGAAAGATTCCGACTCATTCGCATGAAAAACAAAGTTTTGAGCTTTCCTGGCCTACTGATACTAGTTCTATATGCAGATCATACTCATTTGTCAAAGAAAAAGGCCTGTTGGGACCAGATCCAGGAATATTTTCAGATTCTAATAGGAGTGGAAAGAGCAGGTATTCCATTCATCCAGGACTTCTGTTGGGAGTTATTTGAAAGTAGGACTGGAGAAAATCCAGGAGACCTAGATTATGATCAGGTTGGTAATTATGGACAAATCACACCACACAATTATCAGCAAGCAGTATAACTGGGGAACTGGGGAACTCTGGTCTCCTATGGATCTATACCTTGCAGTTTTACTCTCTGATGCCTTTATAACATTTCAGTTAAAGTTGTGGCCCTTATCCCAGGGATATTAACAGTATCTCTCTTATAAAATCACTCTGCTATATTAGAACTTGTCAAAAAATAATCTCCTTGGGACCATTGTTAAATGTGATTGAAATTGCACAAGCCAAAAAAAACCCTGGGGAGGAGTATGACAGATAGATGCACAGAGAACATGGGCACAGAAGCCTTGTTTCAAAATGAAAGCAAGCTAAAAGCTGGTATAGTTGCATTCAAAGTGGTATCCTGCTAATTTAAATCTATGAGTGAACATTTCCAAGTGCACCAAAAAGCGCCAAAAGAACAGGTTGTTTGCTTATAAAGGGAACGCCTTAACCATTTAACTATCACTTTTTTTGACTGATGGGGAAATGCAGTGTTACGTGGGCAATCAGACTGGAAGATCACAAACACTCTTTCCAGATTTAAAATATGCAGGAGTATGAAAGAGTGTAAAAAAATGTAAATCAAAGGAACCAGCTTCTATCTGGATTGAAAAAATGAAGGATCACTGAAAAATGACAGGGTTTGTGGGGAAACAGTAGTTAGAGAGTATGCTTACACATATGCTTATAAACTTATATACGCTTCTGCTTACAAACAGCGCCAGGAATGTTCCCAAGTGCTGGAACTCAGTCCTTAACACTGCTAACTTGTCAGAGAATCCCTGACATGACTCTTCCCTGGCCAAGTACCTTCTCCCATCCATGGATCATATTTTAGGACGGACCAAAGGCCAACAGACAGCTTGGCAGCAGCCTCCCAGTTTTATGAGGTTAAAAAAAGAGTTTAATAGCCTGGAGAGAGCCCAGCCTGCCAGAGCAGTACTCCTCCAGCTGACCTCACCAGCCAGCGTAGAGGGAGGGACACCATGTGCTTGGCACTGCAGCCCAGTGCCAGACCAGCTGATGATGCCGTGGGAAAATGTAAGTGCCACTCATTGGTGTCAGCACCGCTGCAGAAGAAGTACATCTGGCTTTGTGAGAGATGCTGTGCAGCTTGGGACTGCACCTGGGGAGGGACAAATGGGAAAGAAATACCCCCACACACATCCCTCTGTTCTTGTCTCATCAGTCTTCACAAACACAGCCCAAGGGAACGACCAGAATTCCCCTTGATAGCAGCCCAGACCACATCAAGCTTGCCCTGTACTTTGGAGGCAGCCCCAGCTTTTAGCACTGACACGCCCCAAGTCAACAACAGCATTAGCAATGTGCAATATCATATTCAGGGATAAACCACGAGCAGGGCTGCCTACCAGCCTTAACACTGGGCAACATCACTATGGACTCTTCTTGAAAGAGGACTCAAGCTATTATACACAATATTTTAAGGAGTTAGGAATTTGTGAGACAAGACAGCAGAAGCTCTCATAGCTCTGATGTAAGATCTCCTTCCAAATCTGTTTCCCCCTTCTTGCACTTCTCCTGCAGTCAGATCCCAACCTCCAGGTCCCTTCCCAGCTGCCAAGATATCTTTCCAACCAGAGCAAACTGCCACAGCCACATCACAGAACCACTTCCGTCGCTCCCTGTGCAGCTGAGAAAATATAAGGTTCAGAAATGTGTATTTGTCCCATCACTGAGAGACACTGGTTTTGACCATCCACCAAGTGAAAATTTCTTTTTGGAAGTGAGAAGACCCTCCCTCTTGATTTAACGAGCTCATGCACCTGCTGAGCTCGGAGACATGAGGGATCACCTCCAGTTCAAAATTAAGGTGCCCAAATTTCAATAAACACCTGTAGTTGTAGGTGACGTCCAGTTCAAACAGGAAGGTAATGGGGCTGATTACAGGCTGCCCAGAGAGGTTGTGGAGTCTCCTTCCCTGGAGACATTCAAAACCCGCCTGGATGCGTTCCTGTGTGATGTACTCTAGGTGACCCTGCTCTGGCAGGGGGGTTAGACTAGATGATCCTTCGAGGTCCCTTCCAACCCTAGAATTCTGTGATTCTGTGATTCTGATCCCCATCAGGATGCCTGTTCAAGCACTGACTAAACCTTATTTCCTCTCCTATATGGTTGCTTTCTCCTTGAGGTGAGCTCCAGCCTTCCTACATCCATTCCCTCTCCCACTCTTCCTGCCATGACACCCCTCCACCTCCTCTCTCGTGCCATGCAGGACTATATTCCTGACTCCACCTTCCCCATTATTTGTCGCAATCCAATCTCTAGCTCTCTCCAATACACCTGCCATCCCAGTCATCCCAGTCTACACTCTCCCACAATCCATGCTAATTTAATCAGCAAAAGGCTGTTGCTATCTCTCCAAGACCAGGATTTAGTATGTACTCAGAGTCCCTCTGAACCCAGAGTGCTCTCACCTTCCAGCCCAGGGCACCCTGGCATCTGAGTCTCACTTTGGCTAGTTCATTTTCCTTTCTTCCCCTGCAAAGAGACTCCAAGCAGACATAACTTTCTCCCACATCATATACTCCTCACACTAAGAGCGCTGCTTAAAAAAAGACACCTAGCAGTGGGTTAATAAAAGGGTTCCAGGCAAATTGGGTCAGTGCATTATATTTTCACTTGCAAATATTTTAAAAAATGCATTTTCTAGTATCCAAAGGGGCATGGGTGCACACACTGAGCACGTGTTTGTTGCCTCTGGCTGGAATGTGTTGAAGGTTGTGCTTGTTGTTCACCTCCACCTACACTTTCTCTTGTAATCTGTTGGTAGAAAACTTCCTTTCACCTGGTCCACTGCAAGAGGAGAGGATCTTATTTGCTACAAGTCAAAACTCCCTCTGCCTTTTCAGCAGCACTATTGCCTCTGCTAGCAGGAAAAATGTTCGTTTCATCTATTTTATTGCTAATCCACAGCATCGATATGCAAGGCTTTCTTATGAGGCTTGACTGGGATGTATTAATGAACGTTCCCTGTAATCCTTCTCATATTATCATTTATTTTCAGTCTTAGCCCTGGAGGGGGTGTCTTCACAAACACTGAGTCATCTAGATATTATAGGTAATATCTAGAGAAAAGCATAAGACAGGCATTGATAAAAACATTGGCATTTTCTTTTTTGAATTAAATTATGAAATTATCAGGAAGCAAAAGAAAGATCCCTAGCATTGCTTTAATGTTAAAAAGGTAACTAGCACTATAAGTAAGGGGAGCACGGTAAGCAGTGCGTATGCAAGGAAGTGCTTGAGTGGTGATGGGAAAGTCTTAATCCCTTGCTGGAGGCATTTAAACTGTAGGGCTAAATTGCTTCCATGTTAATTTTGGTGTTACTCTGTAATATCTGTGAGTGCTCCTTGGTGAAGCTCTAATACCTCCGCAAAAGTTAATGTTTTATATCCGATTAACAGAAATGGGTAAGATATGTTACAATGATGGCATGTATTTAAGAAAGATAGGGAAATTAATGGTATGGGTACAAACCGCCTCCACCTTTTATGAGGAAAACCCATGAGACGATGACTCTGCTGTTCTAGCACAGGCTCAGGTATGGGAAGTCCTTAGCAATTTACCTAAGCTCGGTTCTCAGTTTCCCCAAATGCCACAGAAAGGGAATATTTATCCCTGGGAGATTATGGAGGTTATTTTTTAAATTTGCTTTTAACTAATTCTCATCCTTTGATGATAGAAATCTTTACACACATACTGGATACTGTTAAGTATGCAAAAGCAATGAGAGTTAAGAAATCAATTTCTTTTAGAAACAGATTTTTGCATCAAATATTATATAATATGCAAACCATACAAACTAGAAATTGTTCTCTTCTCACAGTATTGAAATGTTATGTAGGGCCTTTGAAAATATTGCCTGAATTGCTTTTTTTCACATTTTAGCTATTTATATCTCTTTCAGACAGTCCTTTACCTTGACAAGACCAGGGACTTCATAGCTTCTGTAGTTATATTTCACTCTGTCTTTTGAACAATGGTTCTGTGAAAGGAAATGGCAATCAGTTATCACTTTTAGTTTCAATAATGACTTTTTCTTCAATCCTAGAGTAATAATTTCTTTTGATCTGCAAAAGCAGAATTAAAAGAAAAACAGATAAAATGATTTCAAGTGACGAAGAGTACAAAATAATAAATTGCTAAAGGCAAATGTGTTCAAGAACGCATTTTTTTCTGTATCAAATCTCACTGAAGAAACATGCTTGGATTAACTCAGTGGATGCTGGAATCTGGTGTCCCTCTCAAATCACAGCAGATGACCCTTGGAGAGGAACTCCTTCATGGTACACTTGAAATACCCTGGATTTCTCTTTCTAAAGGCAATAGATAACAGAAACCCAAACTGGCTGGAGTTAATGACTTCCAGGAAGCAAAGAAAGGCCCTGTGTTGGTCTAACCTCTTCCGAGAGAAGGAAAATCTGGTTTTCTAAATTTCTCATCCACTCTCAATTTGATGAGGAGTAATCCTTCCTTTTCAATGTAACTGGAGTTTATTAATAGTGCTAGGCTACTAAACAGCTACTGCATTTTAATCCAGAGGTAGCTCTGTGTATATGGTGAAGAGGATGATCTCCATCTACAGCTCATAAAAAGTTTTATGTAAATATCCATTAACCATGTAATGGCAACAGCCAACAGTTTTATTAGGCAATATAAAAAGATATTAGGGATATAAACTGTAATGCCTCAGGGCAGAAGCCAATCAATGACTGTCTGGAGAAGAAAGTTTCTGTCTGCAAGTTATTCCCTTGTCATCTATTAGGGTGTTTCTTGCTTGTCCCTGCAAAACAACAGGAGGCAGACACACTCGGAGCCAGGCTGCTGAATCCCACCCATGTCTGGTTGAGTTCAGTTTAGAAACTCCCTGGTTCTTGCCGCAATGCATAAATGAAGTGTGGCACTTCATTTTATCAAATGATTGATCTCCAATGAAGATCAGTCCAGGAATTCTCCCATGAAATTTATGCTTGCTAAAACAAATTTATAGATTTTTTTTCAACTTTATATTAGTTTAGTTCAGGAGATTTCCTTGTTATGTCCAAGCCCTTCAAGTAACAGATGAAATGTCAATAAACTCCTGGTTTTCAGATGGCAAGGAGGACCCTTACAGTATGATGGATCCTGCAGTCCAGAGGATCATAGTCTCAACTTTTGACTTGGGACTCTGGTAAAATCTGTTGGGCCTTCTCTGCCTCACAACACTGCATTACCAATCCTTAGGTTTCAAACATCCCTGTAAATAGCTTCCAGTTTTCCATACTACCTGCTGGCCTTTCGTCTTGCAGGCCATGCCTCAAGTGCCTCAACCACTCCTCTCAGGTTTTACTTTGTTTTAGCCTTTTAACAATTCTCACAGAAGCATCATTGTTCAGGCATACCCAAACTGTGTTCCTCAAGCTCTTTCCTTCCTCATTTCCTCCAGCTCTCTCCTAAGTGTATCTCTTAAATCTTCATTTCTCTCTCTCCTCTCCTCTTCTAAGTCCTAAACTTGCCTTTAACTGGTTCTCTAAGTTTCTCCTTGTTGTTTCTCTCCAATGTAGTTAATCCCAGCAGCTAACTGACATGCATTAAATAAGAGTAGCCTGACAAGCTTATTGTATGCATGTCACACACCCTAATGGCTCCAGAAGCCCTGTGGAATATGTGGCACAGCAGCAGAATGTAACAAAGACATTAAAAAGGCTTGAAATATTGCTACTAGGAATAGTATTGCTTTTTGCATTAAAACACACTCATTAATTGAGATTACTGGGGTATTTTGTACAGTAGTCTCAAATATAACACCGAAGCTAGTGTTACTTTCAGGGGATGCCTTTCCTGTGGGTTGCTACCTCTTCCACCAGTAGAAATTACGTAATGTCATCACACAACCTGCTCAAGCTGAAACACCTTTCTGTCTGAAAAGGTGCTGGTGAGGTGGAGGTGGGATCTCTGTTGGGTGGGATGACAGAGTCTTGGTTTGTGTTATCTCTAGAAGGATGATTGGATGAGGCATATTTGGGTAGGAGGAAAGGGAAGAGCTGATAATTTGTGTGGTTTGCCATGCAGAGCCCCTTGTAACATTGCATTTAATATAGGTTTGGCCAGGTGCTCTGCCATAGGAAGTGGTTTTCTATGGGAATTAAGAGACAAAAGCTTCACCTCACTGAAAAGCACATCAGTTTCACCACTGACTTAAGACTGAAAGCAAAATTACTTCAGTCAAGGGTCTCTTTTTTATTAGGAGTAAATCACAAATGTCAAACCCACTGAGGGTCTCCCCACTTCAGATGTCAATGTGATGCTCCTTCTGAGCTGTGCTTGCAGTTTGGTTTGCTGAGGAAACAACTTGTTCAGTCACACTGCGTAGGACCACCTGTCAGTCAGTCTGCTCCCCAAACTTTTGAATCTCTGTTTTGAAGGATAGGCATCTCAAAGATATTAAATTCCTGTAAGACTTATAAAAATATGTTGCAAGAAAGAAGAAAAAGATTGAAACAGACTTACTAGATACCAATGAATTCACTCTATGATGAGATACCATCACTTCTCTAAAGTGGAAAAGATCTCAATTTGCATCTTAATAGAAACCAGAGAATCCATTTCTGTCCTTGTGGCCCCAGGATAAGAGTTGCAACTATGATTCAGTTTCCCACATGGAAGGAAGTGATAGAGTTTCCTGATTTTCAGAGGGTATTGAACAGTCGACAATTAACCAGGTCCCTTTCTAGTTGTTGCAAATTGTCCTCCAAAACTTGCAGCACTTGTAATTAGGCATTCTTAACATCTTCAGTGCTTGTTCTTCCTTTGGGTCTTCCTTTAACCCCCAGGCAGAGAATAACCTACCAGGTATGTAATTGGTTGTGACAGTAACCTTTGCAGTTATTTCCAGGAAACTGAGAAAGGACATCACTAGAAAATTAGAGGCCTTGCAAAGTTGGATCTTCTGGCTTCTCAGGTCCAGTTGGTACTTTGAGGAGCTGTGAAGCAGCAGGCACGTAGCAGGTATCAGCACTCAAAATACAAAGACATTCCAAGGTGACAAAGTTATACTTGTCTTGATTTACTTTTATCACATTTTATCCTTTAATTTCAGCGCTTCTTTCATCCCTTATGGTCTCTAGTTTCCTCTTTATGCCCTATTACACAGCTGACTATTCTTACCTGTCTACTGGAGTCATCCACCACTAGCATATTGGATGTCACCAGTGGATAGCTATTTTTTTTCCTTTACACCTCTCTTATCTGCTCTTTTCTCCTTGCTTCCCACCATTTCTATTTGTTGTCTCACCAAGTGCAAGCACGAGGGATTGTAGTTAGGGACTGATTTAGCTGGAAGCAGAAGACAGAGGGCAGCATCCAAAGCCAGCACTGGAAATACAAATTGAACCTGCCAATTTGTCATTAATGTGGTCACTAAAAGAGGGATAATAACAATCCAATCAAATAGGATGCAGATATGCATCTCAAATTCTGCTCATTACCAAGAAGGCTTTCAGGAATGACAAGTTTTTAATACTGCAACTCCATCACAAGTTGATGCCAACAGCAGAAACTGGAGCTGTGATATAAGTTAAGCTTGGATGGCTTGGCATGGCAACTAAAGTCATCTCAGCTCATGTGAGATGACATCTATGGCATGAAAACACAAATAAGCTGGCATTTGTAAATATATTCTTTATAGATTCTTTTTTCTAAAACTGGGTACCATGAAAGCACACAACAGCAAAAGAAACTGTGTACCCAAAAAAACATAGAATCATGGAATCTGTGGTTGGAAGATTGGAAAGGACCATAAAGATCATCTAGTTTCAAACCTTTTAAATAGGCAGGGACACCTTCCACTAGACCAGGTTGCTCAAAGCCTCATCCAACCTGGCCTTGAACACTGCCAGGGAGGGGGCAGCCACAATTTCTCTGGGCAACCTGTGTCAGTGTCTCACCACCCTCACAGGAAAGAATTTCCTCCTAATATCTAATCTAAATCTCCCCTCTTTCAGTTTGAAACAATTCCTCCTACATGCCCTTGTAAAAAGTCCCTCTCCAGCTTTCCTGTAGGCCCTCTTCAGGTACTGGAAGGCTGTTAGAAGGTCTCCCCAGAGCCTTCTCTTCTCCAGGTTGAACAACCCCAACTCCCTCAGCCTGTCTCCATAGCAGAGGTGCTCCAGCCCTCTCATCATCTTTGTGGCCCTCCTCTGGACTTGCTCCAACAGCTCCATGTCCTTCTTATGTTGAGGACTCCAGAACTGGACACAGTACTGCAGGTGGGGTCTCACGAGAGCAGAGTA
The DNA here is from genome assembly GCA_013398125.1 of Aegotheles bennettii. Taxonomy (NCBI): domain Eukaryota; kingdom Metazoa; phylum Chordata; class Aves; order Caprimulgiformes; family Aegothelidae; genus Aegotheles; species Aegotheles bennettii. Next base: position 440,839 of record VZRW01011426.1, on the reverse strand, counting down.
GAGGGTGAGAATCACCTCCCTCGACCTATTGGTCATGTTTCTTTTGATGCAGCCCAGGATATCATGGCCTTTCTGGGCTGCATGCACACATTGCTGACTCATGTTGATCTTTTCATCAACCAACACCCCCAAGTCCTTCTCATTGGGGCTGTTCTCAATCCATTCTCTACCTAGCCTGTATTTTTGCATGGGATTGCTCTGGCAATTACTCTGATATACCTACAGAAGCTTTTCTTGTTGACCTTGATGTCCCTGGCCAGATTTAATTCCATCAAGACTTTAGCTTTCCTAACCTGATCCCTGGCTGTTCAGACAATTTCTCTATATTCCCCTTAGGCCACCTGTCTTTGCTTCCACCCTCTGTAGCCTTCCTTTTTGTGCTTGAGTTTGTCCAGGAGCTCTTCGCTCATCCATGCAGGCCTCCTGGTGTTTTTGCCTGACTTTCTTTTTGTTGGAATGCAGCACTCCTGAGCTTGGAGTAAGGGATCCTTGAAAATTAATCCACTTTCTTGGACCACTTTTCCCTCCAGGGCTTTATCCCATGATACTCCACCAAGCAGGTCCCTGAAGACACCTAAGTCAGCTCTCCTGAAATCCAAGGTAGTGAGCTTGCTGTGTACCCTCCTCCCTGCCCTAAGGATCTTGAACTCCACCATCTCATGGTCACTGCAGCCAAGGCTGCCCTTGAGCATCACGTTCCCCACCAGCCCATCCTTGTTGGTGAGAACAAGGTCCAGCATATCACCTCTCCTCAGGGCTTCTCTATCACTTGTAGAAGGAATTTATCGTCAACGCAATCCAGGAACCTCCTGGATTGCTTATGCCCTGTTGTGTTGTCCCTCCAACAGATACTGGGGTGATTGAAGTCCCTCATGAGGACCAGGGCTTGTGAACATGAGGCTACTCCTATCTGTCTATAAAGAGCCTCATCCACTTGGTCTTCCTGGTTGGGCAGCCTGTAGCAGACCTCCACTATAATGTCCCTTGACCCTGTCCTCTCTTGAATCCTAACCCATAAGCTCTCAATTGGCTCCTCCTCCATTCCCAGGTGGAGCTCCATGCACTCCAGCTGGCCACTGACATAGAGGAAAATACCCCTTCCTCATCTGACCTGCCTGTCCTTCCTAAAGAGCCCGTAACCTTCTATTCCAACATTCAAGTCATAGGAGCCATCCCACCATGTCTCTGTGATGCCAATAAGATCCTATCCCTGTAGGCACGTGTACATCTCTCACTGCTCTTCTTTATTCCCCAAGCTGTGTGTGTTTGCACAGAGGCATTTCAGCTGGGCCCTCAATGATGCTGACTTACTGCAGCATGGCACTCCATCCCCTGCCTCCACTGAGATGGCAGACTGAAGGGCCTCGCTAGCACACCACCCAACAAACACTGGCATGCCTTCCCCAGGCTTGTCTCTTGCAAGCCTGGTTTTATCCCCTTCCCCCTTCAAATCTAATTTAAAGCTCTTTTGATGAGCTCTGCTAGCTCCTGAGCAGGAACCCTTTTCCCCCTTGAGACAGGTGTACCCCATCTGTCACCAGCAGGTCTGGTGTCATGTAAACCCACCCATGATCAAAAAACCAAAGTCCTGCTGGTGACACCAGTCTCAGAGACAGGTATTGATCTGATGGGTTTTCTTGTTCCTTCCCTCATCATTCCCTGCAGCAGGAAGGATGGAGGATAACACTACTTGTGCTCCTGATACCTCAACTAGTCAGCCCAAGGCCCTGAATTGTCTCTTGATTGTCTTCGTACTGCTTGTTGTGACTTCCTCACTGCCTATATGAAAAATCTTTAATGGATAATAATCTGAGGGCTGTACCAGATTAGGAAGTTTTCTCGGCTCACCCTTAACCCGAGCCCCAGGGAGGCAGCAGACTGGCTTAAGAAGCAGATCAGGTCTGGATATCGGACCTTCTGCTCCCTTCAGAAGGAAGTCACCTACAACAAGGACACATCTTTTTTTTCTTTACCGAATCAGTTTTGATGTTGTGCATAGGCCAATTTAGCTTCAGCGACACTTCCAAGCTAGATGAATCATCTTCCTTGATTTTATTAGGTTCCACTTGCAGAGCCTCATGCCTGTTGTGCAAGAACACCTGGGAAGGTGAGGTGTTACTGAGGAGACACGTCTGTTGTGCTGGGCAGGAACTTGATGCCGTAGCCCCCTATTCTTTAGGTCACTGTGTTCTGCCTGAGGGAGAGAGGACAGGGAATCCTCCTTATCCTGCATCCTGCCTGCCTGTTGGGCCTGTCTCAGAGGAGGTAGGATGCGATTCCATTCATCTATCTCTCTCTCCCACTCCCTGATACTCCTCAACCTATTCATCTCCTCCCGGAGCTCCATCACTAAGCAGAGGAGTTCCTCTACCTGAGCACACCTCCCACAGGGGTGCTCACTGCTGGTGGTACAGCAGGGCACACCCTAAGGCCGGACACCGGGGTGGCTGTGTGTTCCCATCGCAGCTCCTTTTGGGAAGCTGCCTCAGTCGTGGTGGGTGTAGAAGATGACCAGAGTGCTACCTGATTGTTGATTGACAGAGCAGCCCTCCTGGTCATCACATTCAGGTGCTAATTGTTTGGTAATAATAAAGCTAATGGCCTAACAAGGGGGTGGACCATAAAAGGCAGGGCTCGAGGCACCAGGGTACCTTCAGTGCCTGAGCACTGGGGGAAGGAGTGGGATGTGCTCTGTGAGTTGGAGTTTGAGAAACTACTCAACCTACAATACCAGCAAGAATATTGAGTGCTGGGAAAGGAGGCCGGCTCTGTGCACCCAGCGCTCCGAGGCAGCTTGCTGCCAGCTTGGGATTTCATCGCCTAGCTTCACCTGGATCCCGGACACATCACCTTGCCTGGATCCCCAACAGTGGGTGCATGATCATTGCCTCCTGCTGAACCGCTCTGTGCTGCCAAGCAATGTCTTCTTCTCAGTTAAAACTAAGGGTTTGCTAAAAGTAAGTTATACTTTCCCCTTGTTTTCAGTGGCTTATAGTACATCTGGTAAAATTTTGTTCTGGTTAGAAGCTTGATTTATAAAGTCTCTAGTCCTAAAACAGGAAATTAGTATTTCATCCCCACAAATTTAGGGGGATTTTTTTGGCTTTTATGTTCTACAAAATCTGTTTTTGTTTCCTATAAAGGGTCCAGTCCAACTGCTATCAAAATCTCTACAGATTCCCCCTGACTTCAGCTGGGCTTGGCTCATGCCCTAAGGCAGTCCTACAAAAAACAGACAACACCTAATGAAATCATGTGTGTAAAGGACCAGAGAATCCCATACTAAATCCTCACCCCTGAAAACAGCCATGGCTAAGCTTAAATGTGCATTAAAATTGAAGTCAAAAAGCTGCTCATGTCTATCAAGTTAAGCACATGTTTAAATGTTTGCTGGAGTAGGTTCTTGGTGCAATGAACAGAAAAAGCTATGCAAAACTATTGTGGGTAAGATCAGTCCTTCCTTTATGCTGCACGGTATCCTCAATACCTAGGGCTTTCTACTGTCCGGTTGCAGGAGCTTTCACAATTTTTATACAATTAAATTGCTTTCATTTTATTCTTTCTTGTATACTAACTAACACAATGCACTACTTCTGCAGCATCTTTCCACTGACTTCAGAGTGCTCCATGGAGAAATCTCAGAACTATTTATCTCACCCTGTTTTTAAAATTTAAGGACCTTGGTCAAAGTCAGGTCTCTAGAAGGTAAATCACTGTAAAATACATAACAATAGGTATGTTTATTCATCTAAAAATAGGAAACAGACAAAAAGTGTTTCTAGTTTTGTGCCACAGACATAAAAAATGAGGCACAGAAATAACCCATGTTTTCTCTAAATTCTCACAAGATACAGACAGCAGAATAGGGAATCAAACTACAATGCAACCAGTAAATTCACAAAAAGATCATCTTTTATTGTCTTATGATCCCCAATGCCTCTCTCTATTTTTTCAACATGGGAAATCAAACTCAAGGAGGTTAAGGCAGAGGTCAAGGACTACCTAGAAACTCACTGTCAGAGCTGTGAGACAAGTGGGAAACTTCTGGCTCCACACAACACTTCCTTTCTCTCACAGATCTGTTTTGAAGAAATAAAATAAAATTAAAAAAAAAAAGCCACAGAAGTCTGCTGTCAATTTTCTGTGAGCAGTATTTGATATGTTAGATCAAGCCATCAAATGCAGCTTATTACCCTGACAGAGGGTAAGCGTTCCAGCATCACCTCCTGCAATGTGCCTTTGGCTCCTTGATGACATCGTAACCCTTTTTGACTGGCAGGTCTGTTCCCTGTGGAGGGAGGCTGTGGATTTGATCCACTCCTCTTGGAGTCAGTATTAGGCGCAGCCCAGCTCAAATGAGACCAGGCTATGGCTGGGAGGAGCGAAACAGAGCCAAAAGAAAAGTGAACTTGAATAATCAGAGTTAAATTATCAAAGCTGACCCAGTCCTTCACAAATATTACTGTATCCTTCAAATGGTGGAAATTGCAAACACATCAGCTCAAAAGTTATCCTTCTATGCGGATGATCTCACTCTACAAGTTTTAAGTCAAACCTCTGATGTTCAGCTGCTAGAAATGGTAATAATTCTGTGCTGCAAGGCATAATCTGGCATAATGCAAGAGAAATACTTCAATATGCACTGTCAAAAGGGATTTTTTGGTGCGTGATGTCATTGCAGTCTCTAAATGAGATGGAGAGATGTGCTAAAATCCCGATGCAATGTTTCCTGCAGTAACAGGAGAGCTTTGCTGTTGAACAGCATGGCTTGCTAGTGATAAACTATGTGTCATACCTATCCCCTTAATTACTCCTGTGAGAGCACCTGCAGGCTGCAAACCCCTCTGTTTGCTGACTCTCCTGCAAAGCAGTGTCGTGTAATGCCCTTGAATAACATTTGTGTAGGAACCACTTTCTGAGGAAACACTAAGAATGGCCTCGAAGCCAATGTCTGGTGGCGTCACTATTGAGCTGTCTCGTGCTGCCACATCACATTTCTAGAGAAGTCTATGAGCACTGACACCGCTTGTCAACTTTCTTAACACTGTGCTCGTGTTAACACCTGCTGCCATGAGAAGTAAGAAGAGACAAAAAAAGTGCAAGAAATGTGTACAGAAGCCCTTGGTATGATCAAGAGGTCGCCTCTATACAAGGAATCAGATAATCAGAGAGAAACCCACCTGCGGGATATGAGACTGTGTTACTTGGCTGTGGATTTGTTCACATCAGTCTTCAGGCACTTCTGACTTGGGAGATTCTATCTCTGAGATAAAGAAAAGGTTCTGAGCAGGAGATAGCAGATCATCTTGTTCATAATGATGGACTCAAAACCCATGGAATTTGCTATAAGTGCCTAGTGATTTTTGTATCGTTTGGAGAGTATTTCAAATAATTATTTTAATTATGTTAAATCTGTGTTTAGGGAAGCCCTTAAGCACTGTTTGTAAGTCTGACCATTCAGTATTTAAGCATGTTCTTAACCAATGCTTTACTGAAACAACACCTAAAACACTGATATGCTAAAGGTAGTCTCACAAAAAGTCACTTTGGAGTGTTATCATTTTCCCTATTAAAAAAAATAGACAAAAGCACTGACAATACATATGAGCAATAAGCTGCTGTTTTGATATGTAGTCGCATTCAGAGTTCAAATTCCAGGTGAGTACAGTGAATATTTTTATTATGTGCTCACGCTTAGTTCTTCCACTGCAATCTGCTCTCCAGACCTTTTATTGGTAGCAATATGGTCCAGAAAGGCCATCAGAGCCCATTGAATGCCTTTTCCCGTGTTGGTGGCCTGTGGCCTTACAAACAGAAAGCAATTCCCTGATAATGACCAGCCCCTCAGAGTGAAAATATTTGGTAGTATTTTGAATCAAGTTAGATTTTGGATCAAGAAGCCAGTAAATTATGACTGATTACCTTTCAAAGTAACTCAAAGCAGCCCTGGGGGACAGATTGTATTAAAACATTTTCAATATGCAAATAGTTTGATATTTTGAAAAATAGCAGTGTTGCTAACATTTGGCCTGGTGAAGGAAAAAGAGTATTAATTTGCACAGGCAACTGTCTCCAAAACAGTGTATAAATAGCCCTTTGCATTAATTCAAAGTGAAATGTCAATGTTTCATAATTTATGATAGTATGCTGAGATTCAGCTCCAATAGCTCACTACTGGTTCAGTTAACATCAGGTCTAAAACCGGTTTTCCCATCTTCTGAATCTTGAATCTTTGGGAAAACCTTTTCTTTCTACTTGGATTTATTTTTATTTATACTAGCTGAATTATTTATTATCATTTCAATGTAAATTATTGAGTTAAGAGAAAGTGAATTACTCTGTTGTCGCAGTGGTTTGTTCACATTTTCTCAAATCTGATCATCTTGGCAGGAAAACAAGGAGATTCTTCTCACTACTCAGGATGCAGAAAACCTAAAATCTGTTTCCTGGTCTGTATTTGTAGAACATGATGACATTATTAATTAGACATGATAATTACTTTACTGTCTTTCTGATAGTCATTTGAAGCTCTTTACCTTTAAATACCTGCTGCAAAATAGCAAATTATTCTGAGGTGTGAAGCTAGAAGCTTTGCTCCTGGCCATCCCCAACGTGTTATCTGATTCAGGGAATCTCAGCCCTCCTGCTCCTTGATCCTCTTTCACAGCGGACAGTAGTGTAAATTCCACTGAACCTGACAGATGCACGATTGCAAAAGGGTGATATGGGAGACAACGTGGTTCCTTCTGCCCTAGTTACTCCTCCAGCATAAGTTGGGAACCGTTCACCTCCTCGAGAAAAAAAATACGATAATGAGATTGTTACAGATGAACAAAAATGTTATATACATGCAAAATGGTCTTGCTAATCAACAGAGCTCACTCCCTGCTGGAGGAAGCTCCAGAAGAACAACAGAAATCATTACCATGCTGATAGGATTGATTAATAAGGAAAACTGCATTAACTACTAATACTCATTAGCATTTATACATTGTAACATTCACTAAATGTATGTGTAAATAGCTTTTCTAAGTGACAAGTAAGGGTGCCTGAAGGGTGCAACATGATGTTACTGTTGTTTTCCAGTTGCTTGGGTTTTGCATCGCGATATACGCCTCAGCATTGGTTAAGAAAACAAGTAAGAGGGAGCTGGAATAGGAAAAGGGCACAGGAAAGGCACCTTCTGAGACCTGAGACAGTTTCCCGTAAGAGCAAATGAAAGCTGTATTTCAGGGATTATTTTAATGGGTCTAAACAAGGGATGGTGGAATATGGGATAAAATTTGGGGTACTGCCAAGCAGACTGTGGATATGGACAACACAACCCTTTGGACCCTCAGGAAAACACTACAAATAGCAGGATCCTCCCCTCCCAAGACAAAGATGCAGATTTGGACACCTTACTCGTTCCCCCTAGAAAGAGGATAGCAGAGGCAGAAAACACTCAGAAAGCATCTGCGTTGGCCCAAGATGTTATCTGCTAGTGTCTTTTGTTCCACAATATGAATTTCTGGGTAAAGGACTTATAAATAATGTGGCCTAAATTTAGAAAGTGACCATTCAGTTATCAGTGCAGTTGAAAATGTTAATGAAATAGAGCCCAGTACCTCCAAAACACTGGTCAAAAGATGATTATCTGTGTAATGTGTGTTTTCTGGAGTTCGTGTGCAATTATCAAGCACTATTTTTAGACTGGGTTTCAGGAGAGTTGTGTTTAGTTCTTGGCTCTGCCACAGACTTCCTGCATGACCTTGGGCAAATCGGTTTCTTTCTCAGTACCATCTGCAGCATAATACATTTTCCTCCCATTCTAAATTTGTCTTGTTGATGTGGATTATGAGATTTTTTGAATAGGACATCTCCTCACTGCGTTTGTTTAGTGAGTGACATGATGAAGCTTTGATCTTTTCTTTTGACTTCTAGATAGCTTTTTAATGCAATTGGTGCTGAACTGCTAGAAAAGGAGACTTGCACAAGATCACCTTCTATGACCAACGCAACCAGATGGTGGGTAGAAATCATTAACTCTATTGTAGATTTTGGACAAAGCTGGTATTTGTTACACGCTTCCATTGTAAAACTTTCAGCTGGTAAATTTTACAAACAGTTTTTGTATTTATTTTCCTTTCTGTTTTTAACAGCACAGACCATGCCCTCCTGCTTTGTGATTATTACCCTTGTCCCTGGAGTGAGTGGAGTACCCAGCATAGAGTTGCTGGTTGGTTTTGTTTGCTTGTTTGGTTTATTTTTTGTTGGTTTTTTTTTTCACCTTCACACTAGATTACAGCAGCAAATTGACTGGGGCATGTGGATGTTTTATGGAATCAGTGAAGGGCGCTAAGCTGCTGGTCCTCATGGGAACCTTCTTACCTGTACTTTAGTTTAGCAGTTGTGACCTGTACCCAAGTGGGAGGCATGAGGAAAGTGAAAGAGCAGCAGACTAGAAAACAAACAAAATTAGCAGAACTTCAAGGCTCTTGCAGAGGAGGGAAGAGTTGAAGGTAGCGAAGGTAGGAAAGAGAGAGAAGGAAAGAGAGAGAAGGAAAGAGGGTGTGAAAGTATTCTCTTTCTTTCTCTCTTGACCTCGAGATACCTGGTGAGGCAGGGGCTTGAGGTCACCGCTAGAGAAGAAGTGATTAAACAGGTGCCTTACCACAATAACCTATTAAAATAGGCAGCATTGGCACTTGGACATCAATTGAAAGGCACAGAAGGTACTAAATATATTTCCTTGCTAGGAAAACCGAAGGGAGCAGCTCTTCGGATCCGTGTACTTTCACAGCGGACTGTCACAAACTGTGTATCAGAGACCTACGGCTCAGCACCGCAGCTGTGCTTCCAGGCAAGTTGCAATCACGCCGGTACTCAGAGATCGCACCCGGCGGGGGGTAACCACCTCCTCCAGCCGCCCCCACCTCCTGCCGCACGCCGGGAGCGGCTCCCCCGGCACCGCTCAGCGTGCAGGGGAAGCCCCGCAGAGCCGGGCAGGGACAGGGAAGGCAGCCGGCGAGCAGGGAGCCGGTGAGCGGAGGGCCGGTGAGCGGAGAGCCGGCGAGCAGGGAGCCGGTGAGCGGGGGGCCGGCACTGCTCGCCCGCCCAGCGCCTTTCTCCGNATCCGCCCGCACCAGCCCCCGGCCGTGTCCGCGGCGGCATGGAGACCCGGCGCGGGAGGCCGCGGGGCAGCCCGCGGAGCTGAGCCGGCCGGTGCGTACCGGGGCTGGGGAGAGGGGCGCCGGGGGGNGGCGAGCAGGGAGCCGGTGAGCGGGGGGCCGGCACTGCTCGCCCGCCCAGCGCCTTTCTCCGGCGGCGCGACGGCCGCAGAGGAGCGGTGGCCCCCCAGGGGAGTTGGGGGACAGCGGGGAACCCAGCGCCTTTCCGGGAGCGGGTGCCCTTCGGCCAGTCCCCTGGGGGCAGAGACTTTTCGGGAGCGGTTCCGCGGCTCCCCCGGGGCCGGGGCGGTGGGAGCCCCGCGGCGGGCGGG
>VZRW01011426.1:362026-430968 GCA_013398125.1 Aegotheles bennettii | reverse complement strand
GGCTGCCTCGGGGCTCGTTCCCCGCTTCGCACCGCGTTTCGCTCGCATGCAGGCAAGAGCTGCGTTCTTATTTTTNCAAACTCGGGCAGCGGCCACGGGGGCGCCGGGGGCTGCGGCCGCGACTTGGGGAAACTTCTGCCGCGGGGGCTCCGCCGCCGCTCCCTCCCCCCCGCCCCGCCGGGGAAGCGGGGCCGAGCTCTGTCCCCGTGTCCCACCTCCATCCCCCGCTCCCTTCCCCGCGGGCCGCTCTCCCGCTTGGCCCTGNNNNGGCTGCCTCGGGGCTCGTTCCCCGCTTCGCACCGCGTTTCGCTCGCATGCAGGCAAGAGCTGCGTTCTTATTTTTAAATTTTTTCCTAGCTGCTTTTAAATGTTTTTTCTCTTTTTTTATTCTTGTCGCAGGGAGCGGGCGAGGGCAGAGGGGGTGTGCGTGTCTGTCGCTGCTCTTCAGCTGCAGTTGCTCTCGGCTGAGCCCGGGCACTGGCTGCAGCTGCTCGGGCTGGGGAGGGCGATGTTACCGGGACCTGCCTGTATTTGTATCGATCTGCATGTCTCTATTTTTTTTCCAAATGTTNCGGGTCGCTGGTTAAAGCTGGGGGGAGCGCTCTGCCCCGGCGCGGAGGCGCTGGGGGCAGCGGGGAGAGCAGCCGTGGTCCTCCCCGCCCCTGCCGGGCTCTGCCGGGCGTGGTCGCCCCGGGCCCCGCGGGGCGGAGGCGGGAGGGTCCCCATCCCCGCCGCGCTGCCGGGCAGCTGCCCTCAGAGTCCCCAGGACGCCCGAACTCGGACCGCGTGTGCCTGTGAGCGTGTCCCCGTGTGTGTGTGCCAGGGCTGGAGCATCCCCGGGGGTGTACGCACCTGGGCAGGTGCTTGGAGAGAACCTGCTCCGGCTGGGGATGGGTTAAACATGGCTCTACCAGCTCTCACTTCTGCTGTTAAAGGAAAATTTCCAGCCTCTCATGCCTACTTTTTGAACCCCGCTGGATTGTTTGCGGGAGGAGAAGAGAGCCGAGCTGCCCCGAGAAACGCATCAGTGGGCGTCTTTTTCCTTTTTTTTTGTTACTGCTTGTGGTGCCTTCGTGCCCTTGCTTTGTTGTTGGGAGGATGCAGGGTTGCGAGTGTCCTAAGTCCCAGATCCATTTAAAATAAATGCAAGTAAACGGGACATAGAGGGAAGTCAGCACCGGCATCCCGGCAGAGGCACTAAAGCATCAAGGTTGGTTAAAAGGAAGAGGCTCGAGGAAACGAATGCTTTGCTTCTTACTCATTCGCTTTCCCTTTGCAGCGCTGTCGGACAGGCTTAGAGACGTGCATCATTTGATCAGGGTTTTGTGCATCCTTAACCAATCTCTGTCCAGCAGAAAGAAAGAAAAAAACCCTCTTCTCCACAGGCACAGGCATTTTAACTTATCTCTCATTTAGCAAATGCTTTGCTTTCTGAAATCGGGTTTGAGTAATTAAGAATCAAGAGTGTGACTATGAGAAATGCAGAGCAGAAGTGCTGCACCATTTCCTAGTCATTGCCCGGACTCTGTGCTTTCACTGAGGGCTTATTGCTGGTCTGGAGCAGTTGTGGGGAGGGTATAAGCATTAGCTGGGAAAGCAAAACAGGGCAAAATAGCCTGGCTAGTTCTTGGCTGTCTTTTTTTTCTTCCTGCTGACATGCAGAGAGCTTATCCTTCAGTTGATCAAAAACTTACTTTTGTTGCTTGGAGAGGACTTGGTGGTGGATGCTAGCAGAGAAGGAACAATCCCTCCGGAGCCAGCTTGCCTTTGGAGAGTGCTGCTGAGAAAGAGCTTATAACCGTGATCTTTGTGTCCAAAAAACACTGGAGTCTTGTTGAGAGAGCCAGGTAGGAGCCAATGTCCTGCAGACTGGAAACTACAGCTATCCCTCTGCCTGATCCTTTGGTGGTGCTAGTGTTTTAGAACAGGAGCAGGTTGGCTGTACTTGCCTGGATGCAGGAAATCATGCTGTCTTGTTCTTTACTTGTTCTCCTTTTTTTTTGTTTTTTTTTCTTAAGCTTGACTCTTCTTTTAACATAGCATCTGTTGGCATCTTAAGGACTGTGCTCCATACCTGTGTGCTGATGGTATGAGGATGCTTCCTGAACTGTGTGTTACGTTACTGTGTTGTTATCCTGTGTGTGTAGGAGTGATGGGGTGTAACCCCCCAGTTTCCCTAGGTGCTGGCTTTCTCTGTTTCTGACACAAGGGTCTTCTATTCCACCAGGTTATGTTGTCACGGTTCCTACCACCAAGTTGTGCTGTTGTGACCTGGTGTACTCTGGTTGATGGTTTCTGTCAGATACAATGAAGTGAGCAATTAGGAGAGAGTTAGGGTGTTTAGCCATTGCTTGTTAGGAGCAGTTTGTAGCTGCTGTTCCACTACAGATGTACTTCTGTGCTGAGTTCTCAAATGTCTCCTGACACATGCCAGTTGCACTTATACCACTTGTATTTACAGTCTGTTTTTCTGAAGGACAGAAAGTTGGTTAGGATAAGGTTTGTTTTAGCATGGTGTGCCAATGCAAAACATCATACTTCTGGATGCAGGTTTGAATCCTGTACAGTTTGGCAGTGTCTTAAATTTCTTAACTGTCTGATGAGTAGTTGGTTGTTTATGTGGAGGGTTTCACGACTTCTGCCTGCAGTTCGTAACACAAAAGCTCCTGGCACTGTTAAGACCCTTATTGTGCTGGCTGGAAGTCCCAAGGCAGAATGAGCAGGGAGTCAAAATTGCTGTGACAGAGGTGAAATCCTGGCTACGCTGGGTTAGTGGGAGTTTCACCATAGATGACAATGGGCCAGAGCTTCAATCCAGAAGCAGTCCGCCCTTCTTGTTGGTAATCCCGGTGTATGCTCTAGGGAAGCTTTTGCTTTTTTGCTGCCACCCATACTGTGTGTGTTAGTTCAGGGAAGATGTAAGTCCCTTAGGATGTCACGCTGTGCCTTTCACAGCATTCCTGGGAAGGAAATCAGTGCAGGTACGAGTGGAAACAAACCCTCGAATGTGGGCACATGCTGACTGTCTTGTTGCTCATGTCCCGAGTCGTTCCCAGGAACATGGATCGAGCAGTCTGAACTGAGCAAGGTTAGATTCTTGAGACTGCACTGGAGGGAGCCGTCAGTGGCTGCAGCCAGTGCATCCGTCAGTCCCTGCTTCTGCGTTTGCAAATTATCGGTTTAGTGACAGACATTCAATATGTGAAACAACAGAACATTCATTAATTCTACCCTACTGAGCCCATGCATACTGGGTGAGTTTTCTGTGTATATGTGATCTGGTGAGCTGTTCTCAGAGATACTTCATATAGCCAGCATCCAGGTAAATTTTTATATTAAATGACGGCAGCAAATGGGAAGTGTTTGATACTTTTTTTTACCATGTGGAAGGTGTCCAGTTCTGAACAGTTTGCATTTAATCAGTGCTGGTTGAAAGCTGGTTCAGGTCAGGGCCATATAATGAAACTGGTCTTTTCAACAGGAACGCGTTGCTTCAGTTTATTATGTTCAATGACATAGAAGAGGATTTGTTAATATACAACAAAAATGTTCACTGGCATTGAGGTATTTGGATCTGTCTGATATTTTTTGATTTTTTTTTTACAGTGGAAACACTTTGATGTCTGTAATTCCAGTGCAGACAGTTTTCTTTTACAGTGCATTCTTTCACCATGCTTACACCCCAGACTTTTAGGTATTTTGCTCATGTATGATGACAAAAGGAATGGAAATATAAACTAGCCTGTCTTCCATGTGTATCCTTATGTCCTTTAGACTTAAATAAGGAGAATATCTTAAACAGTTATAAGTTATGCCATGTTAGTGTCTCTTAGCTTGTTTGCTGTGTGAATTTATGCATCTAAACCAAAACAGTCCTAATTCTCATTTAATTTAGATAAGTTCATAGGCCTCATTTTGTCCCAGGATAAAAAATTATAAAGTAAACAGACATCAAATCAGACCCTGAAGTCACACTTAGTGATGTTAAAATCTAGATGAGTGTATCAATAGCAAGTAAGTTTTGCGCACTGTTAGTACTGTCAGGATGCAAAAGATGGCAGTGCTGTGAAGAGGGATCCGAGCAAACCTCACTGGGCTGCCATTCAAACCTCTGCTCTGGGATCTGCACAAACTTCCAGCTTGGCTGTCTGTTGTTGTTTTGTTTTTTAATAAGTGCAATTGTTGATGATAAGCATTAATATATCCTTTGCACTGTGTGTTGTCTAAACCATACCATATTCTTTTTAGTGCTTGGACTGGAGGGTTGAGCTGGGAGCTAGAGGCAGGACTTGCTGGGTCCTGGACCAGAATATGCACCGTGTGGTGGTTGGAGAGACACACTATTTGTAGCTTGTTTTTTGCTTCATAGGAAAACTGCAACATACAGAGTGAATTGGGTGAAATTGATGTTCCAGGGGATTAGTAGCAAGGCCACCACTGATCTCAAAACCTCCCGATTTGACTCTTGACTCTTTTTTTTTCTTTTTTCCTCAAAAAAATCAAGAGGAGACCTTGATGTGAGGGATGTAGGGTTTTGTGTTGGAAAATTCTCTGTTCTTTGATTGAGCTGTTGTTGATTTTGCTGCTGTTCTTGCTGTATGAGCCTGGCTACTACAATAATTATACGTAAACATGTCAGTGCCTGTGCTACCAGTCAGCCGCAGTAGATCAAAGCATGGACCCTGCAGGCACTTACGACAAGTTAACACAAATGAAAAACACCAGTGGCTTTGCCTGGGAGAAAATAGTATTTTATTTCTTTCTCCTGGATGATGACACTACTATTTGTATGGCTTTCAGTGTGTGCAGATAACTTCCCTTGACATCAGAGAGCGTTGCCTTGATCGTTGCATGCGTGCCAACACAGCATGGCCTCTGCCGTGGTGGTTTGGTGGTGCTGCCTTTCTGCTTCTGCAGGGTCCACAGCTCTGTCCCTCAGCTGCAGAGCCAGTCAGAGAGCTGCAGCAACACATGAGGTGGCTCCTCTGGGTTGAAATCTTCCTTCCTTCCCTACTGTCTGAATGGATTTCTCTCTGCTTTAAAAGGCATCCATGATTTTTTTAAAATTACTTTTTATTTTTAAACGGGTTTAATATCCCAGTGTGCGATGTGTTGGGCACTCCAGACAGGTGGCCATCAATAGGTTGAGTAAGGCCACTTCTGTCTTTAGTGGAGCTGGTGGTAGGGTTTAATGCTGACTGTAATGAGAGTTGGTTTTGGGCCACTTAGGGCACTTCTTAAAATCCTACCTTGCAGCATTTCTGGTTTCTTAGCTTGGTCCTGTAGAGCATCTGGGGAGGGGAAAATAGTTTTGATAACTTCCTGTAGTGCTGATGAGAAATGGTCTGTCACCAGCCCTGGAAGTGCACAACTCAACTTGTCTCTGCTTGCACTGTGCAAACTGACTGTAAATAACATTTTGTCTGTGTCTTTGCAGACTTTAAAGATTATTCCAGCTGTTGAGGGAAGCCTAGTGAGAGAAGGTAGCTGCAAGTTTAATTGTAGCTTCAGGACTTGAGCTAAATCAGAATTGAAACAATCTGATAAAAATTACAGCCACTTGAATGTTGTTAAAGGTTAAAAGTGAGCTGTCTTCGGAACAACACTTAATGTTTTACATTTTAAAATAAAGGAGATTATTAATATTCCTAAATATCATTGAACATACATTATATTTTTGCCTTCAAACCATCTGAGCATTTCTCATGATAATGGAGATTAAATTTACTGACAAGTGCATATAATGACAGTATAAATGTCAATTTTTCTGTCACATGTGTTGCACTGGTATCTCTTTAATTTTGAACATGATTATGTGCCATATTGCTTAAACAAATCATGGCACTGAGAGTCTTAGGAGGATGACTCTGTTCTGCCACGGGTGAAATAATTTGTTGACTCTTCATATTTAAATAATTGGTTAATAATTTTGACATTTGCATGTCTGGGGTGGGTTTGCTTTTGTTGTTAGTGGTTCTTTTTTGAAACCTGGTGTTTGAAATTCTTTCATTCACATCTTCCAAGTGGCGATTAACTAAAGGCAGCTCATGTTGTGGTCTGGTGAGTTAAGCTGCTGCTTGCATGGCTGTGTCTGTGTGGTGTGATTGCATTCAAGGTGGAGTTGCCAGCTTGTGGTGGCATGACCTCGCTTTATAGATTTTCACTGCAGTGCAATGCAGACAGTGCATACACTGGCAGTCAATAAACCCAGAGCTGAGGTTTTACATGGACAATTTTTTCAGAAGTTAGCTGTGATATTTTTTGGTCAAAATTCAGATGCCACTGTTCACCGTTAGGATCTTCAAGGGAGCCTAATTGCTGCTTTCCTTTGGAAAAGACCAGCCTTTTTCTTTGTTCTTGCACTTTGGAGAAAATGTCATTTTCTGTTCCTGCTTTGCCCATTATAGTGGGTGTCCATATTATTGTAGTGGTCCAAATCTAGGAAAAGCCTGTGCTGCCCAGAAGGAAATGTTCCTCTGGCAACCAATCTAGAGGATTAGGTGGAGCAACAGTAATAATAATTATTACTATTGTTATTTTAAGCTGGAGGTTTTCATTCAGGGCCAGGATGCAAACAGAGTGAAAAGGCAGCTGCTACTTTCCAGTAGCCAAAAGGCTTCAATGTTATCAGATACTGAGTAGCTGGAGGGTGACATGAGGGGTGGTGCAGGGATGAGGGGCAGCGTGCTGGTATAGCATCCCATCACCTCTGATGCTTGTCTGGAGCTGGGAGGTTGGATAATGCAGGAGTTCTGATGGGTTTTTGTGGAGCGACTGGTTTTAAAGTCTTGCTGTTGACCTTCCACATATGGACACAGCTCTCTCGAGTGATGTGTTAGCTTTGGATCACCTCTGATGCGTTGGACGGGGCTCCCCTGGCCTGCCTTGCTGCCCTGCAGCAGGCTGCTGGCCCACTTCCCTCCGCTTTCCATGGCAGCATCTGTTTGGGAGGTTCTTTACCCAGCATGGTTTGTGCAGGGAATATTTAAAGCCCACAAGGCTCTTTGGTGTGGTTTATTGCATTAGTAAAAAGCATTGTGATACAGATCATTAGGACTATAAACAAATATTCTGTGTGCTTTTGCAGCCCTATTGTGAGGTCAGGAATAAATGGTGAGGCACGTATGCTGCTGACAGGGCTTTGAGAATTAACTCTTGCCACTGTGTGATGTGTCTGGCAGTGGTTTGTCTTTGGGTGAGTTTACACGTTGAGGTTTAGCTGGATTCCTGCTGGTGTCCTGGTCCTCTGAGCTTGCACAATGCACACTTGAACTCTGCTTTGAAGCAAACCAGCAGATAATGTAGACAGAGAAAGCCTGAAGGACCCTGCTGGAAATGAAGCCTGTGGTGATTGATTCCCTATGGTTTAGTAGGATATGGGGGAAAAGACCTGCTTACAACATTAAAGCAGCAGGATGCAGAGTTTTGTTTCTCTGCTTTCTCAGCTGTCTCTAGAAGCTGCATCCTGGAACATCCTTCCTAGAGCTGTTTCCCTCTGTTTGGAGTTGTTTAGTGACAGCCAAAATGAATTTTGAACGTTAATAAATACCAGTTGTTTCACTGCTGACTTGTTCAGGTGTAGGGTGTGAAAGAAAGAGGGTTTCAAGATGAGTAGGGAGTGAGTAGGGTAATTCCATGTCTGGACATGGGTTAATGAACATGGAAAAGAAAAGGATGTGAAAAGAAACTGTGGAAGGGTGCTGGTTTCTGATGGTGGTGACTGAGAAAAGGAACATGGAAGTTTTGGGGTCCTGGGCTAGGTACCTGGCTGTGGAATGAGGAGAAGGAGAAAGATGGATAGGGACTTTTAGTTACATTAGCCTTTACTTTAGCTGGTTTGGGTTTTTTTTTAAAGCCCTCTTAAATACCTGAGATTTTCAGCATGGCTAAAACAACATAGTTAATGTCTTTATTTGGTGTTCTGAGATTGACAAGCCTAAAATGTGCTTTCAGACTTAGTTTTTCATTAGCTAACTGTACGTGCAAGCAGAAAGTGTGTCTGCATGTGGATTCTGGGAGACAATGCTGTAAGAAGGATCTGGCTGAGACCCAACCAGATTCGACTCTTGCCAAAGTATTGGTATCTTTGAGCATTTCAACCCTTATGTTTTTAGTTTGTTGTTTTATCTGTAAAAATTAAGATGATAATAATAATAAAAGGAATTTTACTACCTATTCCCAGCAGCTTTGAATAAGTCGTCGTGATAGGCAGACCAAAGCTAGAGCATGTTTATTGCAGAAATTCACATCACTTCTCTCACTAACTCTTCTGAGAGATTTCTTTTTGGCTTCATAACTTCTCTGCTGCACGAGTACTTCTTAGCCCAAGTGTTTATAAAATGAATTTAGCATTCCATCACTCCTGCAGATGTAACAGATCTATCACAGTCAGTTTGCAGTGTATGCTGTGCAAGGGGCTGGTCTGTCCAGCGTACTGGCCTGGCTCACATCTGCATCAAGAGGGTCATTGGCAAGAGGGGGGAGTCTGAAGCATCCTGCAATGATCTCTTGTGCATATAATTTACGTTTATCACTTTTGTAGCTTTTTGTCTATTGTGTGCTCTTCTCCCAGTGCTGAGCCACAGTGAGACATCTCCAGTCCATGTGCCAGCATGGAAGAGAGCTAAGCCTTTCACATCAAAAGTAATTTGTCTCCCAACTGATGCACTGCTGGAGTCCTAGGAGCATCATTACTCATTTGGGTAGTCCTGTTGGGTATGTCCCATCCTGAGGGTTGTTCAGTTATTGCCATCAGGACCAAAATTGCTCTCCAGCAGCCAGAAGTCAGCCCTCCACTGAGTCAGGAGCTTGTGAACACAAGTACCCATGGTGACCACTGGTGCTCCCGGATGGCTGAGGGCTTGTGCAGCAGCCATGTGCAGAAGGCAGGCTGGGCAAGAAGCTTGTCATGGCCACAGAGCATGCTGTGCTCATGGTCATTCTTGCAGATGCCCTTCAGGGGTTGTATGGAGATACACACTGGCTTTAATAGGAATCATTAAGAAGAAATTATGTAGGTCATTATCCTGTGTGGAGTGGGAGTTCTTGTGCAGTGCGTATGTACACTGAAGGTTGTGGCTGTTACTGTGGTACATCCTTGCAGAATTTAAATAATGTTGCTCTTACGTGTTTTAAAGTTATTCATAGTAGCATTGGCCACCTTCAGTGTGCACTTTATGCGTGGGCTATCTTTATTGTACTGATGGCATAACTATACTTGTTGATGAAGGTTAGCAGAAGTCCTAGTTTGTACTGTCCTCTCAGTTAAGTAGTTGTTGGTATCTGTGGAGTTGTTTCCAAGCCACCGCAGTGGAGCTGAGATTAGAATCTGATTCTCTGGTTTTCAGACTAAAAGAATAGTGGCTTCTTCTGGTGGGTGTTCATTTCCCTGCCAGTAGAGGCTGGATGACTTAATTTCTGCGTATATCAACACATTGATCGAGTTTCACAGCAAAATATCCAGGGGTAACTATAACAAAGATGTAAAAATATAAACCTGGGTTGTGTTTAAGGCCTCACTTGGTTATACAGTTCTAAGTGTTATGGGAATGACAGCTCAGGGCTGGATTTTAGAATAGCTTTATCTGCAGTAATTTTTGGCTGTAGGTCTATCAAAACAGCCTTCTGAAGCCAGAGCTGCCTGTGGCATGATATTTGATCAAATACACTTTAATAAAATCAGTGCGAGGTTCCACAGCCAAAGGAAAAATTAAGTCTTTGAGAGTATCTCCCTTTCAGATACCTGTTAGGAAATCATAGGGCTGAAATCCTCTGAAAATGACAAAGTTGGATTGATTCTGGAGATGTTTCCTGAGGGAGATGTGGCTGGTTGGTTTGCTCTTTCCTTCCTCGCTTTGGGTAATGCCATGAGTGTAAGTCTGAAGCTGGGTGGAGATGGAAGCAGAGCCCTTTACAAAATGATTGCGGAGTGACTGCTATTTACAGAGCAGGATTTTAAAACCAACCGTCATGCAGAGTTGCATGCCATGCCTTGCAGATGGAGGTACTTCAATTACTTATTCCAGCAGATCAACCCCAGGTGCAGCTGAGAGGAATCAGGAGGTTGTTGTGATCTAGATGCAGAAATGCCGTAGACCATACTCATCTCTTCTTGCCCATTGCCAATCAGAGCCTTTCATTTGAAGCAATGTTATTTTATTGTGAGCCAAACAAAACCATAGAATTAAGCTAAAAACACACCATAGTGTGGGTTTTAAAACTATCCATCAATCTGTAACTTAAACCCCCCCTCCCTTTCTTTAGCTTGCTTTCCTATACTTACTCTGTTTTAGCTCTTAGCATCTCTTGGCCATTCATGAGTTGACTTTGACACTGGTTATTAGGACAAAAACAGGAATGAGAAGTGTGGGTTTTGCCACTGTTTCCAAAACAAATAGCTCTTTCCTCCCTAAGAATCTGGACCCTGAGTGGAGCAGACTTCATCACTGGCTGTATTGTAAACATATAAAGGTTCAGCATCTTCTGTAGTATCCAGACTTTCAAATCCAGCCAGAGATACTAACTTAGTAATTATGGTCTGAAATTTGCAGAGAAAAAGAAAAATCTGACAGAAAAAGTGGAAATCCTGAAACTCTAGCAAGTTTGGGAATATTTCCCAAATTCGTTTGGAGAGAGATTTTACTGCCCATCACCTTCAGGTCTTGTATTGTACAACTCTGCAAAACCTCTGGGAGGCAAGCTTTCAGTGCAGGTGTTGGCCTGGTGGGGTTGTTGTACCTTCAGCAGTAAATCCCAAAGCTTTATCTCCTAGGAAGGGATTAGTAAGAAGCCCTCACACTTCATGTAAATGAACAGACTTGTGCTCCACCTGCAGTGGTACTGTAGAGACACAGGATTCTGATTTGTTCTAGTGATAGCTTTCTCTAATGAGTTCCCAGAAAACATTTTGTATATCTTGGTATTTAGTGTGTGGATGTTTCAGAAGATGAACCTTTAGGAGGAGGGAACTTATGGAGCAGTTTGATAGGAATGACTGATAATGAGTCAAAATGCTGCTAAGTGGCACTGAACTGCTGCTGTCTGGTATGGTCTTGCTGTGCTTCACAGCCAGCTCCTTCTGGAGGCTGGGTTGCACTTATGTACTGGGGACACAAGTTCAGCCCACAAACATGCAATCTGTTTCACTGATAAATATCAAAAGACTTCATGAGGAAGAACAGGTTCCTTACTCACTCCCATTTTAGAAATGAAGGAATCAAGGTAGTGGCAGATGAACTGACTTGTTCCCTGACCACACAAGGGTTAGTGGTTGAATGAGATATGAGACCCAGCTTTCCTCAGATTTTTAATGAGCAGCAGATCATGCTCAGAGTTCTGCCCAAGAGAAAGAAGGCACTACAAGGTAGTTGGTGGTTTTCTTTGGGTGGGAGTGTTTTACTTAATATATAGAGCTGGTAGACCCAAGAGGAGACCAGTCCTGAGATGTTTGGGTGGTGGTGGTACTGCAGGCCCCTGAATTCCTTTTGTCTTGGGTATAACCCTCTTCTTGCTTTTGCCACAGGCTGGCTTATAAACCACTTCCTTCCATTTAATGGAATGTCAAATGTGCTTACTGGGTTTGTCTAAGATCAGAAGTGCACAGAGATGGGTGCAAGATGGTATGGATTCACATTCTTCTGCTGCCACCATTTTTTTTCTGTTAATCCAGCTTGGCTGGAACCAGGAATAATTTCCTTTTTCTCTGAAAACCAAAGCTTTGTGATTTCAGCCTTTGGGGCTCTTTTTCCTCTTGTCATTTTATTTAATTTGCACTGTCTTGGGCTGTCCTTGTGCAGAGTGTGCATTTCTGTGTATAGCAGGGAGTACATAAGGGAAGAGAGCAAAGAAGAAGAAATCCCAGTTCGTTGCTTTGCTGCTTCTAGGTCCCTCCAGCAGCGCAAGCCCTGGCCCAGCTCTGCAGTGGCAGCAAAGTTGTGCCAAGTAGGACACCGTGCATGTTGATTTAACTGAAGATCTCCCTCCTGCATTTCCCTTTCCTGTGAGAGAAAATTAATAACATCATAAAAGTAATTAAGTATTGTTTCTCTAGAGAAAAGAGATCCAGATTTTAAAGTAGTTGGAAGTCACCCAGGAGCCTAGAAGTGCAGTTCTCTGGGCACAGTCACCCATAGAAGTGCAGTTTATCCAAGTTCAGTCTTGGAACGGGGGTCCCTCAGTGCAGACAACAGATCTCCTGGGTTCCTTATCATCAGCAGAGCTGATAAATGAATCCCACCTGCGAAGGGTGCTCCACCCTAGTAGCAGAGGCTCTCTGTATGGTTAATAAGAAGCACCTCCAGGCGGGGTTTTTTCCTTCTTCCTAGGTATTTGGTGAGGTGCTTGGGATGGGTGATTCATGCTGCTCTTGTCAGTGGAATTGACTAACTTAGCTTAGGTATGTAACTTTTAGCTGGCTGAAATCAGGTGAAAATTTCCCACTTACCAGCTTGGGTGGGTTCAGTGACCTCCAGTAGTGCCACCACACTAATGTCTGTTCGAAAAGGATATTGGTGAAAGAAAGGAGTAAAGAAAGGTCTTTATAGGTAAAAACAAATGAAAAAAAAATAAAAAGAGAGAGACAGTGTCATTATTAGGTTTCTTTTAGTTTGAAGACCCAGGGTGGTTACCAGCTGCTAATGGGGTTTGCTGGATATGTCTACTATTGAGAACAAGTGGGCATTGTGTTTTGTGGAAGTAGCTTTTAGATGAAAGTTCTCAACAAAGGTAAGCACACTTAACGTACAGAGACTATAGTTGGGAAGCAGCAATTAGAAAGGAAAGAATAGCAGAAATTAAAAGAGTAAGAAAATTGTATTAATTCCTATCTTTGTGGTAGTAAGTAGGTCAGTGAGCTGAGAAGGACCCCAGACAGTCTTGCAGTTCTCACACAGCAAGGCTGGAAGAAGGATGCTGAAGCAGAGGCAGTGATTTAATCAGGCATTGGTGGTATAAAGCAAAAAATACTGGTTACATAATCAAAATTGCAGAAAACATCTTACATTCTGATTTTGGAAATGAAGATAAAGCTGGTGTCAGCTCTGCATTCCCACGCAGAGATAGCCAAACCCGTTGTCTTTGGGTTTTATAGATGGAGAGGCTAAAGGAGATTAATTGAGGGCATACAGGATTATTCTGTTGCACATGTGATTGTTGGCCTTGGTGGGAGGCACCATCCCTGTGTGTGTTCCATGCAAGGCAAACTGTGCTGCGGCGCGGGTGGTAGATAGACCATGGGACCCCCCTGCACAGGGCTGCGGTCACGGGGCGTGCACGGGAATTGAGGGAATTGAGGTTTGGGACCCACAGAAGGCCATTTGCGTGATGAGCAAGTGATGATGCCAGTTCTCTCTTCCCCATGAACATGAGGGTGAGTCCAATTATTTTGCACATAATGAGGAGGTCACTGAAAGAGGGACTGGAGTTTGGCAGGACAAAATGGGAGTGTTCTTGTGCTTCCATTTTGCACTGGGAAACCTCATTATTTAGTTATGTGGTTATGAATGAAGTTCTGGCTCTTGAGGTTTTAAGTGCCTGAAAGGAGGCAGTGATCATTGTGGTGTATCTGGAGATCACATAGTGTAGGAAAGGGGTTGCTGTGGGCGGTGTGACCATATATCTTAGCTTTTTGGAAGCATCTTAGGGTTAATGGAAGAGGAGAATAATTCATGGGTCAGAGTATGGACATGCCAATATAAAACGAATCAAATCTCTTAGTATTAATAATCCTTTTCTTTTTTTAGGAAGAAAAATTTCAAACCTGTCTTTATGCAGACTAATGCTTTTTAAATGAGGGATTAAAATAGTGATATTTCAATCTAGGAAACTTGAAACAACTGGAAGAACTGAACTGTTCTTGCGGAGGGATTGGATGCTGGTGAAATGACAGCAGTGGGTGGGACATGCGTTGGTACCGGTCAGCTGGTGGTACTCCGGGGATGACTGATGGTCTCAAAGCTGCAGGAGGAGGCTTGTCAGCACCCTGGGGAACACAATTTGCTGTTTCAGTCAAAAATATGATGAGAAATCCTGGATGATCCATTGTTTCAAAAATGCTTTGGAACCTCTAAAGTTTTACTTATTTTTGTTTGTTGCTTTGTTTTTGACAGAAAGGGATTTTGACCCAAATGAAATTGTTTAGGAATATTTTAAAACGGAAGAGTGAGCTTCTCCCATTTTCCAACTCTTCCAATATTGTTTCCATTCTTTAGGGAGCAAGGCGGAAAAGAAATAACAAGAACTGATTATTGTACATCTAAGCCTGTAATTGTTCTCCAACAGTTTAAAAAACTTCCATAAACTTCAATGGGACACTTTAATAAAAAATAAGTGTGTACATGCACAGAATTAGCAAGCATTCTCATCTAATTTTTCTCTGTTTATATCTGTATAAATTTACTAACACGTAGAGAGTCAGCGATCTGTGTACCTGTTTAGTTTTCACACTAATGAAGCTCTAGGCTGAAAGAAGATGAAGTTATAAAAGTGAAGTGCTTCAGAGCACTGGAACAGGCTGCCCAGAGAGGTTGTGGAGTCTCCTTGGCTGGAGACATTCAAAACCCGCCTGGATGCGTTCCTGTGTGATGTACTCTAGGTGACCCTGCTCTGGCAGGGGGGTTGGACTAGATGATCTTTCGAGGTCCCTTCCAACCCCTAGGATTCTGTGATTCTGTGAAAGATCTGTCAAGGAGCAGCAGTTGTCAAAGAAGCAAACAAATGTTAGGTTTCATAAGAACTTAAATGATGAACAGGAAATGTATGAAATCACACTACAGGCTCTGTATTCTGTATGTATTCTGTGATTCTGTGATTCTGTGCTTCGTGGCACTGTTTTCTCTAGACACTAATAAGGCAGAATTTGAGTGGAGATGACAACAAAGTGATCTCTTTTCTCCTCCTTCCGCTCTCTCTTTTCTCCTCCTTCCGCTCTCTCTTTCCTCCTCCTTCCGCTCTCTCTTTCCTCCTCCTTCCTCTCTTTCCTTCTTTTTCCCACAGTGCCTTGTGTTCAACCTGGGGTATAGCATTCAGCTTCAGACATCCCTAATCTCACATGGCATTAACTTCTTTAGGCTAGGTACTCCTGCGTCAGGTTTTTATTTTCCTTTTGTGAGCATTACAGTATGTTCATGCAAAAACTTCGGCTTTACCTGGTTGCACGCAAATACAAGTGAAAAACTGCCCTAAGGAAATCTCTAGTAGGAGATGAAACTGTCTGAAAGAAATTATAGCTTTACTGTAAAATCTCAGCCTAAAATTGAAAGGGGAAAATACTACTTGCTGTGTACCTTGACATGTTCATGGAAATGAAGCAAGCAAAATTGCAGTCCATGATGTTAGTTTTATAGCACAGCTCCAGAACAGTATTTCACTTCAGGAGGAGTCATCGTCAGCTCGATGGATGAAGAATAATTCTATTATATGCTTTGGTGTGCATCTTATTTTGGTGTAGTATGGATATTTCTAATGCCACTCCAAGTTGCAGTTAGATTGAAGCCTTCCTTCCTTACTGTGATTGTTCCCTGGTTTTGTCTTTTTTAGTTTTAGCAAATCTGCGGGTGAAAAGAACTCCAGAGTGTATTTTGGTTGCTTTTTTCTGTCTTGCTTTTTGTACAGTAAAAGTATATCCCATAAGCTGTGATCTTAGTCATCTTTGGAATTAATATTTCAAGACTTTTTTTGTTATTATTAAGAGATTGGAGGTTTTTCTCTTTGCTTTCTCTGTTTTTTAAAAGTCATGAAAAACTACCACATGCCTTTTAAAAGTGTTGGATTTTCTGATTTAATATCTTCACTCAGATGTATCTGGTATAAGTTTGGAGGAGGTGGAGAGGTGACTTTCAGGAGTCTTTTTTCTTGTTTCTGAGTTGGCCTCAGATTAATACAATTTTTTTTTTATTACTTTCTGGAAATAGAAATACAGAGAGATAATACACCTATGCAGAAGTAATATCCGTCTATGAGGAGATGAGCAGAAAAATATGTATCCTGCAGAAATAGAATATATATTAGTTTACATTTCTTTCTGTATTTTGAGCTTTAAGAAGTGATAGGGTGAGCTGTTGCTGCAAGCTTCTCGTTAATCTGATGTTTTTGAGGTCTCCTTTACATTACAGTCAGGCAGACTTGCTCCACATTCAAGTTGCTAATTCTTGACGTGCAGGATATTTTTCTTCTCATTAAAATGTATTTATTTATTTTTACAGTGAGAATAGCTTGCTTTAGATGCTACTTTTGATCTCTGGTAGTATCACAGACTCAATAAGGCTGCAAGCATAAAGTGATGTTTATCTCATTTCAGTTTTACATTCACCGTTAATTGGACCTGAATAATATAAACCCATCGCAAAAACTGTTTTAGTTTGCTAGATCTCAATATGATGTCCAGTAAGATGCAGGTATTATTAATGCTTGGAATTTGCTCCCTGTCTGTAATTGGAAGGCCTCTTCATGTGTTTCTGAGAATTTATTTGCATTTATTGGGTTTTAGGTCTTTTAAGAAGTAATGAGGGAGGAGGAAAGGTATAGCAAGAAGTGCAAAGTTTCTGCAAAATATAATGGGGTTTTTTTGGAAGCTTGGATTTGTAATATCATTTATGTTTCTAGGCAGCAACTTAACATAATGCAGATCAGCAACTGAAATACTTTTCCTAGCAGCTGCAGAGTGAAGTTAGCAGGACCCACGGTCTGTTCTTCAGCTGGTACTGAGAGCTTTGTATCTTGTAGGAGTGCTGGTTGTGCCCCCGCTCCCCTTTGCATCCCCCTGGGGAGCAGCAAGCAGCACTGAGTGATGCCAGAGTTATCCTTGAGAGAGGGGAGTGAATAAAATCAGGATTAGAGGAGTGAATAAAGTCAGATTTCCTATAGCTCTGTCTGACGAAAAGCTCTGGGAGGAGGTGAGAAAGTGAGCTTTCTCCAGCAACTTGGATTGTAGAGGGATGTGAAACTTCACAGTTTTCTCCCATCTTGCTCTTGAAAGTTAACACAAGAAATAGATAGGACTGGAAGACAGTTTTCTGACAGAAATCCCAGAACCTTCATTCCCAGAAGCTGAGATTGGTGACAAGAAGCTGGGTACTCAGCAGGGAGTTACCCGAGAATTTTGTTGACTGAGTTAAATCCTTCAGCAAGCAGGTGTCGGGTAAATGTTTTGATTCTTTGCAGTGTATATTTGCATATTGGAAGCTTTCTGGTACTTATGACTCATTTTAGCTTGCCCAAGTCTTAAAAAGAGCAAACCAGCAAGGCCCTTAATTTTTATGGGATCACTGTGTAGTGGTTTCAAGACCTGCATGCTCTGAGGTGGGCTCCTCAGTGTGAAGGTCTGACTTGTCCTACCAACATCTTGACAGGTAAAGTAGCTACAGGTCCTGACTGTTGGCATCTTAGGGATAGCTATAGATATGTGACACTTCAGACAATGTAAAGGGACTTCAACCACCGCTGTCTGATTGTCTCCAACCTTGAATCCCTTTTGCACCAACACCTCTGATGGGTCCCTCTTGTCCTCCCCAGCAGGACTTGTATCCTGTTTCTCAGCCAGGATGAGTAGGTGTGGGTGTAACATGTCAGGCTGGAGCAGGAAGCAGGTCTGGCCCTTCCAGAAGGTCCTATGTAGTGTTTAAAAGGTTTGATGGAAAGTGATGCTCTATCTGTAGTGATGCTTTGTTTATGCAGGTTACTTTTTTCTCTTCATGCAAATATGCCAGGAGGGTTGGAGGAGGAGAAAACATGCTGAGCGAGTAACACTTGATGCCTTAAAGCATTTTTATTTACTTGATAAAAAGTCTTTTTCTGTACATTTTTCAGTTTTGTTACTTCTCATTTGCTGGGTTCATAGATAATATGCCCTCTGTAACCGTATTTGGTATATTTTTGTTTGGTACATTAATAGATTCCTTAGTACTTGAGGAAAAGAAAGTCTCAACTTACTAGTTGCTAATCAGAACATGAAAGTGGTGGGTTTTTTCCTAAAAACTGTAATTCAAGGTTATGCATGTGCAAAAATAGCTTTAGGCTACAACAAATATTTTCTTCAGCAGGTCTAGCGCGTTTTATTGACATATAGTTTTGTAAACTGCGGGTGACTTGCATTGTTCTCTACCAAAATAACTTGCATCAATCAACACAAGAGGGTAATTAATTTACATATTTTCATTGTGGAAATGTTCCAGACATTTTTTTACTGTACAGTGCTAGATGAGAGAGAAAAAAATGCAATAACATTTTGGGTTTGTAGTTTGTTCTTAAGTTATTCTTCACTTCTGTTTGTGCTGGAGAAAGCATTATGACCCTCTTAAATTTGAGCTTGGCATAGCGTTGAATGAAAATAAAGCAAGACTTACGAGTGAAATTGTATTGTGATTGTGTCGCACATTGGTACAGCCTTAATGAGCTGAGGAGAGGTTGGCTCTTGCGTGCCTTAGCAAAAGGTAGTCCAAAATGCTTGTCAAGAACAAATGCAAGAGAGTTAACTGTTTTCTCTCTGTATGAAAATCTGTGGCCAGCAGAGGAGATTATGGCAGATAGGAAGTCTGATGAGTTTTGTCAGAGGTGTGTCTAGCACCTTGCCGCTTGCCAAAGATGAATGAATGCACTGCAGTGTGTTGTCTTTGAATAAGTAAGTGCTGGCTTTTTTTCCGTGAGGCACCAACAGGTCACAGATCCACCTGAACATCACTAGTCCATCGCTGAAGTGTCGTTAAAACACAGCTTTCTGAATCTGATCAAATGTAAAGAGCAGTGTGGTTATCGCTGCAGATGAATTGTCAGGAGGTGGCTTTCTGGGGAGTGTGAACTTGTGTCTCTGAAGGTGTAGTGTGATGCCTCTTCCTTTCCTTCTCTGCACCCTGAATATACTCT
This sequence comes from Aegotheles bennettii, assembly GCA_013398125.1. Lineage (NCBI taxonomy): Eukaryota > Metazoa > Chordata > Aves > Caprimulgiformes > Aegothelidae > Aegotheles > Aegotheles bennettii. The sequence goes on along the minus strand of VZRW01011426.1, from coordinate 412,113 downwards.
GTGTATACTCTGTGTATACTCTGTGTATACTCTGTGTATACTGTTTTATAGTTGCTCAGAGAAGTTGTGGCTGCCCCCTCCCTGGCAGTGTTCAAGGCCAGGTTTGAGCAACCTGGTCTAGTGGGAGGTGTCCCTGCCCATGACAGGGGGGTTGGAACGAGATGATCTTTAAGGTCCCTTCCATCCCAAACCATTCTATGATTTTGTGATTCTGTGATTCATTTTACATTATGTATTCTCTGTTACAGTGCTTGGTCTGTTGCGAACATATTATTCATTGGCACTGTGACCTTAATTCCTCACTTTTGAGCAGGATCCCACCACCTGAGGGGATATCAGCGGAGGTGAGAAAGCTGCTCTGAGAAGCAGGGCATCGAATAAAATTAGTCTGACATCAGCTAAGGATATATTTTGGGAAAAAAACCAAACAAACCAACGAACCACTTTTTCTTGCTGTTTTCATTCTTTAAACAAGATTCCTGGTATTTCACTTGAGGAGCTGCCCATGAGAAAATAGCATTCAGGCTGATGGCATTGGCTGGCCTCTTGCTAGTAGCTTTCTGATAGTGAATGTTGCATCACCTCTGCCAATTTATTATTCTCCTGCAAGTGAGAGTGCTGCTGTGATTAAGCCATTGCTGCTGTAGAGACAAGGACTGGAATCGGATTTTCTGTCTTCGAGGACTATTCCAAAGATGCTAGGTCAGGATGTAACCAAGATGCACAGTGGTACTGCTTGTGCTCACAAAGCCTAAGCTGCTTCTCTGTGACCAGTGCTGAGAAGCAGCAGGGTTGGCTCAGTTTAGCAGTAATGTGCCTAATCTGAAGAGTGTGTTCTGCCTTCTGCTTGCTCGTAATCCTGGATCTCACTCCTCCGGTGCCCACGCAGAAAACCCCTGCTTGTGTGCAGTGATGTTTTCAAGCTGGCTGTGCTGGTGATGGCTCAGAGCCCATTTTCTGCTTTCACTCAGGTTGGTAACCCTCCCACTTTCCAGTGAGGAAAAAAATCCAGCTGAGTTACCAGTAAGCTCTCCAGAGCTTTCCTGCATTTTCCCCCGGATACCTGAAAGAGTGGATGAATTTCCTGATTTCCTGGCAAAGAATCAGAGAAGTGCTTGACCCAGCAATGGAAAAGTCCTTATGATTATTCACTTGGGGACATTAAAGGCAAAGGAAGCCAAAGAAGGTTATATAGACATATGGGCAATGTGACTGTTGGCAACTTGGCAAGACTGAGTTAGTCCCAGGTGCTCTTATCTGTGCTGACTCTGCTGGGAAGTGTCGAGCTGACTGGAGAAATGCAGTTGTATTTTCAGTAACCTGCAAAGATTGAAATCTGACTTTACTCTGTACCAGTCTGGATGCGTTCTGCTTTCCTTCCTTTCCATGAAATCAGACGTGTCATGGTACTGCAATTAAGAGCCCTTTTTTGATTCAAACATGCTTTCTCATCCCAGTTACTTTGAATCAAGTGGTGCCGGGGCCGGAACTTGGGCTGTCTGCATCCCAGCTCAGTACATTTCTCTTTGCTCTGAGCTTAATTCATGTGATCTGCAAGCAAAAGAGAATTTGTGAGCTAATCTAGTGAAAGCCTGTCCTTAGAGCTTCAGTTTTTTTATCTCTTCCTAGAAGACAAGTGATGGGTGCATTATATGGTGCCAAATACAGGGACCCAAACAGTACACCCACGCTGGCAGAGACCACGTACTCCCAACCTTGCTCTTTGTAGTGACTTTATGCAGCATGAATATTCATGAGTATTTTATTTTCCTTTGGGTTAAGGGATTATCTGATCAGCTGTCTGTCATTCTGAGAGTGTCTGGTTGCAGTCTGTATTCCTCTTCCATCTCGACTCCTTTTAAAAGCTTCTGACTGGTATCCATTGTCCTGGCAGTATCCGTGGGCTCTTCCTGGAGAGCACGCAAATGGCTGAGGCCCAGAGCCAACTGGTGCAATGCTCACTGAGCGTTGTGATGCTTAAATAGGCATGAAGGCTGGAGTCTGTTGCCTGAACAGAGATATCTACTGCCATGTTAGGAGCTTTAGGGTAGCACATCATTGTTGGTACAGAAGAGCATGGATCTCTGTGATGCCACCTAAGATGCCACCATGCCCAAGTGCTTGGGCAGCCAGAACTCTTGTATGCTTCTTTTAATTAGGTGATAGCTTGTTAAGCAGTCTGTGTCTTAATGCAGTGTGGCACTTCACTTTTTTTTATTCTTTCCTGGCAAAACTGAAATTTATTTGGTAGTGATCCATTAGGTTAGTTTAATATATCCATTGGTCAGGAAGTTGGAACATAGTGTTTTTAAAAGAAAGTGCAATAAAGGCAAGTTGAAAGGTAGCAGTGTATTAAACTGACTGTGATAAATCCCATCAGGATGTGTTTGTATCTAATTCTTTGGTAGTGTACCATTGCAGCAGGACAGGCGTTTGGAATTATGCAGAAGTTAGGTGTGCATTGACAGCTTCCACTATTTTAATTTGCTTTTCTGTCATGTCTTGCAAACTTATCTCTAGTCACATGCTATCTGGTGCATTTAATAACTGGATATTGTTAAAATAAATCTTAGCAGAGGGAAGCTGGAAAAATAAATGAAAGGAGCTCAAACACTGAAGGAGAGAAGAATCAAAGTTTCCTTCTTTCGTTGTTTTTTTTGTTGTAAAAATGTAAAAAAATAAATAAATCTCTCTGCCTTAATCTGGCACTGTGGTAGGCAGTTTGCATCTGGCCCTATGTGAACACATCTCTCCAAACAGGTAGAATAGGTAAATAAATACAAATAGTGAGTTAGGTTCTCTAATCATCTTGGATACCCAACTTGAAACATTTTTATTTTTTTTTGCTTTTTCCTGAGCTGCACAAAACTCCTGCAGCTCATAGGATCTACCTGTTTCCAGCCTTCCTGAATGGGAATGTATGTTCTTCCAAATGCCGTTTTAAAAACATTTCTAAGCAAGATTATGGTTCTTTCCTGAGACCTAAACTTTCATTTTTTTTCCACATTTGCAGATAAAAGATACTGTAACACTTTGAACCAGTTTTACTGGACAACTCACATGCATATCTGAGTCCTGACATACACAGGCATGCCTTCACAAATGGCTGAATTTACAACATGCTTTGATGTGTGAACAGTGTGGCTGCATGTCTCCATTCAAATCAAGGTGAGCAGCATTCCCTGTGCTAAATCCCTCCTCACCACGACTCCGAGATGCGCTCAGAGGAAAGAGATGGGCACATCTGCCCTACGCCATGTCCCCATATGGAGTTCTGCTCATAGTTCCCTCAGCGGTGCAGACTTGCTTTTAGGGTCTGAAATCCTGAATTTAAAGCTTTGAGTCCTGTTGAAGTATGGTTCTTAAGTATCTCAAAAAATTGTTGTCCTATCACCTCTGTTTTTATTCTAACAGGGGATTTGGTTATCAACAGGATTCAGTGTGCTTCCAGGCTTTTGGAAGAGGAAAGCAGTAACTGTTGCTGCCGTGGAGAGGGGGGAAAAACAAGAGCACCTCAAATGGTACCTCCTGGGTGCAGCATGGACCAAATTCCTCACCATGTCTGCTCTCTAGAACAATGTTCCCTTGATGCCTTGTGCAAAAGGGGAGGGTTTTACCATTCCCAGTCCCCAGTGAGGAATCACGCTGCCTCCCTTAAATTCTCCTTGGCTCCAGTTGTTCATCTGACCTAAAAGGGCTGTTGTTACAAGTTCCTTCATGTGCAAGGGCAGCATGAAGCTGGCTGGATTTCAGCAGACGCTGATGCCGAGTGGTTCCTGTGTTGTGTATATGCAGTTGCAGAACAATTTCAGAACGAATAGTCCTCAGCAAAGCTGTTTTAATGAGCCGGAATGACAATTGTAGCATATCCTACCCAATCTTGCAGTGCTCCACTGGGTTGAAATGCCTTCTTTGTTCTTAAAATAGCCCCCACTGATTCAGATTTTAATTGCAGATATTACAGCTGTCAAAGAAAAGGAGAGATGACCAGATGATTGTGTTGATAGTATAAATGGAAGCTGGGAATATGTCGAGTTCCAGCCTTTAGATCTTCCTTCATTCAAACGCTGTCACAGATACGCCTGTGTGCTGCAGTGATTACGTGGAGCAGAGACTCTCTAATGTTAAGATGACCCTGAAGTGCATTGTGCCTCATTACATCCACCATGTTGACTAAACAAATCTAACAGTAAGTGTGCAGGGCTACAAAGATTTCGGTGCTAATAATGGTAACAAATAGGCATAGATATTAAATATGCTGGTTGAACCCTGGGTCTTGATAAACCAAAATGGAATTTACTAATGCACAGAGAGATTGTGATTCAGGAATTCAATTAAAATAAAAAAAAACCCAAGGCGGTGATTAAAATAGAAAGAATTTAAAGCTTGGGCACCAGACTGCATGTTTGTATTGCACATCAATCAACATTGGTCAGAGGGTGAGAGCTCTTCTGAGTAAGTGAACTTCATCTTTTCAGCACAGATGTATCAGGAATGGCCATCATCTGAGTGGCCTGCCATTGTTGCTGTTTTACTTCATTACCTATTGACTGAGTTCTCATGTTTCATGAGTTCATAAATCACCCTATGGAAAGAGGCATGGTAGGCTGGCTTTGTTGTTTTTGTACCTCATTTCTGGTGCCCAGGAGGATGGATTTTTGGCTGGATGCAAGAGATGCCCAGCAGATTCCTCAGGCTGCAGGAAAGCACCATGAACGTAGTGTAATACCATCCACCCCAGCTGATTATGAGCATGGAAAGGAGAGAAGAAATAGGGAACAGCCTCCAGACAGAGTCAGTAAATCAGTGCAATGCCTATTACACTGTCCAAAGCATTGTCACTACGATGCTGTCTTTGAGCCACGCGCTGTTTTGGAAAAGGGTAGAGGTCATCTCTTACAGGGGAGAGGGAGCTTCTGCCAATCTTGGGAGATTTCTGTAGGGGATACGAGAGGCATATGCATAGTAGCACATCTTAGTGACCGGTTTGGGTTCATCAGTGTCCCCATGTTGCTGACATACGAAGGTTTCCATTACCTCTCATATTAATCACTGTTAGCTACACATTTACACAGTGAAAGCTAAAGTCAGGGGCTGGTGAGTGTTACAGCACTTAGCAGACCTGGCCCTTAGAGAAGTATTGGACTTTCTTTCTGTTCCTGTTGTGAAAGGTAATATCCTTCATGGTTGTTGAAGGTTTAATTATGCCCTTGCAGCATTCTAATATTCCTGAAGGGATTTTGCTGGAACTTTACAACAATAACAAAAGCCAGAGACAAGATGGAGTATGTGATTTGATTTGTTTGTGTGTTTTGCTTGAAGTGTTGAAAATGGAGGGGCAAATTTTTGCTTGAGGATCATTAAAACTTGTTTTTGTTCTGGTTCATCTTACTTTGTAAAGGCCATAATAAAATTAATTTGAGATTTTTTTTTTTTCTTCCCCTTTATGAGTGACAGGGGGGAAACTGCTCAGAAAATACTGTTACTGGCCTATGTGTGTAGCTAAATTAATTACATAAGCTAAATATAATGTTAGTAATTGACAGTGTCATATTCTCAGGGCGTGGGGAGAGGCATATGAGTGCTCTGGATGCTCTGTGATGCCTGTCCTGGTTGGCAGGATACTTACTCCCGCTTAATTTTGTTCCTTGACACTTGGTTGAAGTGAAAGGAGAAACATGATGAGCTTTCCTGACTGAAGTATTGACTGTCTTATTAAGAGTCTGTTAAAAGTGGAAAACAGGATTGTTTTAAGGTCTCAAGAGCCATTTGAGTTATGTCATAGCCTCACCCAGGAGTGGAGAACAGCAGAAAGTGCTGGTACACTGGTAGCATATTACTGGCAGTAATTATTTTGAACTATCCTTTCTTAATGAAGTTTGCAGAATCAGTGTGCATGTTCTCTAGCTGTCTTGTGCTTTGCTGTTTTGTTTTTTTTTAACAGCTTCACAGTAAGTTTTAAAACACTGCAGCAGGGCCTAATTCTGAGCATCGATTCAGGCAAATCTTTCAGTGAGTTTTCACTCCTCTGAAGACATACAAACCTAGCATTTTATTAAAGATGAGCAGCAGGCATTGCTCACTTGTTTGCATATTGCTCCGTATACTTCTGATCACTGTGCAGGTTCCACTCCTCTTTGTTGCAGGTAAAATGGGAGGAGGGTATTGGCATCTCATATAATTTACACCATGTATGAGCAAGTGGTTTGAAAACAAAAGCTTTGGAGGAGGCAGTGTGAACAAAAATTGGGAGCTTAAGGAAATTTCACCTCATGACCAAACCCTGTAATTTTGCAAGCCAGAAAGTAGGCGTTGTTCTTCAGAACAAAACAAAACAAACCAAAAAAACCACCTCGTACAACCCACTTTCAGATGGAAGGGAAGTGAAAGTAATAATGAAAAAGCTGTTTGTTCATGGTCTGTTTGTACCTGCACAGGGAGATTACTGAGACTCGGTGGTACTTCAGTCTATCAGGTGGAGGTGTAACAAGACCCAGTGTTCTGGAAAGCAGAACTGAAGGAATAAGTCACACTCGAATTTTTCTTTTGACAGTGAGGACAATTAACCATTGAGAAGAACTCGGCCAGAAATGTGATGCATGGCTGTCACCTGCTTTCACAACTGGGTGCTTCGGTGGGAGAGGTGCTGTAGCTCAGTTAGAAACAGTGGGCTTGATCCAGGAGCCATTTGGCCTGAACTCATTCGTGGCCTGAACTGATGAGTCACGCAGCGTGCTCTTGATCTTAAATTCTGTGAGACACTTAAATGAATCACTCTGGTGTGTGTATTTTCAATACATTTATTTAAAGTTCTTTTATATTTAGAAAATGGGAATTGTCTCATGCTAAGGAGGTGGCAAGTATAAAGGGATGAGTATTGTGTTTTTTGCTTTGATGTGTTTTTCATTACCTGTTTGTCCCTAGTGTGCTCAGCAGTACTGTTTGCTTTCCTTCTTGACCACCAGTTGGAATGCTGGTGGTATCCCTTGCATTAGTGTGCTGGATAAACACTTGAGGTACACTCCCTTTGAGCAGAAAGCATTCTTCATCCAGGCGATTATTTAATGCTAAGTGAGGCTGAAAGATTAATCAGCTAATTACGCTAATAGCATAGTGGGGTTTTTTTAAGAAATGGGTTATGCAAAACCAAGATGGTATTGCACAAGGAGTCCCTTTGCAGAAAAAGGAGGAGGAGTGCTCCAGGGGACTCCGCTAACCTCAGTAGGTATCAAACTATCAAAATACTAAATAGTTTTCAGTACATTTTAATCAAGGTAGTGAAGTTCAATGTTTGGTGGGAGTTATGGCTGTTTCTTATTCTGTAGTCATAGGAGAGAAAAGAAAAACAGCTGGGGATCAATCTATTCCTGTAAGACTTAGAGGACTTCCTTTTTTATTCCACTTTCATTTAATATTATATTATATGGAAGCACTGGATGAGGCTTGCCTTGGAGTTAGCATAATAGAACCCCATTTGAAGATCACAATTGAAGTTACCTAATAGGATGTTTTCAACCAGTATAGACTTGTAAGTTTCCCTAGGGCTGCAAGGATAAGTGGGAAATTGTAACACAGGGAAGCACTGTCATCAGCCCTCAGGAAAGGCTGCCTGGCCAGCTCATCCTTCACACAGACGAACAAGAGTTGGAGTTTACAATGGCCAGGTCTCCGTGAGTCTGGACTCAAACCTGTCCAGACAAATGAGAGGCATTTTTGCGATGTAGAAGCTGCTGACACCTGTTGCAGCGGGGTCATGTCTGTGCAGATGGGCCAAGCTCACCCTCTTAAGCCCGTGGACATGCTCTGGTGTAGAGGATGTGTCACTGGGATAGCATTACTTGGTAATTGTCTGAAGATATCCTGCTTGGAGGTGATGTGGGCACAGCTGGCAGGGGAGCTCCTGTGCAGGACCAGTCTCCTGGTGCCTGGAGGAGGCTCGGCTGCCCAGTGTCAGCTCTCGTGTGGTACAGATCCTACACAGCTGCTTTTGAGATCCTTACACGGGCCCTCAACTAACCTTGTCAAACTCATGCTTGAAGTTAGGCTCCCAAATCCACACTTGGCACCCATTAGGTTATTTCAGAGCTATGCTAGCACCAATGTTTCCTACTTAAAATAAATTGCTCAAAGAGTTGTTTGTATCTGAGTTTGTCTGGCTGTAGGGCTTCCTTCTGTGGGACCGCTATAGCAGCACATACTAATGTCTGCAGCTGGATCATGATGCTTTGCCTGGTTTGGCAATAGTGGCATGGTCACCTCTGTGCCAGAGAGCAGGGAGGGGCAGTGGTCTCTGTAGTGTAAAGGTCTTGAAAGGCAGAGAGGGTGTGCAAAAAACATCAGTGCAGTCACTTGGAGATAGTTGTCCAGGCAGACCTTGAGGGGAAGGAAGGGGAAATAGCAATTCTGGGGACAAGGGTGGATTGTGCACCTCTGCCCTGTGCAGCAGCTGGAGTGGGTAGAGGCTCCCCAGCAGAAGGCAGAGATGCTGGGGCAGGGGCTGCCATCACATTGTTATCCGCACAGCATGTGGCCACTTGAAATCCCTCTCGTCATCGTTATGAAGCAGAAATTCACTGGCAGTTTCACAATGGCCCAGTACCTTGCGTGAAGGGAGGGAAAGTAGGTCACAGACTGCCGTGCCAGCGTTTGTTTGTATGGCTGTAGGACCATGTTGAGAGCTGACGATGCCAAGGATCCAACCATCCAGGATGTGTTGCTCACCTCTTTCCTTTGTGTCCCTGTTTCTGGTATGGGAGTTGTCTGAGGAGGAGATTCTAGAAGGTTTTGTTGGCTTCTGTATTACTGTTATTAATATTTCCATAGGGCCCAGAGGTTTTTGGTATGACTGGGCATCAGGCGTGCAGACTGTATAGACTGCCCATGCACCAAAGAGCAAATCCCTCGCGTAGATGAGTCAAAGTACAGATGAAGCACAAGAGTATTTACATTTTCTGCTACTGAATTATGTGCTCGATATCTAGCTGTTTAAATTGCAGAAAGCACTTTAGGATACCAGTTTAAGGCCTTCCAGCCCTAGAGGCACTGACAGAGCAGCAGCACCTGCATTTCAGCAGTGATGTTGCATGGTGTGTGGACACCTGCTGCTCCTTCTTTTACAGCTGTGGTAGCCAGTGATCTAAGGGCTGGGAGGAAAACAAAGTGGGAACCCAGCACTGTAACAGAGTTTGAGGTGTTCAGTTGAAAGGGGAAATAAACGATGAAAATGATTAAGAAACTGCATGGCAGAGTTACCTTCAGTCATTGTACAGCTTGAGGCTTTAGCATGCCCAAAGTCTCTCAAAGACTGGGTTAATGCAGTTGTTACCCAGATAATCAGAGGAGTATTTGGCAAAGCCTTGGATGTGCAGCTGTAACTGAGATCTGCATTCATGCATCAGTGGTTGGAGCTGAGCAGGATGGAGGATCTCCAGCCACTCTGACCTGTGCTCCGTGGCGTGGAAGAGTTTGGGGCAGGTGCCCCAGAGCACTCCACCTGTGCAGTGTGAGCAGTGGACAGACTGGTTTTCCTTTCCCTGGTTGGAGCAGATAGGGATTGCAGAGTGGCACAGAAGAGAGCACAGAGCCTGTCCTCCGTGCAACAGCACTAGCTTCCCCATATTGTCTTGTGGAAGCTGGAATTTTTAGTGTAATACAAAACATGATCAGGGAGAAATTAAAGTAGCTCTTGTACATTTATTCGGTATTTTTCCAGAGTAGTTCATAGCTTCATTTGGCTTAAATATGCAAACTACATAAAAAATAAAAAGAAATCACCTTACCTGGCTTCCTGCGAGGGATGTCACTGGCTGTTCTGAGGACTGTCCATCACTCTTAAAAAGTTAACTTAAACAAAACAAACCATTGTGGCTTTTTCTGACTGCCTCAACTCTCCAGCTGTTGCTTAGCTACCACTTGGCAATGACCTTTCCCCACAGAAGTGATGTTGTGAACCTCCAGGCTGAAATCACCCAATGAAAGGAAAGACCATAAAACCCCTGGATAAGGGTCACCCAAGATCTCTGCTTTGGACTCGGTGCTTTCTGTTCCCACCAGCAACTTCTGCATTTAATGCATGATTTGCCAAAGCCAGTAGTAATTTTGCATGATAGAGTCTGTGGATTAGATCTTAAATGTAGACTCTGAGGTCTTTAATCTCTGAGCCATCACTGCCTTCTAGTTGGTTCCTCTGTGCAACTTTGGTGCAATGGAAGTAAAAGCATTGCATTTCTACAGGGAAACAAAGCTGTGTACCCGAGCCATCTCTGGCATTTGGGCAGCAGCACTAAACAAGCTGCACCTGGCAAGCATCACGGTGCTCCTCCAGTCATGACCCGGGCATTGCTTTGGTTTGCTGCTCCTTGCATTCAGAAGGTGCATCAGAGGGTCTCCCCTGGGAGCCATGGGCCAAGGATCCTGTGTTGAGAGGCACTGGATTCACAAACCACTGTTTCCATGGCATGGAGGGAGCTCTGTGGGATTTTGCAAAGAGAAAGGCAGTCTTTTATGTCGTCTTTTTTTTTTCTTTTTTTTTTTTCCTCCCATTTTGCAAACTTTCACATGGTGGCCAAGAAGGCAATGGTATCCTGGCTTGTATCAGAAATGGTGTTGCCAGGAGGACTAGGGAAGTGATCGTCTTCCTATGCTCAGCACTGGTGAGGCTGCACCTTGAATACTGTGTTCAGTTTTGGGCCCCTCACTACAAGAACATTGAGGTACTGGAGCGTGTTCAAAGAAGGGCAACAAAGCTGGTGAAAGGTCTAGAATACAAGTTTTATGAGGACAGGCTGAGGGAACTGGAACCCCAGTTCTGCCTGGAAAAAGGAAGCCTGAGGGGAGACCTTATCACACTCTGCAACTATGTCAATGAACGTTGTAGCCAGGTGGGTATTGATACCTTTACCCAAGTAACAAGTGATAGGACAAGAGTAAATGGCCTCAGGCGGCACCAGGGGAGGTTTAGATTGGATAATTTCTTCACTGAAAGGGTTGTCAAACGTTGGAACAGGCTGCCCAGGGAAGTGGTGGTGTCACCATGCCTAGAGTTGTCTAAAAGCCATCTAAATGCGGTGCTCAGGGTCATGGTATTAGTGGTGGACTTGGCAGTCTTAGGTTAACAATTGGACTTGATGATCTTAAAGGTCTTTTTCAACCTAAATGATTCTATGATTCTAAGTACAGGTGTACTAAGAACTCAAAGGTTGACCTTTTTTAGTTTGCTTTATTTTCTCGTGCCTGAAAGCCTTCCGAGGGATTTAGTCCAACATGTGCACTTGGTGTCTCTTGTTATGTTGGACTGTGCTCTGAGCTGGGCGAATTCCTAGCATTTTTTTTTCCTGGTAGAAAGAGTGTTTTTGTTTTCAGTGGAATCAAACTCTCATTCCCAGACAGAGCCAGTCCAGCTGTGCAGGTTTGTATGAACCCAGAAGGACCAGTTGTTACAGACCCAGACAAGCAGCCTGAAAGTTAGGTGTGTGTGGCAAGGAAAGCAAGGAAGATGCTAATGTTGCAGATTTGGTATCTGAACAGAGGTTCCCATTTTCTGAATACAGAACGGAATAGCTTCATTTTGAACCCCAACATCAGAAATCTTTAGCTTGTGTCAAAACCTGGGAAGGGGAAAGATGTAGACTTTATTACAGCTTTCTATAAGCTGTCAAAGTAAAATTTCATTAAATGGATGCCACATCTGGAGTACTTTTGTTGGATAGGTTATGTAGAATCTGGTGGTTGCTATTCTGAAATGATAAAGAACCACAGATTGCAATGACGTGGTTATTAGAAGATGAATTTCTGTATATTTGAAAATAAGAGTTCCGAGTTACACTGTTTCTTGATTAAACATCATCTCTAAGTAAAGCCAGTATTGTCAGGTCATAACAAAAATTGTCTTCCCTGCCATTTGTGGTGGTCCTTTCCTCACTTATTTTACCTGTGCTGGGTCCAAACAGGAACAACCTTGCTGCCCTAGAGATTGACTCTAATGAGTGCAATAACTGAACCCAATCTGTAAAAAAAATAAATTTATATGATGATCAAAATTGTACTAATGGTAGTTTGAGTGATGAAAGCTGAGAAATGCTTTGGAATTCTTAGGTATTGTGCCAGCATGAAAGATGCCAAACAGAAATAGTAAAAACAGGTATCTAGTTAATTTTTTGTGGATGGATAGTAAACAGTTTGAGTAGCAGGAGAAAAAACTGTCTTCTTATCTTTGGGTAGTGCCATAGTAGTTTATTACAGGAGAGGGAGAGTCAGTGGAACAGAAGTTGTATCATTTTTCATATCCCCAAACTCTGACACTATACTTTTGCACTACAGTATTACTCCAATAAATCAAAGATGGGATCCCTAGAGGATTTTGTAAAGGATCATATTTTTGAAGGGAGGTAGGCTTGGGGAGGATGCAAAAAATGAAATACATTAAAAAGTTCCCACCTGTTAAGCTGCTTTAGGAGAAGAAAGCAGCTAGGTTCAAGTTCAGACTCTAACCTCAAGGTGCTTAGGTGCTGCAGTGTTTGATTTCTCATCTGCTGCAATACAGATGACCGAGACAGGGAATGAGTCAGAGCTTTAGCTGAAATGGAATATGTAAAATCTTGGTGATATGAAATTAAGAAAAAAAATAATCTATAGTATTGAAGTGCTGCCTGATCGCTTCCATTTATAAATGATAGCAATAACGCTGTTGCGTGAGAGGAGAACAGCGGGGATGCATTTCAGACTGTTTAAGGCTTGCGATGGCAGGCTGCTGCAAGCACTCTTCTAGCCATATGCCAAACCAGAGGTAAGGGGGCCGGGTCTGAAGCATGGCCTGTAGCTCTGACCAAAATGCCCTGTCCCTCCTCAGGCCTTGACAGCAGCATCCCTGCTCAGCTCTTCATAAAGAGCTGCCTCCTGCCCTGCTGCCTGGGGGTGCAGTCCCACATCTCCCTGCAGGTCTGGTGTGGAGGTGTTCTTTGGGTTGCACTTAAATATGTGTCTGGGCACTGTTACTGGTTGTGTTAGTCATGCCATGCTCAAAGGAGGAGTTCCCAGTTTAAGAAGAGTACAGGTCTGTGCAAGTGAGCTCAGCGGACAGTGAAGGAGGATGCAGGAGAAGGGAGAGCAGGGCTGGCAAATGTGCGTGCCACAGTTTCTAAGTGTCAGGTAACTTTTCAGGCTTTCAGAGGGTAAACCAAGGTGTGACTGGTAGTGCGTTACATTCCCAGCTGTAACTTGCTCTGTGTAACTGCCTTGGTAAATACAGATCCCTCTCTCTGAGATCTGGCAGGGAAGTGACCTACCCCTTAATCTCAGTGTAGCAAAATACGCAAGAGCAGTCAGAAACACACTGTAATCTCCCACCTTTCTTTACCTCACGTTCCTGCACAGCTATGATTTTAATTATGTCAGGTTTTTTGGAAGACATTTAGCTGCCTCGCAGTGACCTGGCTTAATTTTTCTAGTCTGAGCCAATGCAAGCTGTATGGGAGAGTACTGCCATCCTGCAGTGCTGCTGGAGTGAGTGGATCATCCAAAAGAATCACACAACCACAGAACAGGCTGGGCTTCGTCTTGCAGAATATCAGTATTCATGAGCTGGGAGTCTAACATGAGCCAGACATGCTGTCTTCACCTCTGTAGCTTGTGGAGAGAGGAGGCTGGTACCCTGCAGGGGTTTGTCCCATCTTTTGAGGCATCTCTTTTGGGATGGGGCACATTGGCTTGCTAAGTTGCTGCTTGCTTTCAACTGATGAGGGTAGGAGCCTTCCCTGGGACTAGTCTTCAGATGGGTTGATTTTAGGTAAGAAAAATCCCTCTCCGATTAAAAGCTGTTCCGTTCCTTGGTGTTGGTCTGAAACTGCTGTCTGCCATAGATGGGAAAGTTTGCTATAGTCCTTAGGGATGGCACCATATATAATTTGTTAACATATAGAATACGTTCTGCTTCCAGCATGTTTGAGGGGTTTCTTTTGTTATGTTTTTGCTGTCCGTGCTCTGGCATCATCATGTATGTTTTTGTTGTCAGAAGAGGTGGAAATGCACAGCATCTCCTTGTGCCAAGCTTCTTGATACGATCTCTTGTGGGCACTGAATCTTGAAAAATGTGCTTTTGTGCCTTTTGTGTCCCTGGAATGGATGAAATTTTGAAGGGACAATGGCTTGATAGATTGTTATGCAGTTCTGATATAAACACATGCCTGAAAGTTTTGTTTCTTTGCTGGTGACCTCATAGGTACTGCTACAGCAGCCCCAAAAATACACTGCAGGGTCGAAACACCTCAGCTTGCTTTAAATGGTACAATGGGAACTAGCTGAAATCTAGTGATGACAGCATGGAACTTGGCACAGGCTGATTTCCCCTGCTGCTTGTGTGCACTAAACATCTAGGAAAATAGTATAGACATACTTGTAACACTTCTGGAAGAAGTGTTACACATAAAAATACACTGATTAGCTAGCTTTGGGGGACTGCGGTGATTTCTGCCCCCCCTGTCCCCTATGTTTATACCTAGTGTGTATTTAAGAGGTTTAAGGATTAATTGCTTGAATATCTGAATTTATATAAACAGTATATTAAATATGTTAACTCTGATTGTTTTCTATCCATCATTTCCCCTTTTTTTAGTCCAATTAACTTATTTCCTTAAGAGCTTAAATAGGAGGTTTGATTTCATAGAATCACAGAACCACAAAACGGTTTGGGCTGGAAGTCACCCTAAAGATCACCCAGTTCCAACCCCCCTGCAATGGGCAGGGACACCTCCCACCAGACCAAGTTGCTCAAAACCCCATCCAGCCTGGCCTTGAACAGCACAGCTTCTCTGGGCAACCTATTCCAGTGTCTCACCACCCTCACAGTAAATAATTTCTTCCTAAAGGCTAATTTAAATCTACCCTCTTTCAGTTTGAATGCATTCCCACTTGTCCTATCACTACACACCTTGGTAAAAAGTCCCTCTCCAGCTTTCCCGTAGCCCCTTCAGGTACTAGAAGGTTGCTAGGAGGTCTCCCTGGGGGCTTCTCTTCTCCAGGCTGAACAACCCCAACTCTCTCAGCTTGCCTTCACAGCTGAGGTGCTCCAGCCCCCTGATCATCTTCGTGGCCCTCTTCTGGACTCACTCCAACAGCTTGATGACCGCCTTCTGTTGGGGACTCCAGAACTGGACACAGTACTGCAGGTGGGGTCTCATAAGAGCAGAGTAGAAGGGGAGAATGACTTCCCTTGACCTGCTGGTCACGCTGCTTTTGATGCAGCCCAGGATACCATTGGTTTTCTGGGCTGCAAGTGCACATTGTTGGCTGATGTTGAGCTTCTCATCAACCAACACCGCCGAGTCCTTCTCATTGGGGCTGTTCTCAATCCATTCCATGCCCAGCCTGTATTTGTGCTTGGGATTGCCCTGACCCAGGTGCAGGACCTTGCACTTGGCCTTGTTGAACTTCACGTGGTTTTGAAAGGTTTGTCATGAAGGTGGCTGGTATGGAAAACTAGTCTCTTCTTGGTAAACACTATATTGCTTAGGATACCTTATGCTTCTAGAGCTCAAGGACCAGAGTCTTATTTATATTGATTTAAGGAAATGCTTAGAACATTGTATTTGCATATTTAATGTAGTTAGAGTTTCAGTTATTTACATTAGAAATTGTTCCATCTCCAGTATTAATAAGGCAGGTGCTTTTGTATAAATAAAAAAAAAGAAAAAAGAAAAGGAAAAAAAAAGATTAGAGTAGTACCACGGGTTAATTTTTATATAGATGTAGTGACTTCCAGCCGCCACAGTAACACACAATATTCCCCTAGTGATACCTCAAGTCAGGAAAGAAATTAACTCCTGTATATTAAGTTAGCAGTGGCAAACAAAATTGAAGATGAAAAGAAAATGAAGGGGCAAAGAAAAAGGCTTAGTTCCTTAGCAGTGCCACGAGGGACACCCAACTTTAATTTCAAGATTTGGTTATTTCCTTTAATGCCCCACAGATGTGAAAGTACTATGGCAGTACTGGGCCATATGCAACTCCCTTTGAAACTTCTGGGGTTTAGATTAGGCCTGCCTTTTATTAGTTCTTTATCCTTTATTTTGTTTTTAGGGTTTGGGGGCTTTTATTTGCCAGAAACAAGGAGGCAAGATAGGCCTGATAAAGGAGTATGTTACAAAAGGTGGGGATCTTCAGGCTTAGAAAGATCTGCATTACTTCAAATATCTTTTTGATGTAATGGGGTTGAACTGGGTGATTTAGATCAAAGCTACATCTATGTGGAACTAGCTGAAGTCTTTTGGCTTCATGCAATGTCAAGTGCCCACTTACAAGGAAAGCTGTAAAGGTGTTTCATTTCACCCCTTTGTGTGTGTGGTGTTTTTGTGTAGCAGCCAGAAGAAGCTGAGGACTGGAGAAGTTCCCCCAGCAAAGCCTTGGAGCTCCAGCCTCCATGGGAAATGAGAATTGCCATCCCACGGTGCAAACTCATCTCTGAGAACCAAACTCTGGTTAGAAGTGTAACATAGGTACTTCTTAGTCCTTGTGAATTTATTTTTTTTCTCACACTCATCTCTCCAGAGAGCTTTCTCATAGTATGTCCTGCTCTTGTCCATGCTGGAGGTGTCATTGCAGGTGCCAGGGCCTGCTGGTGATGGGATGTTTTCCTCCCATGGAGCTACAATGGACTTGGGAAAACTATCTGATCTCCAGTAATGCAATGTCTGTTTTCCCTTCTTTGGAAACAGAGCAACTCTGTTAGGGCATAGGAAGGAAGCCAAGAAGTCGAATTGGCTGAGAACAAATAATGAAATTAGCTAGTGCTGTTTCCCTGACAGAGCTAATAAATGGGGCAGAAAATCTTAACAAAAAACACAAATGAAGATGGGGTTGCCTACATTATTTTTAAGCGTGTTTGTGTGTGTATATTTATATATATATGTATATATTTATCTTGACAGTATCCTCATTTAAAAACAATAGTGTGCTTTTACTGCTTCTGGTTCATGCCACCACTAATTCTTTCCTAAATTGTTAAGAGACATACATAAATATAAGGAGCTTGGCATCACTCTTTAAATGGGCAGGATCTTGGAAAGAGTTCATTTCTCTTGTAATGCAGTTAGTTCTATTTCTGTCATGTACAAATCCTGTCTGACCATGAATATTGAATTAGAGCTGGCTTATGGGTGTTAAATATCTCTGCAGTTATCTTTGCTTGTGTTGAACAAATGAAAGAAGGCTTAAAAGTGAACAGTCCCGTGTGCTTCTGTTACCTGGGGAGGAGCAGCCCTGCACCCAACTGAAGAGGGCCTGGCACGGAAAGTTACCCAAGGTGCTTGTGCCTGGATGGAGCATCTCCTTACTACACAAAGACGTATTGTCACTTGTGTATGGCTTAGCAAAAGAAGACATAGCATGTACCAGAGGTGTGAATACCTCTCACACAGCTAACCACCAATCATGGAAGTCCTGCTAGATAATCTGAGGCAGCCAAAAACTGGTGTCTGTCTTTGGACATGTAAGGGCTGAGGGCAAGCAGAAGGTGCAAGGGAAAGGGGGTGTTCATGCACTTAAGTTTCTTCAGGTCAGACCTTTAAGGTCTGTTGCTGCTGAGCACGTGGTGTACTTCATGTGAATCGTGCTACTATATGCTTGGGCCCTTGGGACCGATTGCTATGTAAATGCAAATTATTTAATTAACATTATTGTTTCCATATGCCATAATATGATTTTTATGAGCATTTCTAGATTAAAGTTCACTTTAGGAACATAGCGTTTGCTTCCCAAATTGCTTGGCTGTGCACTGCATTTTAAACCCCTTTAATGCAGTAAGGAATCCTTATCATTCCTTAAGCATCAGAGAAGCAGCCAGAAAAAATATAACCACCATGTGTAAATATAACACTTCAGAAAGCATAACAAAAGCCCTCTGTTTTGACATGGCAGAACCAGTAATTCTTGACTGGTGACGGGGCAAAACATATTCACAGATTAAACTTGCATCTTCTGGTCTTTAAATCATAAACACAATTTTAGTTAGATTTTTTTTTTCCTTCCCTCTCCTGACCTGTAGATACGGTGCTTTGTCAGTAGAAGCTCTATATTTGCCAACAGTTACTGTAGTTTTCCTTCTATGTGGAAAATATGAACAAAAGCTAGATGCGATGTGTGGCATCCTTGTGTGTGGCACTGGTCAGTGGTGCAATGATGGCTTGTGCAGGATCCTGCTGATAACCTGGAGCACATGGCGCAGGCAGTGCGGGTGGAAGTTCTTGCATGCCTGGAGCTTTGCCAGGAGCTGCCTGTGTGAACATACAACTTATTGCATGGTGCTTTTTTATTCATTTTGCGGGGTTAGAGGATAACTCAGAGATCAGTTGTAATTCGTTTGGAATAGGAATGCATTGTTATGGACTGCAGTTTTGCCTAATAAAGTTCATGCTGAGAAATTTGAGGATGATCCCTTTCATTATAAACATGAAGCTGAAGAAGTGTTGGAGAACATCCCTTTGCTTTGCCCTGTTACAGAATTTTCCCAGAGTTTGTAGCTTTTTTAAGAAGTTGCCATATGAGTTTTTGCAATCTTAAGACTAACCCAATTACGTTTCATGCATGGAATTCAAAACGGAGGAAGGTTCCCTAGCCAAATTTTTGTACCATTTTTCTGCTGTGAAATTTTAGCCTGTGTTAATTTAGCAAGGGATTGGGATAATGTCTTTAGTATTTACACTCATCTGCTGTTTTGTGTTTGGAGCTTGTTTGTTTTCTGTTTTTTTATGGTAGCAGAGCACAAGCCTGTTTGGTGGCTCACATTGAGAGGTGCAAAGAAGGCAGAAGTACTCAGTACTTCCCACTAAATGTAAAGAAATCAATGCACATAGTAATATTCAGTGAGCCCCAGAGTTTTCCTTTGAAAGGGGAAAAAAGGTGTCATATTACTCCCAGCCTGGCTTTGTATTTCTTGGTCTGATCAGACGGTCTGTTACTGCTAACACTTCCCTGCATACCTCTGATGGTGCTCCAGCTGTTGATATCCATAGAAGCTGGAACTTCACTTCTGGGTTTCAGGTCTCACCCCAGATGCCTGTGGCAATGAGTGAGCTGTTGCCTGGGGCTCAGGAGAGTCACTGGCTCTGCTTTTGTGCTCAGAGTTAGCAGACTGGGGGGAAAGTCTAATATCCTTCCTCTTACACAATCTAAGGTCTCATTGGTAGCAATAGCAGGTCAGAATTTTCCAATCGGCAGTTGTGGTACTAGCTGACAGCATACCTTTAATCTTTAATTTGCATTTATGAGTTTGGGTTTCTTTTGCCCTTCCATCAGTTGACATATGCAGCAGTAGATTTTCCTGATTAATGGTTTACCTGAGCCTCCAGGTGCCAACAAAAATTTACATTGCAGAAGGTTCCCAAGTACTTCTGAATGCCAGTGAGGAAATCTAGATGAAATTCAGCCTCTTGTAGGAAATTTAGACAAAATTCAGCTTCTTGTACAGGGTACGTTGCTGACCTGTGACTTCTTTCTGGTTTTGGAGGAAGGGAGTGGAGGTGTTTTCAAGAGCAGGCTTCAGTACAGTAAACAGAAAATATAGGGTTTGAAGTAATTGTATTTTTTATTTTCAGTGTCTCTTAATCCTGCTTGGGGTGGGGGAAATGGAGAATGAAGAGTTTGATTATGGTGTGGGTTAGTCAGGCGGCTGGAGTGCAATGTAAGGTTGCAGTCCTTCCCTTTTCCCTGCAGCAGGAATCACCATACCTGCAGCAGCCCTAGGTCAGAGCATATTAGATGAATAATTCAGCATTTTGAACTGTGTGAATTAGAAGGTTACTCTAAGGCTGGGGGGAGGAGGGGTGTGTATCAGGACTTGAGATTTCTTGCAGCTGTGATATCATTCAATATATTGAGAGAGACAGAGGAAGGAAACAAGAGTGAGAGAAGACATGCTTTTAAATGGGCTGGAAATGCGGAGGCAAGTCCTCCCTCCCCAGCCTCCGCTGGGTCCTGCCCTGAAGTCAAATTGCCTTCACACAGCTCCACGCAGACAAGTGGTTTAACCTGTGTGCGCAGGCATCTGTGGGGAAAAACTGCTGCTCTGCTCCCTCCCTCTCCACCTCCTCAGAGAATTTCATTCATAGACATGACATCCAATCGGTTGATTTATAGCATGTGGAGTGCTTTTAAAATTTTTAAATTTTTTTCTTCTCTCAGCTTCTCCTATTAAAAAGGCAGCTGAGTTCAGTTCTCCCAAAGCAGGAGGGGCATTGTCATTCAGTTTGATTAACTGGTGAATAACCTCGATGTTCCAAGACACAATATTAATAGAGTTTGTGGTGTAAAGTCATATGAAGAAAACCTAAAAATAAAGAGCAGCTTGATTAACGTCCACAGCCTAAAAAGAGCACAGCTTGTGTAGCGGCCAGAGACAGGCAGTATTTGGAGAGGAGCTTTCTAAACTGGGGAGCTGGAAATTGCCGTGCTTGGAACTGGAATTGAATTGTCTTAAAAATAATTTCTTTTCAGTGAAACCAAATCGGAGTTTTCTTCCTGGGACGGTGCCTGTTGGCTGTGGAGTTCATCCTGCATGGCTGGTGGTGCCTGGGCTCAGCGGGGGACAGCTGGGAGGAGAGGGCAGGGGGGCTCCAGGCCTGCTCACAGCCCCTTGATGCCGACATGGATGCTCTCAGGCAAAGAAACCAGAATATTTGCATTGTGCAAAATACTTTTTTTGATACTGCAGGGTTTTTGCTGTAGTGTTTTCTGCTGCAATTAGGCGTCGGTGCATTGCATTGACAATAATGATGCTTGATCAAAGAGAAAACCCACTATCCTGGGGAGCAGGGTTGGGACCTGATTCCTGGAATTGAGTGTGAATCCTCTCTTTCCCACTCCCCTGTCTCTGAAATCTGGAAGGAGAACATGTGGCTGTGGCCAGGTCAGGCCAGGGCAGGCTGCAGCCATGTCCCGTGGTGCACGCCCAGCCTGATCCACTGCCTGAGGAGACCTGCCACACGCTGCACTCTCCTGGGTGACAGGAACTGCATACTGCGTTGAACTACTGCAGAATGGTGATATTTCTTTGAGAAACAAGCCAAGGTTCTGTTCCTTTGCCCAAAGCTGGGAAGCTGGGGAGAGGTCCCTGATGGCTCGGTGAGGAGGAACGGGCATGGCGGTGGTGCTGGGTCTCCTCTGGGTGACTGACACCCATCCACCAGACCAGAAACTTCCTCTTGTCCTTTCCTCTTCACTCCACACCTACTGCCATTAGTGGCAGGATCCCACAGAACCTCCTGTAGGCTGAGGAAGCCATCTGAGCTGTTCCTGTTTATTAACAAGGTTCCCATCATGGCTGGAACCCTTCTTCTGAAGTGCTTGCAAGTGCTGCAGAAATGCGAGTGCTGTTTGGGAAATTTTGGGTGGGAAACTCTCCCCAGCCCAGCTGTGGGTTCCCATGTTGATCTCTCATAAGAAGCAGTGGGGTCCTGTCTCCATGGCCATGCCGGCTGCAGTGAGGGCTTGGCATTGCCAGCTGGCAGCTTCAGTCCATGAGCCCTCCCCTCCAGGCAGCTCTGACTGAAAGCTCTTTAAGTCCATAGTACCATTCTCTTAAAAATCCTTTGATAATTTCATTGAAACCAAGTGGGTTGGTTTTTTGTTTGTTTGTTTTGGTTTTGTTTATTCATTTTTCAATATAAACTTTCCAGGAGTAGTTGTCCTGTGTTGATGATAGGGAAACAATATTTCTAAAGACATGCTAAGACTATGCTTTGCTGGGACCATGTGGTGGAAAGGTTCGTGACCTGATGACTTGAGCTGTCACTTTCTGTCATTCCTTGCTGACCTTCCCCTGTGTTTATATGGTGTTGTGAACAGCTGGGCAAAAAAGCAAGAAAAAAAAAAGGCCAAGACTGGAAGAACTTTTCAGATCAGGAAGAAATGTATGTGCTTGGAAACCAGATGTGGTTTTATTTAAAACAAAACAACCACAGTTTATCTAAAGAATTTTTTTTTAACAAAGTGAATCAGGTTAGGTATTGGTAACTTGTAAGACTGGTAAGGAATCATACCTTGTGACCAGTGTTTTCAATTTTTATGATACTGTTGTAATAGTATTATGGTAAGAAATGTCCTCCATGCCTTTCCTCTCCAAAGGACCTCCATTCTCCAAGTAAGCTGTATGTAAAAGGAAGTCTGTGACTCATGTGCATTCCAGCCAGTTTGTGATTTCATGTTTAATGATACCATCTGGGTAGGGCAGCTCAGTCTTTGGTGGCCACTTCAAGCCTGACTTGGGAGAGCAGTGGATCAGGGTTGCTACCACGCGATGGCAGTTCTGGCCCACATGAGATGAGTGGAGCAGAAAAAAAGTTTGAGATCCTTTTCCTAAAAGAAAGTTGACAATTTTATTCTTACTGGCCTCATGATCAGAGGCTTTGTGGTATGTCAGCTGGAACAGAGGGTGGTTCCCCACTGAGCACTAGATGTTTGATTGCTCTTACACCAGAACTAAGGCAGATGGGTTTGCAGAAGTTTGTATGATAACTGCTTGATGTTTGTTCTGTCTCTGAATTTATTGTTCATCAGAGTTAAATTCATACAAATGCATAAATTGCAGATGGAGAAGTAATAGAGGAAATGCATCATTAGAATATGTGCAACTGACTTCAAGAAGGAATAAAGCCATTAAGTGGAAAAGATACTAAATGTTCAAGAGCTTTTTGTGGGAGAGAAGAACCACAGGTATTTCACTATTTGAGTGATAAGGACAGAAAGATTTGTGGCTGGCTGTGCAGCCATTTAATAGTAGGTTGGGATATTGATCTAGTATTGTATAGCATTTTCTTAAGATATAGGATAATAATGGTACATTATCTTTCACTTTGGGAAGTAATGACTTAAAAGGTATGTGAGCAAAGAGGCTGCAGACTGTAGAAATAAAGTGAAATGGAAGTTAGATGAGACTGGTTGGAAGGGATCCTGGAATTTAAAAGGGCCATTGTAAACCAGATGTTGGCAATTTTTCAGTGAGGGTGTGCCACCCTGTAGCGTTTTTTTCCTAAATTAGAGGTTGTGTGTGCCAGTAGAAGTTGAGTGGAAGCTGAGACCTTCTGCCTTTTGCACAGTCCTTAGGATGCTATAAGGTTCAGCTTTGGGCGTCTGCTGGGCTGTTTGGGATCAGTCCTGGGAGATTTGTGCTGCACACTGCTGGCTTCAGTTGTGCGAAACTAGATTGACTAGGGAATAATTTACTGTCTTTTCATGGATTAGTCTTCATGAAACGGAAGTGTCATGTGTCGTGTCTTTGGCTCTTACTAACATGGTCTAAATTTTATGCCTGTCCTATTTCAGGTAAGACATTACTAAGGAAGACTGTGTAAAGGTTATGCATTGACTCCAGGGTACTCTGAGTCCTCTTAGAGTAATATCACTTATCCACCACAATGGCATTTATCGGAATGTATTTCTGGTGTGGTAAACAAGTTATGGTGTATCTGTTATTAGCACCTTGTAAATCCCAAGGACAGCTGAACACAGCCTTTTCTAGTCTGCCATAAAATAGTCTTCTGTTCACAAAAATGTGAAAATTATTGCTTTGTGTGTAGACTTCCTTATTAAAAACCAGGTTTCTGGTTTGGTAAACATCATTATTATTTTAATCAGATTAAGTTTCCCTTACAGTTTTTGCAATCTACTCTTAAGAAAAAGCCACCTTTATTAAGCATTCTTTCTTAATAGTTTCTTAATCTTCATGTCTCAGAGTGCAGTTGGGGAGGAACAAGAGAAGGGAGTTAAAAGTAGACACTTTCTACTGACTATTACAGTTTTCGTTTTAAAAACTTTTAATGAGAAGCCTTCAATTTTCAATAGCAAACTGGGGCTTTCATTTTCCTGCATTCGGTTCTCCTGGCCAAAGTGTGCCATTAAAGAATAATGAATGTTCATGGCATTCTGTGTATTTTTAAATGCAAAGAAATGGTTGGAGTCAGGAACGGCATGATTGTAATGCTTTGTCCCTCTTTGTAGGTGCACACGCATTTGAAAGTACAAAGTCTGAACTATACATACAGCTTTCTTGTTTCAGCTGGCAGTCCCTTTGAAGGGGCACTTGTCGTTTCTCTTTTACTTTGTTTGCCTCTGCCTGCAGGCAGCATGTATTAAAAATAATAAATACTTCCACTAATGCCTGATGGGACAGCTCAGTAGTTTAGGCATCAGATTTAGAAATATCTGGCATTTTCAAAACGTAGAGCTCCAACACCTCTCAGGGTCTGGCTCCTTCTCAATACTGGTGTTATTGTTTTGTTAGGTTGGGATTTCTCCTGCAGGATACGAGTCCCAGTCAGTCCAGGAGCTTTCAACGATGGGTTTCAAAGCATTTCTAAGTCTTGTGGAAATGTTGGCCAGGCTTTCTTCACTGGAACGAATACACCATTTCTGCACTTTGTGGCTTAGGAGATGGTAAGGAAGATGCCTACGCAGGAGCTCTAGGCTTCCTGCCATCTAATTTTACAGCAGCTCGAAAAGCAAACATTCAGTAGAAACAAATGAATTGAACTCAGCCAGCCGGGGAATTGGCTACCAAAAAANAGAAAATGCTCCTCCCTTATGCTTTTGCCTTTTGAGAGGGTTGCCAAGGAAAAAGCTGGACCTTGCAGACATTTTTGGCAGGAGGAAAGGAGGAAGAACAAGGACTGTCAGGGGAGCTTGATCCCTTGTAAAGCAAGACACAAGACTTGGAGAGGTGAAAGGCACTTCCTGGCTGTGGGTCAGACCCTAAAGGCTCTGGAAAGTAAGAACAGGAGGTGGTGCTGAGGTACAGAAGTTCTGCAGCTTTTAATGGGCAGCCCACAGCTGTTCCAGCCCTGTGGTTGGTCTGGTGGTGACAAGTACATAAGTTCATTTGCAGGTAACTGGCTGTTCTCCCACTGTATTTTTAATTATGTGCATCACATCTCTTCTGGATCACTTCCTCTCCTTACCTGTTGCTGATCCTCACCAGAGGAGGCACAGGGGAGGGGCAAGGGAGGAGCTGCATATAGGTAAAAGTTAAGTACATGGAGGGTTTGGGAATGAGGTGTTAATGGTCAGCTCCTATAGATCAGCTTCTGTAGTTGGTTCTGGCATATCCAGTGAGAGACTTGAAATGGACGTTTTCTGTCTTACATAATACCTGCAAGAAGAAAAAAAAAAAGGGAAGGAGAAAGGGAAGATTTTGCTATTAGTCCCATGTCAATAAATCATATGTCATACTGAGTTTCAAATATTGATGATTATTTTCTTTGACTGTCTCTTGATGTCTGTTTGCTGAAGTTGAGACAGAGACGGGAGTCTGGAACTGCCAAGAATTTCTTTTTTTATCTTCATTTTCCTTCACTGAGAAAGCTAATTGAATCTCTTTCTGAACCACTTAATTCACTGCCTGTCATGCTCTTTTCTCGCAGTGTAAACTTCCTTGGGGCTATCGCCATAGTCCCAGCAGAGGAGGAAATTAGGGTCTCTAACAGAAATAACCTACAGCTTACATAGCATAAACAAATCTTGGAAAGCAAACAGTGACAGGTTGGGGAAAAATGTTTTAAAAAAAAGGAAAGTAATAAAAAAGAAAAGATTAAATGCAAACATAATGCCCTGCAGTGTTTAAAACACTTCCTTATAGTCTGTCAAGCTACATGTTCAGGACCTTTGATCAGGATGGAGGTTGTTTATTTCCTGCACAAACCAGCTTGTACATTGATCAATGTGTTGTTGATATAGTGAAGGTATTCCCTTTACTAGTCTCTTTGAGAGGCCTTGGACTTGACAACAATGTTTTGAGCACTAACATGGGTATCCGAGTTGCGGAGAAACTGCAAAGAGAAACAAGAGGACAGTTGATAATAACTCGATTCCCTATTTAAGGGAAGAAATCTTGGAGGGGTTTCTGTGGAAAGAAGCACTATGGGGTGAAGGTTGTTCACACTTCAGAAGAGAACATTTGGGAACCATTGGCCTAAATAATCAAGCACTTTCCTTACCGTTACCATGCTAGGAGGACCTGCTGCAGGACTCCTCCTGTGATGGGAGTCATTCCTGATAGTTCATACCCTGAGGAAGAGGGAGGACATTAATACTTTCCTGCATAAAAAAAAATACAACAGAACATAAAAGGGTACCATTTGCCTTATAACTTTGCTGCACAGTTTTTTACCAGAGCTTAGTGTTTTCTGCAGAGCGGACCTGAGTGCAAAGTTATACAAAGAATAACCTTAACTTTGTATGCACAGTAATGGGATCTAAAATAACTATTATCAGAAAGGAAAACTTGCTTAGCTGGAAAGTGAAGGATTATTTGCTCTGTGCCCCAGCCATCTTAATTCTGAGGTATCAGGCTTAAAATGACCTGATGGAGCTGTGCAGTTTGCTGCCGCTAGACATTGTGGATGCCAGAAGTTTTTATGCCAATGGACAGTGTCTGTGGAAATTCATGGAAGAGAAATACATCAAATGCTCTTAAAAGAGAGAAATCCCCTCTGGTTCCTGAAATGTGGGAGCTGCAAATTTCTGTGTTGCTCTGTAGAGTTATTACAATGTATTTGCCTGTTTTTACTCCTCCATGTGCCTGTGTTGTGGGCCTCTATCTGGCAGGATGTTGGGCTAGGGAAACCTTTGGCCTGACCTCTGTCAGTCATTCCTGTGACTCATGGAGCAAAGGTTAACTGCAAACCACACTTCAGGACCCTCTGATCTCCACTCATTTTAAGCAGAGCGCTAATTCAATAATATTATGATTATTTGGACTACGACTGGGTGGGATGAATTCAGTTTGCCTTCTTAGCCCACGTGTTTCCTTTGTCACATAAAGTTCTTTTCTGTCTCTGTGAAACACTCTGTAAAATGGGAATAATGACTCTTTTCTGCATGTATCATTGTTTTGCCCAGCAAACCAGCACCCCACAATGTATTTGAACTGTGCTTTGGGGGTAGTAGGCATTAAGTATCATTAATATTATCCCACCAACAGGACCAGGAGGTGAAACGCCCTCGTCCATCCTTTTCCCCAAAATGAGTGATGCAGTGTAGAAGCCTCCTGTTTGCAGAGAGGGCAAGCTGTTATCTGTTAATATGGCAGCATTTCGCCAAATGATTAGGCTGTCAGTATTATAGCAATTTGAACACGCTGAGCAAGCTTTTATGTACACAGGAACAAGATGCCGGCGTTAGATTACTGAAGAGGAATAACACACGCTGGAGATTGACAAGTGCTTGGCAATCCCGCGTTCCTGGGGCTCATCAGACATTCACGGCTCCTATGTGGTGCTGCTGAAGAGCATACTCGAGTGGCTGTATCATAGCCTGGGTGACATCTGGTGACATGCAGTTAGGCCTGTTCTGTTTTTCTGGGATGAATTAATTTTCACAATATTTGAAAGGATTCCATTTATGCAGAGTGGAAATATTCTGGCATATGCGAGTGACTTACAAGACAGTAATATTTTTGGTCCATCTTGTATTTGGTGACAAAGCATAATTAACAGCACTTAGCCACGTGCTGTTTTATGGAGTGGTTTTCTGGATTTCTGTGCTTCCTGCTTGGCTCTGCTCCTCCTCTGCTTTCTCCTGGTGCAGGTAGCTGCAACTGTTGGGATGAGGAGGAGAGAGCACAGGTACACTTGGCACTTTCCTGTGGTTGTAGCTGGGGCTCCTACACAAATACGTCTGCTGGCAAAAGCTGCCTTTTCTCTCCCTGTAGCAGCTGGAGGGTTTATGTTGCACTAAACAGAGGCTTGGACGCTAAGTGGTTTTTGATCCTCTGATATGCTCTGCCTTGGTAGTGGAGTATATTATTGTTTCTCTGCCAAGTTAGTTGGTCGTTCTGCTTTGGTGTTGCTGAATGTAAGTGTTGGGAGCTGGGTGGTTTAGGTTTCTCTTTTCCTTGACCTCTCAGAAGATGACTCTGGGCTTGATTCAACATTGCGTCAGGTTTAGGATGGGATCTGGTCTCTATTGGGAGTTCATCTTTAGCTGTTCTTCCGCTGTCTGCGACAGAGGTACGCAGAAAATAGGATTTCATTGTATAGAAAAAGTTTTTATGTTAGAAACCAAACTGCAAACAGCACATTTTGCTTTTCAAGCACTGCTCTCCCTGACAGACGTCAGAGATTCTGTGGAGAGCGAATATGGGGAAACATGTATTTCAGATAAAAATCCAATTTTTCCCAAAAAGATACTTTTGAGGGAAAATTTTTGACTAGGTCTATTGTAAAATCCCCTTTCAGAAACCTTTGTGCAGTGAAAGCCCTGCAAGCCCTCTGATGCACCGAGGTTCAGTGCAGGACTGTGTGTGGTGCATCAGCATGAGTCCATGAGGTGCTCTTGTGCCAGGGAATCGCGTGATGCCGGGCACGCTGGCTTTAGGCTGGATCAGCAACAAAGTGTCACCCTCATTGTGACATTACTACTTGTAAATGAGAAGAATCTTGAAGACATGTTAGCTTGCTGCCTGACATAGATTTGCTCCACAGCAGCTAACACTCTCCTGCATCCCATGGGCTGTTCCCCATGGCCTGTGGGTGACAGCATCAGTGCCAAGTCCCTGCTGATGACTTTGCACCCTGGGGCTCTCTTTTAGCCTCCTCCAGGGCCTGGAGGTGCCTTTCTGCCGAGCAATGGTGATAAACCTCTTGGGTCATTTCAGACTTTTGATCTCAAAACCACGTGCTAGATAGTAGTTGTGTCCTAACACTCAAATGGGGGCAAAATACTGTGTAGCTGTTCACAGCCAGACTCTGCCATGTGACCTGGGTTTGGGCAAAAGGTCCTTGGCTCCATTTTAGATTGGTAGTGTGTAACCTGTGTGCCTCTAATAACATTAATGAAGCAAACCTTATGCAGTGAACTAATGCAAAAGTGTATGGTCCTCGGAGTAGGTGAGATGTGAGTTGTACCAGGAGTACAGTAAAGCAAATCCACTTTGACATTTTATCCTGCTCTCCATAGGAGCGGCCTGAGGCCACTGATGTGAAACACACGTTTAGCAGCTTGGGCAGGGGTAAATCTGCTTTCTGCAGTCGTAGTCACACCCAAGTGCTAACGGTTGTTTTGCTGAGAGGGGTCTTTGTGTGTCCAGCTGTTGAGAACAGGATGAACAAGCGGGGAAAAATGCTAAAATATGGTTTCCAAATGTTCATAGGCAGGTTGTGCCTCTGAGTCTTAACTCTTGCTCTTACTTGGGCTCAGGGTAGGAGTTGCCCCTTGAAGGCAGGCTGGCGGGACTGGTGTGTAGCTTCAGTGTCCCAGGGCGTTCATTCAGTTCAGGTTAGCCTAATTCAGCATGCTGGGTGAGGAAATGTTGTCAAACTTTGTTTGCTTCTGTATCTTTGGGAGAAAGGCATTCTTCTGGCTCACTTTATAAATAGTCTGGTTGCAGTTTTCCAGCCTGGTGATTCTTCTATGTAAAACCTCTTTTTTTTTTTTTTTCCTTGCAGTACAGTACTCTGCTATACTTTTTTTATTTTCCTTTTCTTAAAAAAGCCTTTTAAACTTCTGAAGTGCCTATCATAAGGTAAGGATAAAAAAGTTTCTCATTGTTAAAATGGGCATTTTGAGAGTCATCAAGACATTTTGGAGAATAGAGGTATTTGATTTTTAATGAGAAGAACTAAAGTATAAAAAATGGTAGCCTTGGAGAATTGCAGATCAAAGGTTTCTTCATTGTAAAACAAATGAAAGGTCTCACTCCTAGAAGTGATGAATAAATTGTTAAATTTTTAATAGGAAGAATAGGCTATAAATGGTAATTTAATTCTTTGGGGGAGAGAATCATTTAAGCACTGTTTAAAAAGTCCGGATTTTTTTGTGTGTGTGTATGATAATGATAACTAAGGGGACAACTGGGAAAGTGCACGGTTCGGCCAAGGCTGTTGTGCACAGCGCTGCTTGCAGGCACCGCAGTGCTCGTGTCCTTCCCAACGTGCATCCCAGTGTGGAGGTGGGCGCCTGCCTGCCTCAGGCAGGAGCCTGGTTGTGCCATTCCACTGGAAGCCAGATGCATCTGGGGACTTCAGCCTTTGGAGAAAAAAGCGTGAAAGCTGAAAAAAGAGTCCAGACTTAACAACATGCCCATGCTTATGGCCGTCCCTTGGCTTTGCAAGAGGCAAAGTGCAGGGCAGGGGTGGTGGGAACTGAGACAGCCCATCGCTGTGTCCCTTGTCCCAGACTACCCCTCTGCTCAGTGCCAGAGACGTCCAGGGATGTGGGATTGAAAATGGACCCCAATGGAAGACCATGGTTGCCCATGAGTGCTGGCGATGGAGGGGTGGAAGGTCAGGCCAGGGCATTTTGGGGCAGAGAGGGCGCCAGGGCAGGAAAGGCAAAACAGGGAAAGGAGGAGAGTGGCCTTCATGGGGGGAAAGGAGCATTAAGTGTAGGCTGAGAAAGGGGCATTTAATAGCATTCATCTAGGGAAGCTCACTGCTACCAAGCTGACAGGCTGATGGGTGCTGCCAAATTTGCATAATAACCCCACTAATAAGGGCCTCGGGGTCCACGCTGGCGCCTGCATTGCTCGCTGTGCGCTGTCGTGGTGCTGGGCTCGTCCTCCTCTCTGTAGCCGTGACCCACTTTTCACACTCAAAACCAGATTTTACTTGTCAGTTGTGGGGCAGCCTGGCCTGGCAATGTGATGAAATCTTGTCAGGTCCTATGAGGTGTCCCCTTGTGCTGCAGCATGGCCAGTGGCCAGGACCACGACCCACCGCCATGTCCCTGCCTGGGCTGTGCCCTGGTGCTTTGGCTGGGCTGCCAGCTTCCGAGTTTGTGTCTTCCAGCGATGCTGTCATGCTCACAAACTCATCCTACTTGTTCCCCTTCCTTCTCTTGGCAGTGTTTTTAGAATTAAAATAAAGAAAAATAGAGGAAAAAAATAATCTTTGCCTCTTGCTTGATATTAATTCCCTGATACTAATTTTTACTGTTTTTTTCCATCCCCCATGAATTTTCTCCCCTCGCTTTCACATCACGCTTCTCATGAGCTCTGTGGATGGAGAATCTCCACTACAGCCATGGTATGTGGAGTTGGACTGGCTTTGCAGACCTGGGTGGCCCAGCCATGCCTTGTGCCCCCGGTTGGAGCAATTTTGAAAAGAAAAAAACTGCTGCTGCTGGCACTTGTGATGGAATTCCGACTTTCTGCTGACCTTATATCAATGTAGGAAGCATGATTAGTTGTATTTGCAAGGTTCAGAACAGTATCAAGCTGTTTTGCAAATGGCTCTGCAAATACCACAGATGAGGATCTTTATATATACTTTTCTAACTAAAAAAAAAAAAAAAGGAATAAAAAGCTGACTTTGACTTTTAAAAAAACAAACTTCTCTAAGATTAGGTAATGTTTTTGTCCAGTTACATTCTCAAATCAGTTTA
This sequence comes from Aegotheles bennettii, assembly GCA_013398125.1. Lineage (NCBI taxonomy): Eukaryota > Metazoa > Chordata > Aves > Caprimulgiformes > Aegothelidae > Aegotheles > Aegotheles bennettii. Next base: position 380,754 of record VZRW01011426.1, on the reverse strand, counting down.
TACTGAAGAGGCTTAGAAGGCATGATGGGACTTGTTAGTCACGGTCATAATTTTTTGGTCTGCTTTCTGCTTACTGGGAGTCGGAAATGTGTGTCTGCATTCAGACCTTTGCTGTGTCACTGGGTTCCTGATGATATGCCTAAGCTCTAGCAGCAGGTCATGGTGGCAAAAAGCTCCAGGCTGAGAAGCAGAGTTGGGTTTTCCAACTTTAACCCTGTATGAACTGCAGGTGGGCAGTGATAATACTGCGGGAAATTTTAAGAGTTTTATTTGTAGCTTAAATAGCAGCACTCTCACCCCAGATAAGGAAATGTGTGCCTATAAAGTCCCATCATTCCATTTTTTAGGCTGTATCAACTTCAGGTGGCAAATTGATCATTTGATGTTATCACTGAGAGTGTACTAATGTTGATCCCATTCTGCTGACAGTAATTTTATTTTTCAGCTCTGTGGAGGTTTGGCAAAATATTTATTTCAGGTGGATTCTCCCATCCCTTTTCAGTAGTTGGGAGCTCCGTAGATTGACTTTGTATGGCTGATCCAAATGGCTGTTGTTAGCCTGAAATCAAACCTACATCCTGAAGAAGGTTAAACGAGAATGTTTAGAGGTTGTGTTGGTACAAAAGAGGTTCACCTTGGGAAATCCATATCTATATCTAGCTCACTGTTCTCTTTAAGAGCTTATGGGTCTGATTCAGCTTCGTGTTTGTTTTGCAGCACTGCTTTGGGTAGAGCTGCTGCTGGTTTTTCACTGATGTGTGAGATCAGAGCAATGCCTTGCGGTGTTTAACTCTCTGTGCTCGCAACAAGCTTCTGAAAGCTCCATCAGCCCATTTTCAGCCAAGCACTATCTGCTGTACCCTTTTTCCCCTGCCTCTTTGGCAGGGCAGCAGTGGAGACTTGAACCTCATAAGAGATTGCTGTGAATGCTCAGGAGGAGTCCAGCCTTCTCAGTGTAGACTTTTTATGAAACGCACTCGTATGAATCCACACATTTATGGAAATTTTATTCAGTTTTAACTCAGTGAAAGGTTTTGCTTCAGCACGGAAATAAACCCTTTACATCTCGTCAGCTTGAATGTTGCTAATGCACTCAAACCTGAAGTCTCATTGAGTCTGGCCCTGTTTTCTCCCTCTCTCAGTAGCCTGGCTGCCAGAAATGTGCAGAGTAAACCAGCATGGAGAGTGTTGAAAGACTTCATACCATGTATGTGAAGACATTACTATCTTGGATATATTTTAACTTGACTCTTCCCCCCTCCCCTCATCATTTTTAGTTATTTTTAACATCTGTATATTAAAGGAAAACTGTGTGTTGCCTCAAAGGTTTCTTTGTCATTGTAGAAATACCTGAATTCAGATGATTATGAATTTAATTTATTGGCCTTCAGATACTTGCCTTCTCTAGCACTGTGCTCTAGTGACTCGCACCATTGTGTTTGCTGTGCTCACTCTTATCTTCCAGGTTTGTGTGTGTCCAGATATTGCTTGTTCAGCTGTCGCTGTTCCGCTTAGCTCAGAGCTTTTCAAATTCTGGTTGCCTGTCCGTGCTCCAGCCCCCTTCTCAGAGCAGAGGCTGAGCTCCTGCAGTTTTTCCTGTACGTCTTAGACCTGTCCAAGAGAGTTGTGAATCTACCTGTGCTGAACAGGTGGCATTGATGGCAAAACTGCTAATGCCACCTTAGTTTCAACTCCCTTCTTCATCAGTAATGATGGCTAAGTAATAATTGTAGATTTGTACAGTTGGTGCTGGACTGGGCATCATTAGTGATGCAAAGGTGTTTTCAGACTCAGCTGGAAGCTGAGGAGACTTCCATAGCTAGCTCTCTTACACTTGTAAAAGGCTGGTTTATTTGCTTTATTGTGGAATTGTTTTTTAATATCTTTACATGATTTTAAAGCTTGGGAAATGAAGGAAATATGAAGGGAAATATAGGAAGTGTGACAGTCAATAAGATGACATATGGAAATAAAGATTGACAGGAAAAGGGGTCACAGCCATCAACACTATGATAGCAATGTGCAGAGAGAAATCCAGAATCCATGTTGCAAACCTGTTCTTTTGATGGAAAATGGAGAATTTCTTGGCACAGTACTTCGTGTGTTGGAAATGTAAGGTCTGTAAAAAGAAACGGTGTTTTTCTTTTGGATATACTCTTCTATTGCTAGCAAATAATGCAATACAATCACTTAAGACTTCTGTTCATTTAAAATAGCACTTTATTATCAGTTTTAGTATGTTTCAGCACATCTTATGAGCTAACTTTCCAAAACCAACTTCTTTATTTGTATAGCTGAAATTAGCTTAAATTTTATATTCAGCCTTAACACAGTTGGTAAATTTGAATCTTTGTGCTTAATATTTGGAGAATCACAGAGCAGCTGAGGTGGGAAGGTGCCTCTGGAGGTCATCTACTCAGACCAGGGTGGTCAATGACAGAAGGTTGCTCGGGGCTGTGTCTAGTTGGGCTTTGAATATCTACAAGGATGGAGACTCCACAGCCTCTCTGGGCAACGTGTGCTAGTGCCTGACCACCCTCTTTCTTTTTATGTTTAAAAAGATTTTTCTGTATTTCAATTTGTGCCTATTGCCACTTGGCCGTAATAGCATTCCTCATAAGAATAATTTGTATTAGACTTCTTGTTAAATTTCATTGGTTCAATCGTGCTTGTAATTTCCTGAAAAATTAACATTTTTTTAATAGAGAAAGTGGCTGAATCAGGGTAGAAATAATTTTGTTTGCAGAAATTACAGTGTGAAGTTAGGTCTTTAAAAACTAGCGTAAATAATTGAATAAGAACTCTTACCACTTCTTTTGTTTCTTTTTCCTGTTTCTATATGTCAGAGGGTTGTTGATTTTTTTTCCTCCTCTCTCCCCTTCCCCCCCCTTAAAGTTTATATTGATAACCAAAGAATATTTTATCAGATCTTTGTTTTAAGTTGTATCTTCAGTGAAAGTATTCCATTGTAAAACTGAGTAGATACAAGATCAGATTTCTCATTTTTTGAGACTGTCTTAAAAAAAGCCAACTTCTGTGGGGAAAAAAGAAATGCAGTAACAGCAGTAAGACCTGAAGCCTCTTTCCCCACTTTCATCATCCTCAATTAACTGAAAATCACACTGGACAGTCCTCAAGTAATGTGGAAAAGTGACATCTAATAGATGGAAATTACTAAGAAACTTTCAGCTGTCCTCTGGGACGATGCCTCAGTGCTTCTGTGTGCTTAAGGCTGCCAAAAATATCCCCCGTAATTCTCAAACTCTTCTGACAGATGAAGGCAGTATGACTGGTTTTACAACAATCAAGATCAGATGGTGGCAGATCTATCATACACTCTTCTATATTAAGAAATACGTACACTGGGAAATAAGCTGTGATCATATGTTCTTTCTCTTTCCGTTGATTTGTTGCTAGTGAGTTAGTGTTAGCATTAGCGTCTGTAAAAGATGGAAGACAGTAAAAGTTCAAGTCATTCAGTTTCTCTACGTGCTTTTTATTTCAAATGTTCTTAATGCAGTTTCATTGCTGTCTAAAGGAAAAGAAAAAAACCTCCGTTTTCTCTTTCGCCTGCCTAATAATGAGCAACTGTCAGACACACTTTGATACTTCTGTGACTTGGAACATCGGTGGCCGCAGAGAAAAATACACCTTTTTCTGCTAAGTCTTTGTTTTTTTTCCATGAGAGATGAGCTAATACACTGTTGGCAAGAGATGCTGCCTTTGTTCTGCTAAGATGTATCATTTTAGCTGTGGATGAATCTTGGAAAACAAAAGAATTTCATTTTCTATCACAACCAAGTGATCTGCGTGAGAAACCGTGGCTAACACCATGGAGCATTGCTGCTGCATTTGCGGGAACAACCTTAGCTCTTTTTGTATTTGTCTGTTTCTTTTGAGGAATTCCTACACCTTTTTGTAGTTGTTTTCATGTCAGTTTTGTTCTTAGAAACTACTCTAGAATTTTTCTTAGAGTTAGATTTATCTTCCAGTTGTTTCCCAGTCCACCAGGAGCAATTGCAAAGTTGCTTCTGCATAAACTGTAAGTAAGCTTCACATATCCCTGTAAAATCCTATCTCCATTCATGCTGGAAATGCAAAACCTCCTCTTCTCAGGGTGTGTACTCAATCTTGCTGATATTTGCTACCATCACAGTGATGTGAGTCATCTCCTATTTAAAGCTGTAACTTGACCAGCTGAAATGACAGTAGTATCTGCATACAACCTTAATTCAGGATGACCCCTTCTTTCTTTTGTGTCTTGAGCCAGACTCCACCCCCATTCAGACATCCTCTAGCCCAAAGTAAATTAATTTGTTCAGATCTGAAAAAGACTGTGTATGAGGGGTCATCCTAGTGTCGGTTCCTTCAGGTAGTTTGTTCTAGTGCTACAGTTCAAAGCTTGACTTTTTGTATATCAGTCATGTTTGCAAGTCTACACAGAAGTGAATAAAAGGATTCAAAAAAGTTCCTTTTGCTTTTGTATGGTGCTGTTGAATATAAGCTATAATTACTTTCTTCCGAGATAAAGAACTCAGGTCTGGATTCAGGAAACAGGGATGCTGCGAGAACCCAGACAGCTGATGGTTTGTAATAAGTATTCAGGAGCCTGTCGATGGGAATGCCTGCCCTGACGTTCCCAGTGTCTGGCCTCTGTCGAGCTGAGAGGGAATCTCCATCCTTTTTTCTTTCTTCTTTTTTTCTTCTGATCCAGAGGATACCCGCAGGAGGATACGTCCCTGGCTCTCAGCCGAACCCCAGAGCGGTACAGCTTTCCTCTCGGTTCCCCCACGTGGTTTGCAAGCCCTCCCTCTGCCATCTCCTTAGCAACTCCGAGCACACCATCAGCACGGAGCCACACAGCCCCCCGGGGGCTGCAGCTCTCTATTTATAGGCAGTGGAGCCTGGATGAAAATTTCCAGAGAGCTCTGGTAAGGCCTCTACAGGAACAAAAAACTTCTGGGTCCTGCTAGAGGAGCTGGCTTGGTGCCCTATCCCAGAGCCCTGGCCTTCACAGGATACTGAACCTTGCAGTGAAACACATTCACTGTGATACATAGCAAGGATTTGCTGTTTACATAGGAGCTAATTAACCTTTCAGGAATCATCGTTTCTGTAACCCAGGTTAGGAAGTGAAATGCAGGTGCAAAAACAACAGCCTGGGGTAATACCGTGTTGTAACAGGCAAAGTCTCAAGGATGATGCCATGTCTGTGGGTTTTTTTTATTTCAGGAATATGGCTTAATGAAATCTTCAAAAACAGGAGAAAAAAATATTTTTTCTGAGCTTTGTGGTTAGGTTTTTTAAATTATGTTTCTTCAGGCTGAATTCTACATTGAAAACAAGATTTAATCACTGGTTACGTTGCTTAGTGTTGCTCTGCAAAGGTTTATTGATTCAGCATTTGCCTTAGTGATGTGGCTGAGAAATAAAGTAAGGGTGTGTGGTGGTGCTAAGAGTGACTCCAAGTATTAATTAAATGATAATTCATTAAAAATGGGGTGGACGATGACCCTGAGCAGGACACCTATTTTCATGAATTTTTTATGTATACTGAGCTAAAACTGTGAGACACCCGGGAAGGAATTTAGTATTTATTGGGAGATAATACTTTTTAGGTGAATGTGAGGAGCTTTTTGGAGATTCTAAAGTTACCATATCCAGTTGTCTGACAAACCTGTACTTTTTCACCTGGGCAAAATCATAATTAAAGACTTCCACAGGGCGATGAGTTTTTTTTTCTTCTCTTTAATCCTTGTGTCTGGACCTTGTGTACCAGCGTAGGAGAATTTTGTGTCTTGATCCTAGGGCTTCCCTCCCAGATTTCCCTCATACCCGGCATTCCCTGCCAATGACTGCTAATGGGAAAAACCTTGGAGGAAACATCTCTCTGCTTTTAAAATACTCTTAGGTGTTTCATAGTCATCACTGGAATTGTTCTCCTGGAGGCCATGGTGAGAAAATGATGTCTGTCTTAGACTGGAGGAGCAAGGGAAGTCCAAATCAACATTTAACCTACTCCAGTTGATAGGAATGTGGGAATTACATGCTTTTGTACGTGCTCGTGGGGGGAGAAGGAGCCTCCACTTGCAAGGAGAACATGGGGAGGTGAAGACATGCACCGTATAGGCAGACTGATTGACAGCCCAGCTGGTGCAGATCAGTAATTGGAAATTCATTGCACATAAATCTTCTAGTACTTATCCTGAGACATGGGAAGGAGAGTATCTGAGCTCTGAAGCAGTTAACTCTTTCAGGGCCATCCGGGAAGATGTTCAGCTGTCAAAGTAGCAAGACTGTTCAAGCATTTCTCTTTAAAGCCTTCATTTTTTTTGTTGTAGCGAGAAGTATGCTGGTGGAGGAAAAATCCACCATGTACACCAAGTGATAGCGTTTAGGTGAACAGCATTAAATATTTAATGTTTATTTCTTTTACAGTGCAGCTTCAGATTGTCTTGGAAAATTCATCTTTGGTGAACACATTTTTGCCTTTGCAAGATGCATCTTGCACATGTTGCCTGCCAATTTCATGTCTGATTTACCTGATTTGTGTCTCCACATTGGTGGGCTCATTGTATGTTTGTCCATGTGCCAGCAGACTCTGCAACTGTATTTTAAGAGGTCTGTTCATGTCTAAATATTTATATTCTTTTCCATGAGGCTGAGACTGATTGTGCTAGCAACTTTGTCCCTGCACCCCCCTTCTTCCCCCAGTCCAAGTGTGTTTTTGGTACATTTTCCTCCTCACTTGATTTCAACACTCGGGTGGTTTCCACTATGCAGTTTTGAATCTATAATTGGTTTCTGGTGACCACATTTTTTCTCATTTATTTTGGTCTGCCTCTGTTCTGTTACACACATACTTGTCTCTCCATTAGCGTCAATGTGAATTACAGATGAAAAGCTAAGTGTAGATAAATTAGTAACCACGCAAAACAGAAGGCGGAATTTAACTTTCTGAATTATTTGTGTGGGCACAGGACAGCTAATGAATACCTGAGGATCTGAACAAACACACATTGCCAGGATGCAGGGCTCTGCTGTCGACGTGGTTCGCAGTGCGGTGGCTGGGGAAGGTGGGGGGCTGTACGTGGGGCAGTGCAACTGTACTGAGTTTTAACACCCACCCTTCTGGCAAGTGTGAGTAGATGGAAGTACTGGTTGTGGTTGTGCCAAAAATCCTGCTTGGCTCTAAGGGAGCAGTTGTCTATGTACAATAAATAGAAGACTGAATAGTCTGAATCTCAGCCCGTAACGTACTGAAACTTCTCTCGATCCTTGAAATGGTGTAAAACAGTCAAGAATGGTATTTCTAGCTGTAAAATTACAGTGCTTGAATGAAAGCCTTCCTTCAAGATGGGCCATGTTCCCTGCTTCACTGCCTGTGGTAACACTTTATTCATTTGTATCAGGAGAAAACCTTTTGTCTTCAGCTGAACAACTTCTGCTTTGCTTACAGTGCCCTGCAGAAGCATTACAAGAGGTTTCCATAAAGGGAAGCACTTGGCTATTTTCTAAGCTCACTTTCAAAGTACTCTGAATTAATTATAAATGAGTAAAGCTGTCTGGCTCTTGATTACACAATTGCCTATCCTGGATTCCCTGTAATGAAATGTAAGCTGGCCCAATCGTAGTAAAACAGGAGGTGCTTTTTCTTCCTATCTTATGATCTGAACTATTCTCAGATCTACTGTTCTGATTTCTTTCAGGCTGAAATTGTCAGCTTTAAATTTCCTCCCCTCTCTCCCTGCTACTGTATTTTTATTAGGCTTTTTTTTGGCTACACTTATGCCCATATCCTGTTATAATTTCCATTGGAAGTAGTTAACACGCATTGATATGGTGCCTTTTGCGCTGAACTAACCCAATGCATTTTATTTATTTAAAGGATTCTAAGTGCCTGTAGTGTCTAAGTGTTTGACAAACACATAAAAATACACAGAAGTCAAGCACTTAGCTGCCCTGAGAGGATGGGTTCCCCTCTGCCTCTGCCAGGAACATCCATAAACCCAATTACTCACATAGCATGTAGTTTAGTAACAAACTGAAGTCTGTGCTTTCTGTACAGTGAACCCTGATCTCTTGTCTCCATTGTTTGCCTCAACGCGAACCTCACAGGATATGCTTTGTGTTATCCCATTACTCTCTTTTTCTGCCCTTGTTTAGTGCAGCAGTTCTTCTCGCTTTTGTCACATTTTCACTGGGTTTTACTGTCTTCAGAGGGGATGGAAGGTGGCTTGGTGCAAGAATGACATGGATGTCCTTTGCTCTGACATTTTTATTCTGGGTAAAAGAGCAGGAACAGTGTTAAGATGCCATAAAGTCTTAGTTTGAATTGTAGTAGCAGTGTCGAAGCTAAAGACCCCATCCTGAGTTTTGGTGTAGAGCCATGGAGCCCAAGTGTGCTTGAGCCTTGTCACATGTGGTGAAGGTGGTGCTGCTCCTTGCTCTGTCCATTGGGGCTGTCCTGTAGTGAATGTCCCAGCCTGCTCTTGGCCTTTACACTTGCCGAGGAAGGACAGGTTCAAAATGGCGTAGAACAAATGTAGCAGTCTTTCCCAAGATGCAACAAGAACAACATAAATTTATCCATTCCTGTTCTTTTCCCTTCTTTCTTGTGTTGATTTAGGGAGTTGAAGATGTGCTAGGGAAATGGAGGAAGCTATAGATTTTTGTCTCTTCTTATAGTAATAACATAGAATTGTAAGAAGATAATGGATTCTCCTTGGCTTTGGTTCTACACCTTTGCTGGAAATGTAAGCCAGCAGTAATGGAGGTTCTCCAGGTTGTTGGCTGAGGGTCGCCAGGAGTAGCAGACTGTAGCCTCTGAGTTACCATTGTCCCTGCCTGTGGGATTTGAAGCCTGTGTTGATGAATGCTGTCTAGTCCCAGAACTACTGGAAAGCTGATACCTATCTATTACTATGCCAAACTTGGAGTCATCTTTATTGAAATTAATTTGGAAGAGAATAACTGATGTTTTCATTATTTTCCCCTTTTACCAGGCAGTTGCTCACTCCTACCTGTTCACCAAGATTAGACCATCCCAGTTGCCTTTTTCTATCAAGGTGCTGCATTTTCTTGCCTTCTCCCTTCCAGCTCCCTTTGCCAGGACCTCTAGCCCTTAAGTTGCCTTTGTGGAGCCTCCACAGCTGGTGCTTGGCTTTGATAAAGACATCAGTCCTGCCAGGTTTAACCTCCAACAACCATGGCAACCAGCCTTTCAGCCTTTGAAGGAGTAGTCCTAAGCACAAGTCTCTTTAAAGACCCATGCAGTACACCTCAGAAGTCATCCCTGGAATGGATGAGAATTGTCACTTGATAGCATTTAGCAAATAGGGCAAAATTCGGAGAACATCTGTTCTGAAGATGACAGAAACTGTCAAAACTGTAAGGCAATTACACTAATCTACCCTTTCTTAATAGCAGGCCCATCAGTCTGGCTATGCTGGAAGCCTGTTAGAAATATATGGTCTTTCAAAGCGGTTTCTCTATTTATTTTCTCTTCCTTCCTCTCTAAGGGGTGACTGAGCCCTGTATAGTCAAATCATAGAATATGAAGTATTTATATGGAGGGGGAAAAAAAAGGGGGATAAGGGAAGCTTTGCTGAGAGAAGCAATACCAAACCAATGGAAAAAAGGGCTTCAGAGGAGAGAGTTATCATTTTGTCTATTTGAGCCTGGTATTAATGTATTTGAGCTAAAGCTTGACCATCAGAGATGCCCCTGAAATGGGACGGTGAGCTCAATAGCATGGGAAGTCATCCCCTCCTGGTGTGCCTGAAGGCTCCCTGCAAGTTGTATCTTACCAGAAGGAGACTCTCGGAGGACTTGTCCACATACAACAGGGAGTGCTTTCAACTGCTCTGATTCAATGTACATTCTCAAAATGTGAGCTGGTGAGGATTTTGACCACTTGACCACAGTGACGAGGTTGTGGTGGTGCAATGTGCCAACGCACTTTGTGCTGGGTTGAACTGGCTTGTAAAAGATGCTCGGAAATGTTGGTGCTAAAATAAAACTGGAGAAGGAGTAAAGTATGCAAACTTGCAGAGAGCGGGAGACAGAAATCCTAGGCATTTGCGATCTCTTGCCAAATCCATCCATCTCTTTTCCCACATTCTCTCTCCATCTCTGAAGAACGATGCTTAGTTACTTTCTGTCTTCAAAAGTAATAGATGTGAGCAGCTGTGACATGGCAGGGTTTTACATTTAGACTGTTATTAGCATGTGTCGGAGGTATATATTCAAACAACGTGACACTTAAAATATATTCCACGTTGTATGCCAATATTCTATAGAAAGGCCTGACGTATCAGTAACCAAAATTAGCTGTGGAGCCATATCATCATATAAGCTGGGTTTTTCTCTGTGGAATCACAGACCACTACATAGCAATTTACTTAAGTACGTGTAATGCTTTTATTCAGACTTATTTTCCCTCCTCACTGCCTGGTCCCATGTTGTTGGTTTTCCATCAGATGATCTCTGGTGTGCCCAGACCAATATGGGGGCTCTTTCGCTATATACAAGTCTCTTTCTGCCTTTGAGCCAGATTCATCCCAAAGCTGCCAAGCTGGAGTAATAGGGGAAGCTTTCCTTGCTGCAGAGGAGGAGCTGAAGTGTGGTAACTCAGTCTGCACTGGGAGAAGCAATTGGAGGTGTTTGAGAAAAGCTGACCTGTGCTTATTCTCAGGGTGAGCAGGATCAAGGGTAGAGGTGGGACTTACATCATGTAACCCTAAAAACATGGTGCGATGGGCTGCATCAGGCTGACAACAGTGTTGTCCCAGGCTGACCATGCACTCAGTGGGGCCAGGCAGATGCCCCAGGAGCTAACCTGCAGTACCTGTGGCTGCCTTGGGAAGCACAACCAAGCACTTCAAGTAAAGTGGTATGAATTTCTTCCAACTATTTTTTCTTTTTCTTTTCGTTCCTTCTGGATGGAGCTCCTTCCTGCCCAGTAAATTACAGATATTTCTAACTCTACAGTCAGAAGCATGAAAAGTGTCCCAGCTAGCTTTAACCAAGCTTGCCTGGGTGGTTGTGGCTGCCGCAAAGCCACGTAACAGATGCTTTACCATGGTATGGTCAGTAGTCAGAGTCTCCTGGATCCTGATTAGATTGATGTGATCTGTGCTGGTATTTGTAGCTTCACTGGTGTGAAGAGCAATGCTGTTCAGTCCAGTTTAAAATTAGTTTAGGTTTCCTTATCTGTGCTGCAGTCAGATTTTGAGTACAGCATCAATACTTTGCTAGTACAGAGCAAGAGCATCTCTGGTGGGAATGGTGAGAAATAGCTATTGCTTTTTAAATTTGTGCTCTGTCTTATTTCACAGTACCTTTCTCAGGAGGGTCTGTTTTGTACCCACTGACTAAGGAGTAAAAAGATGTGAAAATTAGATCCAGCAAGATTGTTTGGTCAGTTGAATTAAAGTGCCTTTGTAGCTAGCAGTGAAAATCAGGCACCTTAAGAAGATGTTGGGGAAGCTTCAGAAACCAAATACAGATGCTGGTGGCTGGAGGGACCTCATGTCTGTGCCTGCTGGCCTGTGCGCTTTGTCGGTGCAAAATTCTGCTGGAGTCTGGTTTCACGCAACAAAACACACTTCTGCAGATCTCACGTTTGGAGAGTTTGTTGGCAGCACGAGGGTTTAAAGGAGATTCCTCAAATCCCGGCCCACCTGGCTCAGGACTGTGGGAGTGTGGTCACTTTGACGCAGGGTGTGGTGAGCCCTGCGTGCCTAAATGGGGGTGCAGATGCTCACCGGAGAGCTCAGGCATGGAAGTGGATGTGATGGGTGTCACAGCTCTGTTCAGGTTTGCTGGGCCTCCCTAATGGATGCTGCCATGGAGGTAATCACCTGGCCCCACAGACTGACGGCTGCGCGTTACTGAAATACAATTTTCCAATAGGAAATTGGCCTTTTATCTTTGGTACTCACTACATAATGGTGCAGAGCCTTAGTCAGCTAAACCTCACTGTGGTTTATTGTGCAGTTGTAAATCGTAATTGGCTGACTAACCTTCTCTGATGTTAAGTGCCTTAAAAGGTTGTTTTTCCTTTATTTTATGTTAGTTTTTGTTTCTGGCTTTATGTGTTCTTTCTGTTTATTCTGCTACTAAAATGTAATTAGAAGTTAAAAAGAACAAAGCAAAACCTCCAACCCTACTGATACAGATTAACATGAATCATCGTCTCTTGAAAGTGTGTGTAATCCAGAGCTCTGCAACCTGATATACATCCCCTTCATTCAGTAAATATTTAAAATACCCACAGACGTTTTTTCACATTCTTGACCAAAGACCACATCACCATGTGTTCACCCGTATTTATGTTTTGAAGCCAGGGTTTATTGAGTTAAATGTTCTGATTTTGTAATTTCTAGTATTTATTTTACCATATGAAACCAAATATAAAGGAAAAGAGAAAAACCTACTAATTTATTTGTCTTTTAATAATCAAAATGAGTATATTAAAAAGAAAATGTAAGCAACTTTAAATAATGCCAAAGGCTTTGAGAACAGTTGAATTAGAAGGCTTCGATAATGAACAGAGTTGACGATGCCTGTAATAAAGTGGACTAGCTGTTAGGGACTGTGCTACCCCATGTATCTTTACACAGCAAATCTCCCATGTTTGCAGTTTTAGTCATAGGTTCTTGAGGAGCACTCGGATATAGTACTCCAAAGAGTGTTGTAAACACTGACACTTCCCAATATAGTTTTTGAAGGAGAAAAGAGAAAAATCTTCAGAGCTTTTCCTCTGGGTCGTACAGCACTGCCCCATTAGCAGTCATTAGTTCCTGCCCTTGATTAGTAAATACTGTCTTCTTGCTCTCTTTGTAGCGGCTCTTTCTCTTTGATACATCTTTCCAGCTTGGGCTTTTGTTAGGTACTCTCTGCAGCTTCCATAGCATTGGCTTTCATGTGAATAATCAAATTCTGAGAACAATAGAAGTGTATGTTCTTCCTCCAAATGATATCAAGTTGTAAATGTGTTGTTCCGTGGGTTATGTATTTGGTATCATCAGGGCGTGCTCTGACAGTGGCAGGACTGGTGGGCTCATGTGTTCAGAGATGCTGATCTGCGAGGACCGTTTGCACCAGGTGGAGTGTGCAAGGGTTGTCACAGGAGAGCAGGAGCTCCAGGCAGCACTGGCAGCTCACCAGTGCGTCCGTGTGTGGGTGACCCTTCGTAGGAGCCTCTCGCCCAGGTCAGAGGAGGCAACACATCCCTCTTTCCCTGCCTCCAGCAACAGCAAAGTTTTTTCTGCTGGTACTTGGGGAACTGGACCTTCACTGTGATACCCAAGATTTTTTCCTTTAACCAGACCTTAACTGATAATTTGGTCTGATACTAGTGTACTTGCCTATTTTGAGAAATGTTTTCTATCAGTTTCCCTTCACATGTGTGAGGTGTCCTCTGTGCAATTCCCCACTGGCTTGAAATGTCCTATCATACTGGAATTGTAATTGTAATTCTAATTGTGGAATGATATTTTAATTATTTTCTCATAAAAGAATGTGAATTATGAATTTTTATTTGGAATAAAACTTGTCAGTGTATACACATGTGGATTTCTTAAGCAGCACAGGTGCTTCTTAAATACCATGAACTGTGCTTTGATTCATACTTAAGAGTACACTAGAATGATGCTAATAGCTTGACTTTCAAAATATGTCAAATTCAGTTGCTTGTGTTTGAAACAAGAACAGTCTTCGCAGTTAAGGGACTTGAAAAGCCTGGAATCAGTTCTCTGCTATTCTCCAGCACTTCTTGCATCTCCTTGGGGAGACAGTTTAGGCTTTCAGTGTTCAAATCATCATCTCTAAAATGGGGATAATAAAGACTTTCCTAATGCCTAGGAGTGTTGAGATGACAGATCGACTGATGGATCATTTATGGGTTCCAAGAGCACTTATGATCCCCTCTGCAGCTGTAAACCTCAGCCTTTCCCAAAACACAGTTACCCACTGGACCTCTTCAGCCTGGAGGTATTCAGTGGATTATATCCTTATCACAATGGTTTTATGTGTAAATAATTTGATTGCCTTTTGTCAGATGGGGCTTGAAGCCATCAACATTTCATGACAGTACTTGTGGGGAAGGACATTGCTGGGTGCCCTTTGAGGGTGTTTCCCTTTTTTTTGCATGACTTTCCTGGAGTCCCTCCGTTATCCTGGCTGGAGCTTGGCTTTGTGTCTCACACTTTTGTGGAAAGGGTGTACATTTTCCGTGGCAAATGGAGTGAATATGTTCTTTCACTCATTTGGGATCCCAAAGCACTTGCCAAATGCTTTGGTCCCCTTGCAAAGGTAAGTGTCCTGGACAATGCTGAGGCCACTTTCAGGGACACTTTAACTTTGCCCCATAATTTAGAGTAGGGGACTGAGGGGAATGTAATTTTGCAGATTCTTGACCATCAGGTTGGTATTATCAGCAATCTCTGTGTCTCATTTCAAATCCAGTATGTTTGCCACGCTGCGGTGCTGAATCAATAACAGCTATGAAGCATGAAAATCTGCATCGTTTTTGGTGATTTCCTATGAAGGTTTTTGGGTTTTCTTCTCATTCAAATTCTGACACAGTGTTGCCCTGCTTAGTGCTGTGTTACTCAGTGGTACTTCTTCCCTGACCCTTCTTGCACCGAAAAAACACGTCTAGATTATGTTTGTGAAGTCAATACATGTAACGTGCAGCATCTTCATCAAGTATACAGTAGCCTGGAATTCCTGTGGCTCAGGAAATGGGGATTTCATGTGCATAAGCAATTTACCTGTGTTCTTTGGTGTCTTCCGGTATAAAAAAACCCTTTGGTTTGTGGTATCGGTTGGGTTGGTTGACCACTGCTTGGGGTTTGTGACTTCTCTACATTTATCTAACTGCGAAGGATCTCACTAGGTATCGTAAGGATTTGTGACAAACAGTGTGGCATTTGTTGCTACTACTAGTGGTCACTAACTAATAGTGTCTTTTCCTGCTGTTGGGTTTTTTTTCCTCCCTCAGCCAGAGGCAAAAATCACAACCTTAACATTATTTAATTGGAGGCTTTTTGAGTTAATTAATTTAACTCTTCACTGCCTTTGGTAGCATGGTTTTACGAGTTTTTTTTAATTGATCTTATTTGTATGGAAATGCAATCTCATATTAATTTAGCAAGATGGATTCAAGTCACTGGTCAACCCAGCTGTTCAATCAAGTATCTTGCTCACTGCTGTTTATTTGGTGTGGTTTGAAGATTATGGCCACCCCAGAAACACAAAAAGCAGCTACTGCAACTGCTGGTGGTGAAATCCTGTATTTCTAGGCAGGTTCACTGGATGGATATCGTTAGCTTGGAATTGTCCTGGCCCCAGCTAATAAATATGGTTTTCTTTTCTTTCCACTGAGTTTCACAAACACAAATAGAAATATGGAAAGAGGAAGGGGAGCTCTTAACCTGAGAATTTCAGAACAGTTTGATTCAAGCAAACCACTCATTTATTCTTAAATTAATGGCTTGAAGGCAGACTCATGTCAGTTGTGGCCTGTATTGTATTAATTTGCAACGGCAAGAGTTAATGCTAGTAATTGCTTTTCCTCTATAGAGAGAGCCTGTAAGTAGATTGTTTTTACATGGCAATCTGTGATTGATAGATCAGGGAAAACAGGACCATAGAAGGTTACGGCCTCCCAACCACTTCCCCCTTCAAATTAAAATAATTTGCAATTTGTAGGGTGCCTTCTCGCACGTGCTGCGAGAATGAAGCAATAAACACACTAGGCTGCATTCCCTTAAAGCAGTGAACCTCTTACTGCATTTCTTTCACCAAACCAAACAAGTCATGTTGTTGGGAGTCCATTGAAAACAAGTGTGCTGGTGAAACAGCCCCCAGACCCCTTCAGCAAACTTCCTGTACAGTCAGGCAGCGGACCTGATGAAAGAGCCTGTTTGTGAACCTTTGGATTCCTTCCATTGATTTGTAAATCCACTTTAATAAAGTATCGCTGAAGCTAGTGAAATGAGCAACCGTCAAGTTTCTAACAAATATCTGATCCAGCTTGTGGCACTGGCACATGCTTTTTAATTTTTCTTCCCTGCTTTGGATCGTTTTGAGGCTGGGGGAGTAGGGAAATAGTAGAAAAAACCCAGCAGCTTCCATCAGCCACACATTACATGGCTGCTTTATTTTTCAGGGCTGCTAAAATTCAGCTTATTTAATATCGATCATACCAAGGAGCCAGCAAAGTACAGTGTTAATTGGGTCCACTGGAATTCTTGTCTCCAGGGAGGGAGAGCTTCCTAGGCAGGGAGGGCGGAGGGAGGGAAGGAGGGAGGGAGGCAGGGAAGGAGGGAGGCAGGCGGGGAGGAGGGGACCCAGTGTGCGCCGCATAAAATGTAAGTGCACTAGACATCAAGGCTNTTTCTTTTTTTTTTTTCCCTATGTGGAAGGCTCTTTTTTTTTTAAATTGTTTTCTTCTTCTTTCTGCAAGGCTGCAAAAGCTCTGCTTTGAAAACTGCTGCCCCAGAGTGCAGTTGCTTAGCTGTCCTGTCAGCATTGTTCTAATGCTCATTCCATATGTATGTCACATAGGAGCAGTACCCTCCTCCTCTCCCTTCCCCCCATCCATGCATTTGATTTTTTTTCCCTAAAGACTGATTATTTTTTTTTTTTTTTAATTTTTCCCAAGGAGCTTGCAAACAGGGAAATTCAAACTGAGTAATTCTGTGCTGTGGTTACTTCTACAGCCAAGACCAGATTTCTCTTAGTAAAAGTGTTTGCTCTGTTCCTTCTTTTCCCCACTCTCTCTCTTTTTTCCCTATAAGCACAAAGGCTTTAAAAACTAAGATCTGTAGTTCTTTTTGCTTTTCCGCGTTACCGTGACAGCATGTGTCTCTGTTGCTGAAGAATGAAGCAGGCAGGCTGGAATTTTTTTATGTTCAGTGCTTTTGGGGCCACTAAAGAGAAGTCCGCAGAGAAATACATACAGCAACTGTGCCAACTGAGTTTCTCATGCCTGCTATCTGTCACTTATTCTGACTAAAAGGTAAGGGATTTTTTAATATTTTTTGTTTTAGTCTTTGTGCATTGTTTGTGCAGTGTCATTTGACATGTGCAGCTAACTGGCTCAGGAGGGAGGTAGATTATGAAGATTTTTGTGTTAAGGTATTACAGGTCACCCAAGCAAAGCTCTTTACATCCAGAGGAGGAAAAAAAACCCCTTATTTCTTGGAATTTTTTCCCTTTTCATGTCAAATGGTTCCTGCAGCTGTACTTGCTACTGATTGAGACATAAAGCCGGGGCATTATCGCTGCTGCTTATCTTTTCTGGTCCTCTTTCTCTACCTAGGAAGCACACGCACCCAGTTTGTGTGTGCGTGCGCATGTGTGGGGTGAAGCATATCCCCCTTCCATGGGAAATACTTGGCAACATGCACGTTCTCCTCTTTTACTGTAACTAAATGTTTTCAAGCACTCTTTGCAAGGTAAGAATGCCTTAGTTCAGCACACTGCAGCTTATGCCTGTTTAAAATTATTACTTGGATTACAGTGCATACTGTGGAAAGTTATTAGTTTCCACAGAGACCAATTTAATTGAGGGTATGTGTGCAGTGGTTCTGTTTTGTGCTTTACATACGTTGCTTATGGGCGAGTATGAAATGCTATTTTTTTTCTTAATTCTTGGGAAGGGTGAAGTTTACACTGTTAGGCATAACAAATGAAGTTATAGCTGAAATTGATTAAAGCTGCGGAGAAGCATAGCCTTACAAGGCTTTTCAACTTAGCCCTGAGAGTCAGAAGATAGTTTATTAAAATATTTTTTTGCACTGCATTGTAACATGCAGGAATGTTAGCAAGAAGGCATCTTCACCAAGCAGCAAATGATGCCCGGACTGGATCATTGTATTGTTTATGTGTTAGAAACCTGTTTAATCCACAACCTTGTTGTGCACTGCTTTTTTTTGTGTGTGTGAGTCCTGGGTGCATCTTTCAACAGCTTCTTAGTTCAAGAGGGCTTTGTTTTATAAAATGTGTTTCAGCTTTGCAGGCAGGAGAAGTGCACTCAGTAACTGTCCCCTTAGCTGAGGCTGATTTTTTTAGGGTTTGCTTTGGTTTCTTTCGCAGGTATTTGTGTTCTTACTTCTTAGCTGTTAGTTCTCTGCTTAGCAAATGCATCTTAAGGGTGTTCATTTCTCATGCTTTAAAATGACCAGTGGCTGAGGCAGTTGAGCAACCTCATTTAATAATATTGCTTTACCTTGAATGTTGAGTTGCTTATTGAATAACTGGGAATGCCACCAAATACGTACTTAAACAGTCTAAAAATGCAAACTGTGAAGGAAGAGAGGGAAGTCCTGTCTGCAGACATTAATGTCTTTTTTTACTGTAGCTGTTTATAATGTCATTTCAAAATAGGCTATTTCTTAACACATGCTCTGTGACTCTATTTTCCCATGATTGTTGCTTTATATCAGCACTGAGAAAACAGTCATTTAGATAACAGGTTTTCATTGACATCCTTTTTATAATATAGAAAGGAAGAAGCAGTAATAAGTTAAACTGGCATCTGCTAATTATGCTGAATACAGATTGTGAGCTCTGCAAGTCGTCCCTTGCCTTAATGCTGTTAGCATATTTTAGCACTGGCAACCGAAGGAAAGAAACTTGAATGTTCCTGCTTTTTTTTTTTTGCTTTTTTTTTTTTTTTTGGGGGGGTTGTGTGGGGGGGGGGGGGAAAGAGA